>OY728137.1:1837421713-1838021713 GCA_963277665.1 Viscum album | reverse complement strand
TTACGGTATTCAGACAACAAATTTTCTTTTTATAATTATACTTACATTGAGTAATTACTTTTTTGATCATAATGTAAGGAAATATACTTACCATATATATTAAAAATTTTATTCTCTAGTTTTTCTTTTATTAATTTTGAATTTATCCATTACTTTATGTAATGGACAACCAGAAATTAACATTGATGACTAAAGTTGTAAAATACACTTTTAGAATATCTTAATGTCCTTAAAAGAATAGAAATTTTAACTATTTATCTATAACAATTATTAAAAAATAATATAGTTAACACATTAATCTATAAACATAAAATGTAACAAAACAATTTCATTATAAATAATTATTCATAAAAATAATTACACATTAACCAAGGCATTGCGTAGGCCATTGGTAGAAATGAAACCCTTATCATTCTTCAATCATGGGTTCCAAACCCAAAAATTTTCTTTACATGATTGTTTTTCACCCGATATACATGATATCCTACTCTTAGAACATACTAATACAATTTAAAAAATATGATAGAAATCCTTGAAATAAGGTTAATCACTTAATTTCATTTCAACCAAGGTTTTCAATATAATCTCAATACATATATACTTCCTCCGATGTTTAAATTAAATATTTCATGAGTGGATAACTTTGTAAACATTCTAAAAGATAAAAATCCAATTCTTTTGAAAGAAATCCCTGAACTAAGCTTAACATTGATTCGCCTATATATCAAAAAGTAGCTTTTGATTGTCACATTCCAAATATGTGAATAACCTCATCATTTATTATCTTGAAACAATGTAATAACATGAATTACAATAAATCCTTAGTGAAACAATTCATGCTTCCTTATTCAAAGTATATTGAATTTATTCTATAAATCAAAAAATGTTGTAAACTTCATCAATGATGGCATAAAAAACCTATCAAAAAGTCCTTAATTAGTTCTAAGGTAATTAGTACCTTCCAATTTACTTATTCATATCCCAAATATCTTTATCCGAACAAAATTATCATGACACAAATAACACATTAATGTTTATATTTCCCTTAATCATGTGTTTTACATGGACTTAACATTTCCATTATATCACTTTTATATTCCATCAGTACCATTCAACGTGTTCTGGTAAATTCATTGAGAAAAAAATAAACTAAATAATCCTTATATATTTCACTTTTCATATAACATAATTATTTAATAAAAACTTTTATTATTTGAATCAATCCTTATTACATTAACAAGGATGCCTTGTACTATTAAAAAATAACTCTTTCCTTTCATATTTGATATATAGTCTCATCATCAGTAGCAATGTAACTCTTAATAACACCGACTTGCAGATTCTCTTTAGGATCTTTTCTATTGGGATATAGAGTTTCATAATGAGCATTTATTCCACAACTAAAACACTTAACCTTCGATTATGAATTAGTGAGGCCGATATTCTCATCAATTTCATTAACCAAACTCCTCATTTTTCCCATGTAGTCACTTTCTTTGTGTCCTTCATTTCCATAGTCAAAACATCTTCTTATTCCTCTATGACATTCTTTTAGTGATTATTTCCACATTCATGACACAAAAGAAACCAAATTTTCTTTCCTCTATGGTCTTTATTCCCTGAACTCTCAGAAAACTCTTTCTTTCTCTTCCTTGGGGAGTCTAAGAGTTGGTTAAGGTACACATTGTTGATCATGTTCTATGAAAAAAGATTAGGAATGATCACAAAATCTTTCACTCTAGTGATCATCCCACTTGATTATCATAAAAAAACCATCCATCACATTCAAAGTTAATCTAGTTCCTTCTACTTCCCACCATTTAATAAAACCAAAAGAATAGTGTGAGCATTACTTATCATAGAATAAAACCACATGGGCATGAAAAGAATTACTTATAAGATGTCTAAATCATGAAACCTTCTTTAATCTATGACACCCTAGGTTTATCCTATTTTATTCATATAAAACAAATATTTAAATACTTCATGATGTTTTGTGAAGAGTTTGTGAATTACCAAAGCATATCCCCTGAGAGTGTCAAACCAGGTGTGCAATAAGGCTAATTTTCATGTAAAAGATTACCCCGAGTTAGGGATGGAACATTTTGTTAGAGTTGTTTCTCTAAGGTACTTATGTTATAGAGACACAACCACTTTTAGTATAAAAACATGGATGCATTTCTAGGAAACCACTCACACTATCCTTTACCAAAATTCCAGGACATTTTCATATGATTTCTTTATTGTTAGACTTATACATAGACACATCCTTAGGGTTCTCAATAAGGTTTTCTCATCCTAGCTTCCAAATTTTAACTAAAACATTAATCTTATACCAACTATAGAGACCCTAAATTTTTATACATAGATATTTCATAACTTTTTACGAATACTTAAAATATTATACCAACAGACGCCAAAAATACCATACTAGTCTAGTGACTTTGGAAACATAGAAAACATAAACGCTGATACATAAATGAGATACATTATCTCATGCTAGGTTCTTCTTAACTATGTACCATCCTAGACACATCAAACATAATATACATCTTCATAACCTAGGGAAGGAAACATATAAAGGTGTAATATAAAATTCCCAGAAAGGGTAAAAAAGGGAGATATGTAAGAATAATCATGATAATAAGGGTATAAGAACATGACCATAAAAATTTAATATCATACCCTGCATATTAAAGTTCACATACATGAATCATGGAATCAATATTAGAAGTTCAAAAGACCTTAATCATAAATAAATAAATAACATATGTCATTAAAGCATAACATAGGAATAAAAACATGGAATTGTGGAAAAAAATAAGAATATAATAATTATTTCCATATTTTTCAAGGAATTTATTCAAATGAAATCTTACTGAACAAATTCCTTTACTGAACGGGTTCACACACAATTCAAGCCCTGTATTACTAAACCGAGTTTACTCCTCATTCTAGCCCTGTATTATTGAACTGATTTCATTTCTAATTCTAGATCTATAATTATAAACCAAGTTCTCTCCTCATTATATCCACGTCTATATCATGAGATATAAATCTTTACCCAATGAATTGGAGGGAGATATAGGTCCCATCCATCTTATAATGAAATCGTATATACACGTGACACAAAATCATAAACAATCACATCATAACCCAAGAAAAAAAATAAGTATCATAAAAATGTAATCATATAATAACCTATGAAAAAATATATAGGTTTCATAATCATTTCATCAAAAAAATAACCCATAAATTAGAAAAAATTTCATAAACATGTAACCCAAGAAAGGGAAACAAATTTCATATACATATAACCCATGAAATAAAAATGAATTTCATAAATTCCATGACATAAACCATAACCCATTCATAGAATGAATATGAATGGAACCTTTAGATCATTTCCTAGAATGGCATGGGTAACATAAAAAAATTCCA
Source organism: Viscum album (assembly GCA_963277665.1). NCBI lineage: Eukaryota > Viridiplantae > Streptophyta > Magnoliopsida > Santalales > Viscaceae > Viscum > Viscum album. Next base: position 1,838,018,272 of record OY728137.1, on the reverse strand, counting down.
TCTTTGATATAAATTTATTTTGAAATATATTTCAAAAACATTTCTTGAGAAAAATATCATTTTTCTTTGAAAAAGGTTTTTTAATTCATAAAACCATTTAAAAATTATAATCATAGAAAATATCATTAAATCTTGTAAATAATACTTGAAATAATTTTGAAAAACCTTTTTCTTGAAAATGTATAAAATAAGATTTAAAAATATTTTAAAAAACTTTTTATTTGATTTTTTAAGAAAACTTATAATTAAATCTTCAAAATGTTTTGAAATTTTTTTTACTTGAAAAATATGAAATAATATTGAATATTTTTTTAAAACCAGTTCAGTAAAAATACTTTGAAATATTATAAATAAGGCTTGAAAACTTTTTGAAAACAATTTTCCTTAAACACTTATAAATGAATCTTGAATTTTTTTTGATTTTTTTACTTTAATATTACATTGAATTTTTTTTATTAAAAATTAACCTTTTGAAAATGAAATGTATGCTTTAAAGAAATGATGGTGGGTAAATCCATTAATATCATATGAAGTAAAAAAGAACATTTATTTTTTACGGTAAAAGAGTTAGAAAAATTCCCGGTTTAGAAAAAGACAAGAAGATTCCTTTGAAATAATTGGTAAAAGAAAAAAAGGGTAAAATTAATTTTAATTATCATAGTATGTTAGTAGAATATTCTTTGAATCCTTTTTTAGATAACATGGTTTTGAAGGAATATAGATTTCCAACTTAGTAGAGGGTAAAGATGGGCTTTTATAAAAAACTTTATTAACTATCTTATGATCAAAAGAGTATAAATATTATTCCAATAAATCAATATATTATGAATAACCATAGGATAATAAAATTCATGAATGTTCTTGGGATATGGGTTATAAAAGTTTATTAAAGGAACCATGAACATAAACCATCTTGAAAAGTAATGAGATTTTTTCTATAAACTCCTATCACTTGGTTACTTGGGATCATACTCTCAATGTATGAAAATAAAATTAAAGGAATATATAATTTAATTAAAATATTTATATTCATGATATATCATATAAAATTGAATTATTTTCTCCTAAAAGTTAATTTAGGTGCATAACAAAACACGAGTTTCAAAGAAGGAAAATTGGGACAATACAATTTTACTAATTTGGTATCTTTTTGAATCCTAAAAAATATGAAATAAAGGTCATGGAATGGATATGTAAATACCATTTAATTTAACTATAATAATAATTTATTACATCAATGTACAGTATATATACCACACAAAAGAAATGGGTGGTGAATAAACTATGTACCTCATAGAAATAAAAATTGAGATAAAATCCATTTACCTTATGTCTTGACACTTATCGTACTCATTCAAAACTCTTGTATAATAATTATAAATTTATTATAAATCTATAAAATAACCATACTATTAATTAAAATACAATATATTGTTTGATTATGGATTTATATTACCTTCTTGTTAACAATTCTATATTAAGGTGTCACTTCGGGTAATGTCTGTTTTGATTTTTGCATGTGTCTTAATTTATTATATCTTTGGTAATTATATTTATATCAATATTTAAGGAATGTAGTACCTTGTTTAAATATAATTTATATTCCTTATATTTTTATTATAATAATTCATAGGATATAGAATTATTAAATAGAATACACCATTTATGGAGATGGTAAGCCGTACGTATGTATGGACACTATTTCTGTTTAATTATCATGTTGAAAGAAAGAAAGAAAGAAATATATATATATATATATATATTAAATTATATTTATTATATAATATATTTCATATTTATTAACCAAATCCATGATTAATAAATTCAATGTAGTGTATGAACTAATCTCATCGCTCTGAGGGGGCGGTAATCCACACTTCCTCAAACGAAATTATCATATTAAAAAAATAGAAAGTATAAAGTTATGTGTTCTAAAATAAATGAATATAATTAAATAAATAATAAATTAAATATATAACATATATAAATATATTTTCTATAATAATTTCCACCATGAGAGGTAGTAAAGGAAAAATGAACAATCATCATCTAGTGAGGTGGTGGTTCACCATACACGTAAACAATATGTTCGTTACCAACTAGATAGAAGTGTCTGTATATGTATGTAAAAACCTTGGAATAAATAGATAATAGTATATTTATGATACTATATTTTTTTATAAAATCCTGTAATAAATATATTGGAGTGGGTGGAGAAAGAAAATAGAAGAAACGATCTTGAGAGTAGATGTTACCTCTTAATCAGGTAACTCCTTTTTCTTTGTGCCTAAAGGCTTCCATGGATTGATTTTTTCCCAAAGGGATTATTCAAGGAGGAATAGAGGGATTTTTAGAAGTGTATTGGGTACATATTGACTGAACATATGTTTTTTGATAGGTATGAAGAAGAGGGAGAGGTGGTTGCCTTTTATAGGAAAGGGAAAGGACACACTTGGCATTTTGGAAAAAAATTAGGCATAGACATGTTTTTACCAAAAAAAAGTCACAAAAAAATGGAAGTTTAATGTCTGAATAATTTCCATAAAATTGTTTTTGGACTAGTATATAATTATTTTTGGGTCTTAAAGTTATGTTTTAGTCATTTGTTAAACTTAATTTTACAATAGTTAATATAATTAATTTTAATTACCTTCAATAATATATTTGGTCAAAAAATAAATTTAAGTTATTTTAAATTTTAAATTATTATTTTTAAAAATATTTAATCCATTTTTAAAAATTATAATCACATAATTGTTGGAAATTAATTTAAAATTATTCCCTCTGATGGGATAACATTGTAAGTATTTAGATTAAAAATGTCCAATCTTTTGTTAAGTTTTTATACCCAATTTTAAAGTGAAGTTGATTAAAATTAACTAAAATGGATTAATTTATAAAAATATTATAAAATTAATATTTTAAACCAATTTAAAATATAATTTGACCTTATAAATTAATTATATGAAAAATCAGTTTTGAATTAAAATCCGGTAATTTCTACTTTTCATCCAAAACTGAAGTTTCATAGAAAAATCCCAAAAAATTACCCTAAGATAATTTTGACATTATAAATTAAAAAATATAGTTTATTTTATCAAATTAAATTTATAAATGTGTTTAAAATTAATTTTATTATTTCTCATATAAGGACATGAGAATTAGTTCATTTGAGAAAATAATATTTTTAAAAATATAAATACTTTACTAAAAATTATATATTTCATCATCAATATAATTTATTTATATAAAAACATTATAAAAACACTTTAAAATTAGTTATAAATATTCATATTACTATGTTTAACCATTGTATTATAATTATATCATTTTAATAATTCTAACAATAAAAATACATTTTATAGAAACTCAGTCTTGTGTGTTGCGTACGCAAAGTTAGTGTTGCATGTGACGTACACCATGTTGAATGATAACGTCAGTGTTCAATGTAGTGAAGATAAAATTTATGTTGTGTTTAGTTAATGATTAACTCGATGTTGTGTATAACCTAATACAAATATAGTGATTTAATATAAAATAAACTATTTTCAGTTTTACATGAAACGAAAAATATCAAAAGGATAAATAAATTCAAAAAAATAATAATAATAATAATTCAAAAAATATCAGGGTGCTACAACCAGCCTATACCAAATTATCTTCCTATATTCTCTAAACACATTTTTTAATGTTTTAGTAGTTCGAAAATTCAAACCATAGATCCCTTTAAGGGATATTTAAACGAAATATTTCAGGGAAGAGGAGGTTAAAGTACTTTAAAAGCAAAACGAAATCGAGGTAAAGGTTTTATGTGACAATCTTATTATTTATCAGTATTATTTATGAATAATTTTACAATGATGAAATATTATGATATATATATCTGGAAACATATCAATTTTATTCCCTACATGTTATTTTAATAAAATAATTGTTTTCCTTTAATTTTTATCATCTTTTGTACTCAAGAGACTGAAAAGTATGTTTTTAAGGAAAATTGGATGCATTTATCTCTCTCTTCAAAACACCTTTTCATTCCATATCCATGTTTTCCTAATTATTTTAAAAAGGTTTTTACTATTCTCCTATGATTGTTCAAATTCAATTTTTCTAATTTTTGACTTTTTACAAAATAATTTGAAAGGAATATTTTCATCTATTTCCAAACTAGTTACTTTGTGGATTCTCCTTTAAATGTATAAAAGAATTTTTTTAACTTATTAGGAATGAATGGATCTTCCTACCTTCATGAATAATATTTTCTTTGATTTTTTTTACAATTTTACATGGTTCAAAGAAAATTGTTTCCTTTATGTTTTTGTAGTTTTTAATAAGTTATTTAAAAATGACTAGGTTGTTTTCCTCAAGAATGTTTTAATGATATTTTAATGGTATTTATTTTCATCAAAGTCAAAAACCATATATTTCACTTATTATTTACTATGGATATGATCCCTAGATACCATCTTTATTCTTTATTAGGAAGGTTTATGTTTATAATGACCAGATGTTTATGAAACCCATTCTTTTTCCCTATGTTACACTATGATGAAATGTTTATGAAACCCATTTATTTTCATGGTTTTTGACATGATGATTTTTGAACAATATTGTGAAAAAATATGTTTAATTTTCATAAATTGATGGGTGGGACCTATTTCTCACTCCAACGTATTGGGTAATGATGGAAAACTCATGAGTTAATTTTATTATGCATGAAACAGCTTTCATGTTTACAATGTTATGTGTGGGACTTGTTTTCATGTTAATAATATTAAGCATGAGATTGGTTACCATGTACATAAATTTTTTTGTTGACCTTGTTTTATGTTTATAAGTTTATATAGGATCCTAATTTCATGTACTTAACTTAATGAGTGAACCAGTTTGTATTTATACTTGTTCATAATGTTATAATATTATATTCATTACATAAACTCATATCCTATGACAATGTTTTTATCTCATGGATTATATTCATTTATTTCGTTATGGTTCATGTCTTATAATCTTATATTCTTTATGAAATTAATCAAGATTATGATCTATGATATGTAGGGTATGGATTTAATATGATAATATCATGTTGTTATTCTATTTTTCTTATGTTATGCTTATGTGATCATTGATATATTCATTTTTTACCCATAATGAACATCAGAGATCAATATTTCTTAGCATTTGAATCCCTGGGTTATGAAGTCATGTTTTAGGAATGATTTGACTAAGAAGGATGCTAGTTTTGAAGGATAAAATGTTAGAATCTTATAAACTAGTTGTTTGTGTGTCTAATATTCAAAATATATTAGTACTATAAGATTATATCATGTATCATTATGTTTTGTATTGAATATTCATATAATAATATTTAATATCCACATTTGGAAATTATGGGTCACAATAACATAAACATCCATCTCTCATCCCCTATACTTATTCAACTCAGTAATGTGGGATGGAGGTTGAGGATTAATGGTGAAGTCAATGAAGAATGATCCTCTATATCATAAGGCTCATTGATATCCAAATTTTTCTTCCTTTTCAGCCTTTCTGAAGTAGTCACCAATACTACACCAGCTTACGCCATTTTGAAAGTATCCCTCACCTACATTGCTAGCCTCAAATGATAAACAAATATCTATTCTACTATATGTGAACCATTCCGAATGATACCCATTCTATAAATACCTCATGGATGAAGGTTTGTGGGGGATGGACACATTAACACATCTTCAATGGGTTTCACTACATGTTCCCATACCATGACTTCTAAGACCAAATTTATTTCCCACACATACTTGATGGGATTGCGTGTTCTGGAAAATCGAGTTTAATCCAATATATTCTCATAGACACAGGGTCACAAGGTTGCCACCCCCTTTCTTACCTCAATATTATGTCCTGTTATGCTATCAGTGGTGGCAGGGGTTTGTATTCCACTTTTACTATTGGTATGGTCCTTTCAACTTATTTGTATATACTATGGCCTGCACATGGTGAAAATTTATTGATGGATGATATTAGAGATGATCTTTTATTTTGTTATGCCATTCTAGTGACATTAACATCTCTCAAAAGTGGTAAATAGTTATTGTCTCTACCCTCATCCATTTTTCAATAATCAAAATGTTGTGGGTAATATAACCATGATTTAGTGAATTGGGAGTTTATATTGAAATACTTAATCCCTTACTAGAATAACATTAATTCCATTTAATTAATGAATAAAAAGATTCAAATTTCCCCAAACATCAACTTGGGATGAAATAATATTACTAATAAAAGTTTAATTTGATAATCAAATCATTTGGGTTGTGACGTAATACTCATTGAAAGGTTTCTAGATATACTAGGGTGGCTAGAATAATAATCTAATAAAGCATCCAGAAATATTTGGTGTAGAATACGTGTAACGTCTTTTATTAATTTTTGTGATCAAATACATGAAGTAAGAGTATAATATTATTTTGATTGTTTTATTTATCATATAGGATACTAATTTTTACAATCATTATTTGTCTTTATATCTTTTAATTCAAATTATATCAATCATATCTCCACATACATAATCATAGGTTTAACTTTGGATACTTTAAGTTGTTTTATATCATAATTCTTAACCTAATCCTCAAAATAGAGGTCCATATTATCATGAATGTTCTTAAAATAGTCTAATCCTAATAATAATTGAATTATTTTCTCTAAAATATAACTTATCAATCCGTAAACAACATTAATCTTTCCAAAAATAATATACCGAAGTATATATACACCATAATCATATACTCTCAATGATACAACTTTATTAAAACCTATTTGAATCCCTAAAACATTAAACTACACTGATATTATATATTTCTTTCAAAATTAACACTATATTTTACTCTCAAATGGGTTTAACAACTAGTTCATAAGGTCACACACTAGTCACTATATATCAAAATTCAGAAAATGAGATGAACTTATCCACAAACATCATGAATTAATTATCAATCCAAAGGTTACAATTACTAAATGACATACTTCTTCAAAATCAAACCACCCATTATTATCTCAACATAAAGTGTATATTTAACTTAAGAGTTATACCTAACTCAATCATGTCTTCTACAATAAAAATCCCCAAAAAATATAACCTTGAATATAATAAAATTTCAAGGTTATTAATACCATTTAATATATAGTTCTATACATTTAAAGTAAAAATAAAAAATAAAAATACTTAGATATTTCACATGATCATTATATATTTTATAATATAACAAAATATCATTGATAAATATGACTCAATAATGATAATACTTAATAGTTTAAATATTATTAAAATATCAATTCTTAATACCATAGGTAAGACTAGTGAAACCCTCGCTTTTTATTAAAACAAGCATATACTATGATTATCATCTGTTTAAGTATGCTACCTTCTTTGGTTATTAGACATAGTGGTTTTTAGATACATACACCTCTCTCATGTTTATTTTCATGATCATGTTTCATCCAAATAATAAAACCAAAATATTTATGATAATATTCAAAAAATTAATATAAAAACATTGATATGAATATTTCTTCTTTTATGAAATATTGTTTAAAGAAATGATACTTTTGGATCAACCTATGACTCTTATTATTAAATCCTTGGTTATTAATAGTTATTTCCTTATTACGTTCTCTAACAAAATTAGTTATCATTATTAAATCGTTTATAATTGGCCATAAAGAGCATATAATTAACCCATCCAAATACTCCAAGAGTATTAAACTAGGTGTGTAGTTAATAATCTTTTTCATGCACTCATTGAGGTTTCAGTTAATACATAATTAACTATTTTTAGGGTTATTACCCCTAGGTACATCCATGATAGAGACAACATCCACCTATAGTATCCATATATGGATGTAATTAGTGGGATAATCACACAATATATACTTTAAAAAAAACATCAAGATATTATCCAATACTTATAATTATTCCTTGGGATTTCACTATGGGTTTTTTATCCTAATACCTAAATAAAATGTGCATTATTAACTTAACATCAAATAATATAATTATACCAAAGGTTTTTCTATACCTTTTAACTTATGATCACACCTAACTCATCAAACCTTAAATTAACCTCAATAGAGTTCATAATGAACAATGTTATCTAAACTATTTCTTTTATATCAACCATGATACCAAAAAATTACACCCCATATCCAGTGATCATAGACACATAATTTACATACTTGAATACTATATCACCTATAAAATCCTATATATAACAATCCATAATAAAAAATAAACAAAAATTATTTAATATATTTCATATAATAGATATTTTCTAGTTTATAGATTTAGATAATTAGGAAACATCATAAACTAATAAGGCCCATGTTTTTTCATCAAGAATATATTCTTTTTCACTTTATATGAAACTACTTAATCCATAACGAGTCTTCAATATCTTCTAAAAATCATTTCACATGTGCTATAATTACAAATATATCAGGTGTACTAATTTTATTCATAACATGGGGAAATGGAATCATAATAAGTGGTTAGAAAAAATACTCAAAAAGGAAAATCATCTAACTGAAGAAATCATGGAATGATAATAAAATAAATATTATAGAAGGAATAGGTAAACAATATGAATCCATTGTAAACTTGAAATAGGGGGTATGGCATATCAATTAAAATAAATGGAAACATAGATATATATAAAACTAATTTCATACTTATGAAATGAATAATTAATGACCTAAAAAACCTACTATCAAGGCCTTTTCCAAGACATTTATGTGTAGTTGAGATAACAGTAAAGAGATCTTTCTGAATTTTGATGTCATACACCAAATACCAAAAATCATTTTTTGTGTTATGAAACCAATAGATGAATCAAGGGGTTATATAATTCCATACCCCACCCATCTCCTGATTAATTCTGATGTATTCACTATAAACGTCAATAATAATTTTCTTATAATTCCATAAAGTCCTTCTTAAGGAATAAAAATGGAAATATTTACAAGGAAAGATATGGAATATCAATACATAATCAACCATTATTTTTAGTAAATATTAAGTAATAATAACAATACTTTTTCCAATGTTAATAATGGGATAATGTGATCATAACCCACCATGATAAAGAATGTATATGGTTAAACAATACAAGTTAAACTTGTTAATAATCATTTATAATGGAGTAATATTATAAATAATTCCACTAATTTTACACTTGTAAATATTATAAAATAATTTTTAGGTGATGATCATCCCATATTAATTATGTAAAATTTAATATTCACACTATATATAGAAATGGGTGTACTACTAAGTCAATACTATAATAACATGATTATAAACATCCAAATAAAGAAAGTGGATAACTATAAAAGTTTATAACCCAAAAATTTAGGGATATTAATAAAAGGATTTATATAGTTAGAATGTATACCCACAAATGATAGAATACAACATAATAAAATCAAAGGGTATAATATACCTGACATAAATAAAATTAGTTATCACAACTCAATAAATGAAAATTGTGTTAAAAAAATTCCAAATTACTAAGGAAAAATTATATAAATAACCATTTGAATAAGAGAACTTGAATTTGTAGGTGAATACCATGAAATAAAATTAGTAAGATAAAAAAAATATCCATCGGTAGTGAGTAAACCATACAAAGAAAAATAGGGTTCACAAAATGTATTATGTCTCAAAGAATCATAATTGAGACAAAGAAATCCATTGCGTCTTGAGTAACATTTTAATAAAAAACACTTAAAAGATATAAATTTTAATTAAACATAAAACACCATGATTAAAACATAATTCATGATATGGAATATTAGATAGGTAGAATATACAAGACATAAATGAAAATAGGTTCACAATACCAAACATGTCTCAATGAGAGGAATTTGAGAGGAAAATCCAATAATTTTATTTATGAATTCCATGAATGTAATTTAACCACATGTATAAAAAACATAAATTTATTAATAACTCAACTAAAATTGTTACTCATATCCATTTTAATTTAGATCAATCATAAATAGTCATTCTCTATATAAATTTTATGGATTTTTCACATTATGTGTTTATAGTTTTGATCATTTGTAAAAATTTCATAAGAGTGGTGAATTTATTCATTCTTATTAAAAATTATATCATTAAAATATCTTTAAATTTACTATTATGGATGATTTGTAAATATTTTTGATTTTTTAAGTTCATTTCATGAGTATTTATTCCTCATCCTTGAAGATTAAATTGATAACAAGCATGCTTCGGGAATTCTTAATAATCAAAGTTTGTTTTATCAATTAATAAATTAAATATTGATATATAATCTCTAAAAAACATTATTTACCCATTAATATCATATTATACCAGTATTTATGTTTTTATATTCATTCATGATATAAATTCATTGTTTATTTCAATTAAGTTGTTAAACCCAGCAAAACATGAATATACCCTGATTTAATGAATGATTATGAGGCAGTTTAGTCATGATATACTTATAAAAAAAGAATAATAATATTATATTTTTCTTATTAGTGTGATATATTAGCATTATAAATTATTATAAATATCATGTAATTTATATTAAGTCATTACATAGAAAAAAGATATCATTTTTCTCTTAGTTCGCTTGTTTCAAACGATTGAATTAATGATAATAATTTTTTGGGAATATTATTAACAAGTTATTATATTTTAAATACAATAAACTTAATGATATCAAAAAAATTATATTTATACTTTAATTTCATCATTATATTCAACATTTTATGGCGGTGAGGGAAGATGAAGCATGCTACGTCAAGGAGGCAATTGTTCACACAATGCACGGACATTAATTTTGTTTTCAATAATTGTTGGGATATATGGATAAAAAATGATAAAAAATTGATATAATAACATTAAAATATATAAATTATTTTAATATAATTATGTTAATGTGGATATAATAAATTTTATATAAGTTAATCAAGAAGAATAACTAAGTAGTTGATAATAATGTTGTTATAGACTTGAATTTTCTTTGGAATTGTCCTTGGAAATGAAGGTCTTATGATAAAAAATGGTGACCATAAGCTTTTTAACTTGTGTTAGGGTTATAATAGGAGGAGAATTATATAATTTCAAGGAAAAATTCAAAGGAAATGTTTTTCTGGAAGTGGTTAAGTTGATACCCTTTTATAAGTAATGAGAACGGTAGTTCTTAGAGTAACCCTTACATTTTCAATAGTGTATGGTTACTATTAAAGTGACAAAGGAAAAAATATAGAAAATAGGGGAGTAAAAATATTTTTTGTTTAAAATCACCTCAACCACTCAATATTTAGAAAACATTGAGTGTTTTATTGATTTTTATTTTAACTTTAGTCCTTTAATCCAAACATATATTTACCATGGTAATTTATTTTTAAACCTTAGTAACTAATTTTAATGTGAAAAGATAAATATTTATAATTTTACCTAATAATAAGGTTATAATTTTAAATTTGAAAAATATTTTATCAAATAAAATTTATAATGATGAAAAAAGTTAATTTTAAAATAAATATATTTAATCATGTAATTTTTTTTAGAGAAATAACATTTTGAAGATTAAAAATTATATATATGGTAAAATTATATTTTATACTGATTTTAATGTCATAAATTTAATTATTATAAACAAAATAAAGTATATGAGGCTTTTAAGGAAAGGTAAAACTAAATCTCCCTTGAAAAATACTTGATTCAAAGAAGACGGAAAACAATTTTTATATTGAAGTAACATTTTAATTAGTTATAAAATTTATTTCAATAATTTTTATAAGTTTAATTACTATTTTAAAATTAATAATTTCATTATTAATATTTATATTTGTTTATATAAAATGTTTTATAAATTTATAAGTCATTATGATATAAAAGTAAAGTAATACAAACTACATGTTTTGTGAAAATCATATTTTCTAACAAAAAACCGACCTTTTCAGAAAAAAGATAAAAAATTAATTCTAAGTAAATTTTGATACAAGTTATTAAATAATGAATTTTAATTTTATCAATTTAATATCTTAAAATTTTAAAATTTATTTTTTGAATAAATTCAAAAAATATAATTAAATATTGTTTTAGTTTGAAAATAAAATGTTCAAATATTAACTTTATTTATTATTTCATATCTTTTAAAAACTAAATTGGTGTTAAAAAAGTATTAATATAAAAAATAAATTATCATTAATCATATGTTTCTTTAAATAGTAATTCATATTGTATAAATTGTTTTTTATAAAAATACTTTTCTAATAAATTAATGATCTTATTAGTGATTTTAGGTATACTAATTGAATTTCATTCATATTAAAAGTAGAATTTATTTTTTATATACTTATAATTCATAAAGAAGTTACTCCTATTAATTCCCACTAATTTATTGACTATGTCATTAATGGTTATACTTAAATATTTAAATTCTAAATAAATATATCATTATTTCATTTATGTTTTATGATACGTGTGGTGTATGATATAAAACCCATTGAATTATTTAATGGTGATCATATTTTAGAATCGGAAGCTATTAAAACATAAAATATGATAAAAAAATATGAATATGCATCCTGACCATGAAATAATACTTATTAATGAGTCCATATCACTTTTGGTCTAATAGTATTTAAGAATATTCCTTCAGGAACCCATGTTATAGAGTGGTTAATCCTCCTAATTTTAAAATAATATTTAAATATATTATCCTTAATATGAAAAAATGATAGAAAAAATTGCAATGAATAATTAGAAGCATCATGTATAAATAGTCTATATCCAAATCAAGTAACATATGAGGTATATTCAGTTTCACATTTTAAAAACTTATTCATATACATCTGATGTAATATATTATCATAACCAAGAAAATTTATATAAGATATTTATTTATATATTTTTGAAATATCCTAAATTCATATAGTTCCTGTTTTTCGATAATAAATTTCTATAAAATTACATTCAAACTGATAATATCAACCTTTGAATTCATATTTTTATTTTGAAAAATTTCATAATCATTAAGAAATTCATCCTTTGTACATAAAGTAGAAATTTTCAATTTATTATTCACATTTTCTAGTTTAGTTAAATCATTTTTCCAAAACATAATTTTCACTATTTCTTTATCAAACATTGAAATAAGCTTTTTCAAATTTTTTATTTTATAAAAAAAATAATATTCCTTTCTTTAGAAACATTATTTAACTCATTTTTCAACCTTTCATACTTTTTAGTTAGATTTTTCCATTTCATATTGTAATCTACTACATAATTCACTTAACTATTTAAATTTATATTTATCACAATCATAACTAAATAAGTATTTAAAATCATAATCATATTTAGAATCACTAGTAACCCTGATACTTTCATTATAAACATATTATCTAGATTTAACATCTCATCAAAGGGATATATTACCTGAGGATATTTTCCCATCAAGGCAAGGGTTCCAATTTCCTTCTCACTTTTAAATTCTTCACTCGATTCAGATTCATTAGTTAAAATATAAAAAAAATACATTTCATCCTTATTTTTCTTTTTTCCCTTATTCTATTTTTCTATTTCACCTTTCAATCTTAGACACTCAAATTTCTTATGGCTTAGTTTCTTTAATTTATAAAAAATAATAGTGTATTTATATTTAAATAATTTTATTTTTAAATTCATCTTGTATAACATTCTTTTCCCTTCATCCTTTTTAGTATCTTGATTTTTTCCTCATGATTCCATGAATATATTTTTCAACTTGATGTATATCATCATCCTTCTCTGAGCTAAAAGAATATATGGAATCACTAGAAGAGTATATAGAAACAAAATTATATTTAAAATAAATTTCCTTTATTTTATTAGATGAATCACACTAATTTTTCTTTAATTCAAGATTGTTTTGTAATAGAGACCCAATAATCTCATCCAAGAAGTATTCTATAAAATATTTTCTTTCTTAAATTACTAATTTATTTGAATGATATTTATTTGGTAAGGAAATATGTATTATTCAATAATCACTTATTTATTCATAGTTTCACCACATGTAACCATGAGATTGATTATCTTTGTGAATCTTTTGAACATATCATTAACAATTTCATGATTAGACATTCTAAATTCATGAAATTTATCCTTATAAACTCCAACAATAAATTTCAATAATTTTTACATTCATTTATGAGTGACTTTTAATGTTTTCTAGATGTTATAAGTTGTTTTATTAGAAGATATATAATTATAAAATCTTTTACTAAGAGATCAATAAATATAATTCAACAGTTTATATTTTAAGACATATTTTGCAGCATAATTTCTAGTTAAATTTTCAAGTTCAACCTTAGGTATTTTATTTGGTCTATCTATGATAGTTCAATATTTTTTTAACTATATTATTAAAAAATACCTCTATTATTTAATTTCAATATTTCTAATCACTTCCATTGAAATGACATGGACTCTTTAGATTAAAAAAAATTCAATCTCCTAAATTTCCAGCACATAAATATTTCTTTCAATAGTCATGTTAAGGGATCATATTGAGTTATCTAAAAAAATAATCACATAAATATGAACTAGTTAAAAAACATTTTAAGTTCACCTCCTATATACAATTTTTTAGGTATTAAAAAAATATTAACAGAGCCAAATAATACTTAAGATGATTTACTCTTTGATTCCAATTCTTAGGCCAGAGAATATTGATAGAAATCAACGGGGGGGGGGGGGGGGGTGAATATTATATTATTAATAATTTAAAAGTTATTAAAAAAATTGTTGATTTTTGTGGATTAAAATTATCAAACAATTTTTTATAAAACTATTAATAATAATTGATGTTTGAAGAGTGAATGTAAAAAATATAAATACTTTAACACAAGGATTTTTATTGTGGTTTAGTCCAAATGGACATAATACACTCTTCACACCTCAACTAATGGAGAATTGTACCCACTAAATAATATAGTGTCTTTTATAGGGGTATAATACCAAACCCAATACTTTTACTTGGGTGATCCCAAAACCTAACTATTATTTTTTGGGAATACAAAAAAACCATGTTTTTTATAAGGATATTCCCCATTTTAAGTGTGTTACCATTATGTTTGGTGAGCATAACCAAGGAGTACTTTTTATAGGTGCTATAAACTTTTATATGAAATGATTTTGGGAAAACATGTCTACCAAACCTAGAAGAAATAAATTTGATTAATTAATGAACCATTAGAGAGTTTAAAAAGAAGTGATGGTATAATTAATCTTAACCCTTTAAGTGGATTTTTAATAATGTATTTAGGGTGTTCCAAAAATGTTCTTCAATAAGCTATGAAGAACAATAAATATTTTATCTTTTAAAAGTTGTGTGAAACACTTTAATAGGATGTATAATTATGGTAGTGTAATTTTGTATTCTATTATTAATTTTATCACTTTTACACTCACAAACTTTTACTCATTCAATAATACTTCATCTCATTAAATAGTATTTACAAAACACTAATTTTTTTACATTTTTTAGAATAATTTAAAATAAAAATAAAAATATTCTATAATTATAAAGAGAGAGAGAAAGAAATAAAATTTTATTGTTTGAGTTTTAGAAAAATTTGATTAACTAAAATTCATTTTATATCATCATTATAAATATTTCAAAATTTATCCACAATAATAGGTCATATATATCCAATAAATTTAGTATAGAGTTTCCTTATAAAAATTTAAATTAAAAATTAAAACTTCTTTCTATATTTAAATATTCGAAAGTATAAAACAAAAAAGGAAATAAATTATGAAACTATAAAACAAGTTTTATTTACATTAATAGAAAGAAAAAATAATTTAGAAACATTAAAATAAAAAAAATAAACTTAATAATAAATTAATTTTAATTTTTTAAATACTTACAACAAGTTTATATGCAAATAAATAATAAAATAATCTAAATTTTATTATATTTATAAAACCTTAAAAATACATCACATAGGTTCTATTTTATTAATATTAATTTATAGAATCATTAAAATAATTTAAACATGTGTTATACACATGAAACAAATCAAAATATCTAGAAAAATGGTAAAATAGAGTAAATAGAAAACTGGATTTATATAAGGGTCTGCTTCATACATATGTAAATGTAATACTCAAATTACAAATAGTATATAAAAGTATCATGAAAAATATATAACATGTCTAAGGTTAAAATATATATATAATGGGATACATAAAATTAAAAAAGAGATTACATACTCTATATAAGTGTATGTGGAAATTTATAATTTTTCATAAAGGTAACTTATATTTTCAATATATTGCATAAAGATAAACTACTAAGTTTTGGTAAAATGTATTGGTAGATATAAATCTAATTAAGGGTAAATCCTATTTCACATACACTATATAATGGTACTTGAGAACTCATGTAAGGGTAATCTTAGTTACTCAAGTGTAATCATATAATTTCCAATGCTTGGGTAGTACAAAATCTTTGTAAAGTTAAAGGTTGTTTCTGAAAAATCACGTGTTGGTAAGGAGAAATTTATAAAACATAAATGAGGGTAAAAAATAATTTATAAAATTAAATTATTCATACTATTTAACAAAAAATAACTATAAATAAAAACAAGAATAATTTATGAATAATTAAATACGAATTAAAGAATTGAATTATTTTTAATAAAATTCAATAAATAATAAAATTATAAATTTTCAAATATAAAATAATGAGATATTTTAGTTATAAAAACATAAAATAAATAAATTTGAAACGATCCACTCCAAATTATTTTTCATTGGCTGATGGATAGATGGAGGGTGACACAACTGGTTAATGTTGTGAATGATACAACATAATAGGTGGAAAGTGCAGGATTAGTGCATGTTATTCAATGATAATTGAGACAATACAAGAATAAAAAAAACATGGATGAGGATGGGAAATATGATGATAGGGAAGAGGGATGGTGAACTATGGAAGGTGTCACACTATATAAGGTGATCGATTAGGGTGCACATTGCTAGAATTTGTAGAAACCCATGCAGATGATGTGGGTGCCCCATGAGGTGAATAGTGGAGATTCATGGAGAGGATGAGAGGGAGATTAACCCATGTGCATACATGGATAAAAAATGGATAAATGGAAAACTAATTTAAAAGATAAAATTTAAAAAATTTCATTACCTAATAATACCAATAATAATAATAATAATAATAATAATTATATTATTATTATTATTATTATAATTATTAAAGGTTATAGAGATTACAACTAGTAAGCACATGTATACCCAAGGAAAAGATCTGAGTCATGACTTATCCCTCTCCACTAGGATTGAAAAGAACCTACTAGGGACGTTATAATTTGATGTACTAAAGTAATTTTCTCTTGGAAGACCTTCTTCATAGACTAAAGGCCCCTCCTGTGAATAATACCATTATAATACCATCACTGGTACAGTACCTACTACAAAAGTAAGAGTTCTATATATAATTAGGTATATTAAGGTTAATAAAAATATTATAAATAATATAAGATAAAATTATAGCAATACACATGATAATAATATTATAATAATAACAATCCTAATAAAATTTAATATAATTTTTCAAATGAAATAATAATAATAAAATTAATACTCTAGAAAATAGAAACACTACTATTAATGATAATGTATGGTGGAAATATACACATATCTATTTTTTTATATATATGATAAAAATATATTTAATTAAAATACATGTGTATCAAATACCTAAAGGGGAAAATGGTGAATGTTCGCATACTTCATTTTTCAAAAGAAGGAGTTATGTTTGAGATCTTTTGAGATTATTTACATATTGGATTAGGATTCTTCCAAATGCAATAGAGAGAGACTATCTCTTATGGGTATTCATATTTTTTACCCTATTAATGAAATAAATCTATCCATGATATTTAAATTTCCACAATTGTGTTTTCCTTAAAATTGTTGAAAAAATATCTTATTGCTGAGAATATTGTGGTCTTTATGGATCATAAGAGTTTGAGATATAATTTCTTATAGTATGATTAGAATCTATGTTAGTGATGGTGTATAGAATTTTTACCAAACCATGACTTCAAGATATCTTATATATTGAGGAAGGGGAATGTAGTAGTTGATGTGTTGCATAAGAAATCATGTGGAGATATTTTTCATGAGTCTACTATTGGGTAGAGAGTGATAGAGGATATTCAACATTGTATTTTTATATGGATTAATTGTATGGTAAATATTTTATTTATCAGATAATAGTGATTTAATATTTTGTATAGATGACATAGGAAACATAGTTAGGTGACTATGATATAAAATTTTGGAATGATAATGTTGTCTATAGTGGTTCCCTTGAGGGATTATCTGAGGATAATCAATATTGGATGCTATTTTATGGGAGTCTTTTAATTCCATCATAAGTTATTAACATGGTTCTACAAGAGATTCATAGAATATACATGGCTGTAAATCATAGTGTGTCTAATATGTATCATATTTTAACGATTTATCCTTAGTGTCTAGGATTGAAGAGGTCATTAGAAGATTTCATGTATTAATTATTTTTTAAAAAGGTAAAGAGAAAATATTATGTTTTAGGTGTTTTTATATGGTCATTGGAAGTTTCTTGATAAAATTTTGGGGAAGTATTGAAGGATTTCATTAATGGTTTATCTTGATCTTATGGTGGATATGAATATATCTATATGATTGTGGATCTTTTGATGACATCATCTCACTTATTATAAATAAAGGAGTTGAGTTTAGTTGATATTCTATCAAGGCGATATATGGATGAGGTTATGTGTATTTATAGTACTATGAGGATGATCATCTTTGATCATGATCATATTTTAACCAAATGTTTTTGGATAGGCCTTTAGTATGATTTTGGATCTCATTTGTTCCTTAAAAATAATTTACAT
Source organism: Viscum album (assembly GCA_963277665.1). Classification (NCBI taxonomy): domain Eukaryota; kingdom Viridiplantae; phylum Streptophyta; class Magnoliopsida; order Santalales; family Viscaceae; genus Viscum; species Viscum album. Next base: position 1,837,999,288 of record OY728137.1, on the reverse strand, counting down.
CTATATATGGATAGAGAGATGGAGTACACTAGTCATAATTTAAAGGATTTAATATATTCACATGCTTTTGATTTTGGATATTTTTGGGTTATACACCTTCCCTTGGTTGATTTTTCTTGTGATATCATCTATCACTCATCAATTGGTATGGATCCATTCAAAAAACATTATGATTGACATTGTAGATCACAATTATGTTAGACTAAGGATGGGCAGTGAGTGATTATTATATTAGAATGGGTGTAGATAATGGCATATAAGGTAAAATAAATTCATGAGAAGATTATGGTAGATTAGGATGACTATAAGTCATATGATAATTATAGAAGGAGGCCTATGAAGTTTGATATTACATATCATCTGTTCTTTAAAGTATCTCCTCACCATGAGAAGTAGAGGTTTAGTCATGAAATTATGATTTCAACTTGATTCATTGGACTATTTGAGATATTATAGTATTTTGATTAGGTTTCATATTAATTTTAGATTCCTCCAAAGGTAAAATATATTTGAGTTTTTCTATATGTCACAAATTATGAAATATATTGATGATAGCTATCAGGTCATTGATTGGGGAATGTTGGATGTTAAAGATGATTTTAAATTTAATGAGTGGCCTACTGAGATTATAATCCCTCAGTAGAATGTGTTTTCTAGGAATGTTATACATTTGGTTCATGTATTATAGAGAAAAAGTAGTTTAAAAGAATATACTTGAGATCATGAGTCACAGATGCATAATAAATATCCTGAATGGTTTGAATTGGTTATTGACAAGAATATTTCTATGATATTGTTCTAGTTTAAGATATTTTGATGATTTCATTTAAACATATGTTTCTCTCCCCTCATGTTGTGATTTCTATAATATTTTGATAAATAAATCCTTATTTGATAGGTAACACCCAAGGTGAGATTTTTTGGTTGTTTTTAATCTAGGGTTTAATTTTGATTCTCAAAGATTTTAATCATTTGTGAGGTGTCTACATAATGACCTAGATTTTTTGGGACCCTTAATTTATCAATTCAATAATGTTGAAGGTTTTTTTATGATTCTATATAGAGATAGATTTTATAGTTTGGATGAATCACACCATGAAATTTAGAGTCATAGCATGGGGGTTATATTATAATGTGGGGGTGATTTTGTATGGTTTTGGTGGTGTTATATTTAGATAGATATCAGTATTTTTTTCATGAGGTGTTTTATCTTGTAATGATGGGTCCTATCAAGTTTTTAGTTCAAGATCATGTGTGGTCCATAACATCTTGAAAGTAGTAATTGCACTAGGATGCATTGGTTTAGTTAATTCCTTGTATCTAACTTATGGGGAATTGATATGTTGTAGTGATGCATGTTGTCATATGGTTTTAGTTCGGGGTCGATAAGGTTTATGGGAGAAGGATGAGGTTATTTCATGATTCATGGAGTTTGATCATTATGGTATGAAAACCTTGGTAATGTTTTGATCTTCCTTATTTCCATAAATAAAATGATTATTGATCCTAAGTAGCAAGGGGAGATGCATTGTTAAATCAACCCATGATCATCAGATATTGGAACCATTACTATAAGAATACCAACTCTAGTAACATAGAGTTGTTATATATTTATTATGTTGGATAAGATAAAAGGGATCACATCACTAAGGACCATTTAGTTTAGTAGTCACGAGGAACCATATATATACACAATTACCATATTATATTGGAAATATAAAATCATTTCATAGGAAACACTCATTCATCCTTGATATCATTTATAATATCCTTATTCATATAATTATGAATGTAAAATTAGTAAATGGTGAGGTTGAATATTTAGTAAGATTTATATACAGTGGATGATGTCATGAGTAAACAGTGCATAATCAATATTCTAAAGAGGTTAAAAAAACACATGATATTAAATCTACAACTTGAGTTTAATGAGAATCAATCGAAAATATCAATATAGAAAACACCTTGATAATGAATAATGAATTATTAATAAAACATTTCTTAATTATATACATTCATTATCAAGGACTCTCAACAGTGAAATAAAAAATCTTATCATAAAGGCCTCTTAACAAAGACATTATCATTTCATAAAGGCCTCTCAACCAAGACATCATCATTATATGGGAAAGAATACACCAAATACCAAAATATTATGCAATGATATTACTACCTCAGTTTATACATCATGTGTACCTACTTTGTCTCATGATACCTATTGATGTATTGAGGGTCTATCTATAACTGTTCCCCACCCGACACTATTTCATCTAATACACATATCATATTTTTAATAATCAATACAGTTTATTCTAAAAATGTCCTATAAGTCCACAATTATCTGTACTGAATAAGGAATAAGTAATATATATTTCTTCATCAAAAAACTTCTATAAAGTTAATACATATGGTATCATTAAGTCATATATCTAGTAATATCAATGGGTGTCATCATATATGAAAAGACCTTTAAAAAATCGTAAGAAAGTTTCCTAAGAAAATAACCTTTTCATTTTGAAATAAATTATTTAAAATCTAAATATTTATTGAATATTAGAAAACAAATTTTTTGAAAACTAGCATGGAAACATATAAATTAATCTTCAAATCATTGATCAGTTAGGATGGTGGGAAATCTCATTCATTCCAAGTATATAAAACAATGAATCTTTTTAATTTTTAGAAAAATGACAAAAAGTAACTCATCTAGAAAAAGAAAATATGAATCCTTTGAAATAATTTCATATAATGTCACACATGGGTAAAAATGAATTTAAAAAACATTATGATAATAGTAAAAAACATTATTGAAAACATTATAAAGAAAACATGGACCTGGAAGAAAATTATTCCTGAATAAAGCATAAATAAATTCTTCTTTTATTAAAATTTTTTTCTAATAATTTAAGAACCAAATAGAGGAAAATGGTACGATTACTTGAATTTTACCTGAATAAAAAAAGGTGAATAAAATTAATGGGGTTTACCGTATAATTATCATATAATTTCTTCAATGAAAATTCAATCATAAAAAATAAAGATTAAATTAAAATATAAATTCCTTACTGATTTGGTTTATTTTTAATATTAATGACCATTACAGAAATAACATAAAATGAAATATTATATAACATGAATATAAATAAATTCATTATATAACATATAATAAGGGGTAGAATATATAATACATAAATGAAACAATTGGTAAATGTGGAATATGTATCAAAGAAATAAAAGTGAGAGGATAAATCCTTACCCTAGGCTTGGTTTTATTTGTAAGTGATTTTTAAATACCATATAATAAATATAAATTTATTATAATTATATATAATAACCATATAAATACTTATTATATCCTATAATATCCACTTATAAAATTTTATTTCTCACTAATTAACAATTATTTATTTGAATAACCGTTCTAGGTGATAATTGCTCCACTTCTCAATTAAGTTTTGGTTTGATGGTTCCTATAATTGAACCATGGACATGGTTTAATGATATAAAACATAATAATCATGAAAAAATATAATATAAATTCATTATATAAATTTTTATTATTATCCATTAAAGAAATACAAGAAAAATGAATCACATTTCTTTATGGAGGAGGTAGTTCATACGTACACACGAGCGAAATTATCATTTTTTAACACGTGGAAGGGTAATAAGGTAAAAAATATATTATATTCATAGAACCATAATTATTTCACAAATATAATATATATTAAACTATCCTATCATTATAACCAACAAAGTAAAAAGGTGATAAAAAAATGAATTAAACCGCTACATGGAGATGATAAGATGCACGTATGCATGAGTGATGTTTGTACTTTTAATAGGATGTAAAGGAGGTGTAAAATGGATTTAACATAATCATAATATAATATAAGTATATTTATTATATTTTATTTATTATTTTAGGATGGGTATATCCTATTTTGAGAAATTATAAGAAGAAATAAACTAGGAAGAGTTGGTAATGACAATTGCCTCTTCTTTGAGAGACCTCCTTCAGATTACTCCTTAAAACATGAAATATTGGTTTTAAGACAATACAAAAAAACATAAGATGAATTAATAGAATATAAAAATGTATTATGATATGTATTTTATAAGATATATCTGTCAAAATTTGTGAATAAGGGAGGCGAGGACATTCCCTTTTTTAAGTGAAGCGAGAGGCACCATTGGAATTACTAGAAAGTATAAAATTAATTTAAAATTATTTTTAAGTTAAAGTGGATCTAAATTAATATATTTAAAATATATGATGCATATAATTCAAAATAATCTCTTAAAATAATATTAATACCATTCTAGGTTATGTTATAGCCCTTATATCTTAGTTTTAACCCCTGTTAACCTGCTTGACCATCATCGCAATATCAATGTTTTCTACTATTTAAGGGAAAATAATGTTATTATAAAGTATGAGGGAACCATATATAGAAAAAGGATGATATGTTTGACCATATATAACTTAATTTGATGAACATAATATCTTTATTAATTTTAATTCATTAAATACTATATTATTTTAAATAATATACCATTAAAGTCATTTCCTAGACAACTCAAATAGTTTGACTTTAAAGAAAAAATTATGTAAATGGAATTAAAATATAAAACTTAAAAAATCACTAATATAACTATAAATTTCAAAAAACATAATAATTCATCCAAATTCTATCAATTTTAAAATTTTTAAAATCATTTATTTAGTTTTATAATACTTGAATAAATACAGCGTCAGTGTTGCGTAGGAATTTTAAGTAATCATTCCATTAGTAAAAATTAAAAATAAGTTTCCACAATAAAAAAATTTATTTATATTTAAAATAAACATTTATTGTCAAACATAACATATATTTATCTTTATAAAATAATATTAGAGATATTAAAGTCAAGAGAGTTATATTTTGTATTTATTCTTTTCTGAAAATAATATAACGGTCGTAATCAAAGAAAAAAGACACTGTATTTAAATATTATAAAAAATGGATGATAATGGATAAAATAATCTCATAAAATTATATAAATACTTGTTTTATATAAATTTTAATCCCTTATAAAAAATGTTAACCCGATTTTACCAGTTTTCCCCTTATTGAGGTGACCAAGTTTTACAAAGGCCACTATTAAAAATGACCAAAAATAAAGGGATATATTTACAAAATTTGATCCTATTGATTCAAAATATGGTATTTTTTTCAATATTAAATATCGATATGTTCCAAAAAGTAATTTAGAAATAAACCCAAAGGACATGATGAAAAATACTTTTTCATGAAAATACATTTTTCAGGAAGAAGTTGATATTATATTAACTCTATGATTAATAATAATATTTATATGAATTTGAATTAATATATATATATATAGAAATATACATGATAAAATTAATTTAAATCATTCATTATTTTGGATTTATTAAAATTTAATAACATTATTCACTTGAAAATAGTTTTATAAAATTTGTGTTCTTAAGAATAAAAAGTTACTTTTGTCAAATCCTGTATAATATTGATTAAATGGAATTAAATAAATTATTATAAATAAAATAGAGGATATGGAAATTTAATAAAAAAATACAAAATATAATGGGAATTATAAATTAATTTATTTAGGGAAAAAATATTTGTATTTGAAAAATGGGTATCTTTCTATATTCATAAAAAAACTTCATTTTCATAAAATCCAAACCTTTTATCCTAAATTAATTCCAATATATTGATTTCAATTTTTTTACATTTTTTAAAATAAAATTTATAATAATGGAATAAATTAATTATATTTTCATCCAAAAAACACAATAAAAATCATTTTTGAAGAAAATGTGTTTTTAAAGAATAAAATAACTTCACGAAAAATTGTGCGCTTATTTTATATGAATAAATACATACATTTTTATTGAGTAGGACCTTTATAAATATATTTTTTAATGTGGTTACTCATTTTAATACCCAAAAATTAAATGAATATGTTACAATGGTCACATTTAAATAAGAATATTTTTATAATATATCTATATTCACTTAATTATTTTTATTGTGAATTAATAAAACTTTCAAGATTACTATTATTTTGATCTAAAGTTTTGGGCTGTTACAATCCCCCATCTTAAATAAATTTATCCATCATAATTTTTATCTCGGTCATTAAAGGTTCAATATTTTATGATACATTTATCGAAAACCCACATCATACAGAGGGATAATAAAACATCCTTTTAAATGGGGATGTAGGAAACATAAAGGTTACTTGAAATAACACACAATTGGGTTCCTAGATAAGGATAAAATTTGTGGGAAGTTTTCATATAGACATTTAGGAGAAAACAAAAATCTAATAACTAAGAGAGATTGATAGAGGACATGTTCCTGATAATGTTAAGAAACACCAAATCATAAATTAGTGTGGGGTTAAAAGACCATAAATTCCCCAAAAATAAAGTCAAATGAATAACATTTTATCAAGAAATTTTTATGATATTATATTATATATAATATATTATTTCATAAATCATCAAAACTAATTAAACCCTAAAATTAGGGTTGTTTTAAATCCAAACATAAGCATCATAAAGAAGTTTACAAATAGGGAATAACTATCCATGTTAATAGAAACTGCTTAATAACTAGATTCATACAAGGTGTCTTGATTGATAATTTTTTAATTAGAATATGAAGGGATGGATCAATATACATGAAAAATATAAAAGATGGTGTTGATATAGAATCAAATAAATCATGAGTTTAAGAAGTATGTGTTATCAAAATTTATGGGATCTCAACTAAATATGTAGTAATTTAATAATTTTGAACTTGATACCTTATCCTTTTTTAAGATAAATTTTCTTAGTGATTGGGGGATTCATTTGTGTTATTCTACATATTCATTAGTTTAAAAAATTGAACATTGGTTAATTATTTCATTCAATTACACTGATGTCCCTAATGGTCTTTCTGGCCACATTTGAAAAAACTCACTTTCCCTTAAATCCTGTACCATGGTGTTTCTTTCCACAATTACCACAGGTTGTGAGTTCTATATATCCTTTATTTTACATTTCCTCATTTATTATTTCTTGTTTCTTAATCATAATATTATTCTCTTGATTTATTTTGAAAATATATGACTGAGATAATCCTTTCACTATCCAGATAGAACATAAAACCATATCATTATATGATGCAAATTTTTGAGGGTCTAGTTCCCTAAAAATTATTGGCTTAATTCAATTAATGAAATGGTCGATGTCACATTTAATATTACATATGTATTTTATGCATGCCTTGATAATATTCTAACATTTTCATCATACTCAGTAACAATTCCCTATTCCTTTTAATTTAATGTTAGGAACTTCCAATATATTTAATCTTTCTTATCTCAGGGGATATATTTCATGATTAATATCACTTTAAAAGTTCTCTATTCCGTGATTTCTATTTCATCTACCTATTTAGTGTTCTGAATCAATAACCAAAACTGATTATAATCTTCTTTCAAATATTAAACAAAATGAATAACCCTCACACTTTAATTATGTTCCAAATCTAGGAAAATATTTTTATGGGAGTTAATCCATTATTACGTAACCAATAGATTAATGAATACAATAAAATATATAAGATTTTTATATATAAAGAAACTCAATATAGGTTAATCCCACTATGGTGTAACAGGCTGTTTTATATAGGAAAGGAAATTCATCATAACCTAAGTTGGATACCCCATTATGGATATGATCTTCTTAGTTCCAAAACCATCTATGTTTAATTTGTCAATAAGGAAATACATACATCAACTATAGTTGTTAATTCCATTTATTATATTGGGTACCATCACTAAATATTGGAACACGCTGAGTTTTCTAATAATCTTTATGAATAATAAACCATAAATAAAAAATACCTATATAAAAAAAGTTAAAAAAATACTATATAGTAATATCCTAATTATCATATTAGATATGTTTATTTAAAATACAGTTTTATATACTTCTACTAATCTTTCTCTAATACCAACTATAACAATTCCAACCCTATTAATCTAGAGCTGATGTTTAATTTATTAAAATGGAATAAGATATTGGGAATAACATCACTAAGGACTGATAAGATTAGTAATATTAAATAACCAGATATATACATGATTCCCATATTATATTAGAAATATAGAGACATAGAATATGAAAATTTTTTACATCCTAGATATTATTTATAATTTCTTTCTTAATATATTGGCAAAAAGAAAACCAATATACAGAGAGATCAAATTATAAGTAAGGTTTACATATAGTAGTATATATCATGAGTAAATATGGCAGAAATAAAATTTCATAGTGGATAAAAAAACACAATCCATTCAATCAAAAAATTGAGCTAAATGATAATCCATTGATAATATAAACATAGAAAACACATGGAAAATAAAAAATAAATTATTTATAAAGGAAATTAATAATTTTTGAACATCATGATCAAGGCCTCTCAACCAAGAAATCATGAATCTTATATAAAGGCCTCTCAATAGAGACATTATCATCGTATGGGATGTCATACACCATGTGGTGACCTTTTATGACATAATATTACAAACAAACCCTATACATCATGCCAGAACATTTTTTATCACATGTTCCATCAATGTAATGAGGATCTATCTATAACTGATCCCCTTCTATCAATTAAATATCCATTGTATTCCATATATTTTTAATGATCAATATAATCCAATATCAAAATTTCTTATAAGTAAAAAACTATACATAATGAATCAGGAATAAAAAATATCAATATTTCATCATCATAACTCATCTAGAGAAATAATTTGAATGGTATTGTTTAATCCTATCCCTAGTAACATCAATGAGCTTCGTCATAGAAGAAAATTTATTTAAGGACAAGAAGAACATTTCTTGAGAAAAATACCATTTTCATTTTGAAATCACATATTTAAAATCTAAAAATGTTAAAATATTTTTTGAAAAAATTTCTTTTAAAATAATAATATAAACTTATAAAGTAATCTATATATCATTGATTGGTCAAAATGGTAAGAAATTCTATTCATTCTATGTAAGTTGAAACAAATAATTAGTTCATATTTTAGGTAAAAATTAAAATGTACCTCAATAGAAAAAGGATAAGAAAATTCCTATGATATTTTTTTATATAAAGTTAAACATGGTTAAAAATGAATTGAAAAAATCATATGATACTAGTAAAAATCAAGTTGAAAACATTTTAAAGAAAACAAAAACATGGAAGAGAAAGATTTATGACCAAAAATGAAATAATGTATGTTATTTTTAAAAAGAATTTCCTAAAAATTTTAAAAAAAATATAAGAAAATTGTACTATTACATGGAAATTAAAGGAATAAACAAAGGAGAATAAAATTAATGGGTTTCTTTAGATACAGATCATATAATTTCTTTATTAAAAATTCACTAAAAATAATCCTAATAAAATTGAAACATAAATTCCTTTCCACTTTTTTATCTTTTGAATATTAAACCCCATGAAATAAATATATTGAAATGAAATATTAAGTTCCATTTATATAAATGGATTCATGATTTAACATATCAAAAGGGGAATATACACACTACACAAATGAGACAAGTGGTGAATATGTATATGTCTCATAGAAATAAAAGTGAGATGAGAATTATTACGTTAGGAGTGAATTTCTTTGTAAGTGATTTTTGACTCTCATATAATAAATTTAAATTTATTATTATTCTATAAAATAAAAAATACATGGAAATGAAATAATTAAAAAGAATCAAATTACTTTATATAGGTGGTAGTCCACATGTACGCATGAACAACATTATAATTTTTAAAAAAGGGTGGATGAGTAAGATGGTAATGGATATATTATATTAATAGAAGCATAATTATTTCATAAATATCATATATACTTATTATTTACATTTTTATACCATCCATGTAAAATGGGGATAAAAAAATAATTACACAGTTATATAGATACGGTAAGTCGTATGTACACACATGCGATAGTCTCTCTTTATGCAAGATGAAAAATATGTGGGAAATGGTTTTCCTATAAAAATAATTGCATATAACTACATTTATGATATTTTATTCAGTATTATATTAGTTGTAAAATAAATTTATAGGAATTATAAGAAGAAATAAACTTGAAATTGTCAGTAATTATGATTACTTTGGCATTAAGAGACCTATATTTGGTTACACCTTAATCCTTGAAATATAGGTATTAGAAGAATAATAGTGGATCTAGGAAGGATGCAAGAAATATTTTAATGTATTATGGTAAGTATTGGGTTATCTATAGTGGTTAAAACTTTTGAAAAATGGGGAAGAGTTTACCTTTTACATGTGAGGGGAGGGGAACCACTGGAATTACTTAAAGTATTAAATTGAAATAAATTAATTTTTAGGTTCATGTGGATAAAAATTTGAATATTTTGAATCTATGATTATTATAAGTCTAAATAATCTCATAAAATAATATTTATACAAGTTTAAGTGATGTTTTAACCCTTATCTATTTGTTTTAACCTTCTTTAACTCTTTTGACAATCACCATGATATCAAATTACTCCAATCCTTAAGGTTAAACATTGTTGATATATAAGGAAATGTGGCTTGTAAATGGAAAATATATGATATTATTTACCATATCACATTCATTTGGCCAAAGGTATCATTTTTATGTATTTTGATTTATCTAATAACATATTATTTAACATAAGATACCATTAAAGACATTTTTAGGACTATTCACACAGTTTGACATTAATGAAAACATGATTGAAATTAAATTAAAATAAAAACCATTAAAAGATCACTAATTTTTCAATAAAATTCATAGAAGATAATAATTCATCCAAATTTTATTAATTTTAATATTTTTAAATACATTTATTTTATTTTTCTATTATATGAACAAATAATGTATCTGTGTTACAAAAATAATGTATGTAGTTATCCAATTAATAAAAATTAAAAATAAATTACCATGAAAAAAAATTTAATTTTATTTAAAATTAAAATTTATAACTTTAAATAAAATTTGTCCATCCTTATGAAAAAATTTAGATATTAAATTCAAAAGAGGGACATTTTATATTTTTCTTTTCTTAAAATTATATAATGGTCAAAATCAATGAAAAATTGCACAAAGTTGTAATATTTTCTAATAATGTGTTGTCATGGAAGAAAAAAACTTACAAAATTTTATATATTCACATGTTATAGAAATTTAAAGGCCTTATCCAAAACTTGGAACCTTGTTTTACCCATTTTACCATTACAGAGGTGATAATGTTTTACCATGGTTTCTATTCAAAATGAACAAAAAGGGACCTAGTTACCAAATTTGATCCTTATAATTAAATATAATGTATTAATTTTCTAATATTCATTCTATATAATTGGAATAAACAAATTTAAAAATAAACTTGTAAAACCAAGAAAAAATGAGATTTCATTAAAATGAATTTTCAAGAATTAGATGATCGTATATTATCTTTATGACTATAAATTATCATTATATGAATTTAAACTCACACACAAACAGATAAATATAGATATATAATCTATAAATTTCATTTGATACATTCATAATTTAGGATTTATATAAATTGACTAACATTACAGACATAAAAATAGTTTCATGAAAAATGTGTTTTACACATAAAAACTTACTTACATCAAAATCATAAATATTTATGATTTAATATACATAAATAGAAATTATAATTAAAATGGATGATAATTCAATTTAACACTGAATCTAAAATACGATGGAACTTAAAAATTACTTTATTTATGAAAATAGTTGACAACATTTGATTTTTTTTATTTTTCACTATTCACTAACAAATCAATCATTTTAGATTAAGATAATTTTGATATTATGATTTCAAAAATTATGCAAATTTTATATAATAAAATTTCTAAAATTATATGAAATTAATTATAATTTCTACTCCCAAAATGAAATAAAAATCATTTTTTAAGAAAATGAATATTTAAAGCATAAAATGACTTCACTACAATGTGGGTGCTTTTTTCATAATAATTAATCCATAAATATGTATTGATTAGGAAAATTATACTAAAACGTTATAATGAATATACTCATATTCATACCCACCAACTCAATGACTATGTTATAATGATTACATTTTAATATTAATATTTATATAGTATATATTAAATCAATTAATGATTGGTGTTGTATGTTAAGAAATCTATCATGATTACTGTACTTTTAAAATAAATTTTTGTGGTGTTATAATTAAGAAATGATGCCTTGTGATGCAATATATTTATATTTTAACTACAAATCCTAGGATCCTTTCAATTTTATTTTATTACCTTCTTATTCTCTCAAACCCTCAGTGGGTATAAGATATTTCTTGGTGATCCTAGACTCATTTAGTTTTTTCTATGATTCTCGTGCCATGTAGTGATACCCAATATGTATTTGGTATCTTTATTATTATTTCCTTTCAATATTATAATCATTTTATCCTGTCACTCTTCTATATAATCCTTGTTCTCTAAAATTTTAAGGTTCCTTAGTAAATCTTTGATGGAGGTTTTATGAAGGGACAATGTTATTAGGTTTATTGAGTTTATTTTAAGGATTAATGGTGGCGTATTCTTAATTAATTATTCAATTATTGATTTTTTATCAACAAATATTCATTTTGAGGCAAGGTATTACAAAATTCCCATGTATTATATTAAGTGTTAATATGGAATGAACATTATTTAGTTTTCAATGTGTAAATAGTTTGAATTTATCATAGATTATAGTGATCTATAATTGAATAATTTCAATGTTAAGGGTTGATAAATACATATGTTTATGATCTTATTAATGTTAATGGTTTTATGATATTTTAAATAATGCATGGTTGTTTTTTATATGATTATATTTAAATATTTTTTAATTAATTGATAGATTTTTTTTTAAAAATTAGATATGGTAAGAAGAGGATGATATTAAATATGGAATTGATAGTTGGTTATATTACTTCATAGAGTTGTTTTGTATGATTGAGCCTTGAGGTGAGTGTGTTTATTTGATGTTGATTTCTACTATTAGTTTCTGAAATATTTTGTTTTATGTTTGAATAATTTTTTTAGTAATATATTAATTAATAAAATATAGTAAAATATGTTATGGAGTAATTGAAAAAATGATTGTATCCATTTATGTTTTTGGTATGATTTCGAAAACCATTATTGTGTTATTTAGGATGTGCATACCATTTATAGTTGTTTTCTATTATTAAATTGTTGATTTTATACCAGAGTTTATATAAGTTTATTCCCTAATTATGTTTTAATTTAAAACATTGTATGTTTTTTTAAAACAAATAGGGTTGGGATATTTAGGAATTTATTACGAAGGTGGTTGATTATAAGACAGTGTTGATGGTGGGGGAAGGTACTGGGAATTATGTGGCACTTGAATTGACTTGGAAGTTATATTTTTCTGTTATTTTTTGTTGTCCTTATGGATTTTTCTTTCTTGGAGTAGAAGTAGTCATGTCTTGGCTCCTTAAAATTATAGAATGATAATGAATTATTATTTTAATTAATATGAATGAGTTATGGTTATTTGGTAACACATTTTTAAATATATAAATTATTATGTAAATGATTTGGTAATTATAAATGACCTGTTGAATGGTAAAATGTTTTGGTTGAACTATTTTAGAATTCAACTATCTAATTTATAGATTAAGAGTAATTTCTATGTGGACTGAATTAATATTACATGAATTATTAAATATATATTTTAGTAGTTATATTAATGGTTTATAATATAAAAAAAGGATATGAGGTAATAAGGGGTTGGTGTTTTTTACTACACTTAAAAGTGAAGTGTATTTCCTTTATGGTTAGATTTAACAACTTTTTTGGGTGATGGTTTCAGTTTAAGTTAATGTTTTTGATTTTGTAATTTTACTTTAATTTTTTCATGTGTTGTAACAAACCTAAAATTTTATGTATGAATTCAATGATTTTTTTTTTGTTTTCAGTATTTATTTTTGGTTGTTTTGAAATGTATTAGTGGTTAACAAGGCTCATGAGGTGTATTATAGAGGCATAATAGGGTATACCTTACTTTAATATAAAGGAAGAGGGAACCAAGTACCCAGTTTATGGGAACTGAGTACCCATAATGTTGTGCTGTAGAACGAAAGGGATACAACACCAATGAACGCCTAGTATAATAGTGGTGTATATTCGGTATGGACAATGGGTACTCAGTCAAAGTGAGGAAGGTACCTGGTGACCCTAGGTCTATTTTTAAGGAAAAATCATAATTTTACATGGAAATTATCAGTTTTATTACTTTACCCTCTTCATCCTTCAATCACCACTTTATCCTCACTTTATTTTGAGCTTCTCCTTACATTTTAAGATCCTCTAACCTATTTCCTCCTTCTTTTAATGTATTATCTATTTTATTGTATTCTCTATTGTACATATACCCCCATATGTACCATATTTATTCCCTCATGTCACATTTCCATGGGTTTCCATCTCAAATACCTAAATCTAAGTGTTTAGAGCATATTTTGGTGAGTGTTCTCCCTTAGTATTTGTAACGACCCAATCTTTTTGAGTAGTATATTAACTTACTCTTATTTATTTAATAAGATGTTAATGGTTAATGCAGAAAGAGGAGTCGATGGCTTCATCCAGTAGACTCAACCCTTATGAAGCCCACTTATCAGAGCTTGGGAAGGAGGTAGCATCTGTGGGCTTCGCTTTGGACCAAGCCCAATCCGAGCTCCAGCGTGTCAAGCTTGAACGAAAACGCTTGCAGGAGAAGTTCAAGTTAGTGGAGATTGCTACTAGGGCAATGTTATCTGAGACTCCCTCAGATTCTATCACCATAGCACACCTTACACTTAGGTCTTATGCCAGTGTTATAAGGGGCTATGTGATGAGACCCTAGTTTCCTTGTGTAATCCTTTCGGATGAATAAATTGAGATTTCTTCCTTTAGTGATGTTTGTGAAATTTCAAATGTCTAGATAATTTTAGAATGTATTTTATTGATGAATTTTGAAAAAGGGATATTTTGAAATATTTATTTAAACCCTAAATAACTAATGATGTGTAATGATTTTCAAAAAATGGTCTTCTACAAAAGTGTTCATTAAGGAATTTGGAGTCTAATAAGATCAACTTAATTTTTGATGAATAGTAAATTATGAATAGTGATTTTACGCTTAGGATTAGTAATGTGACCAAATGGATTAGTAATTTTCACTTAAAGAAAGTTTTAATATAATTTAGACACCTTGGTTAAGTAATGTGATTCAATAAAATGGGTAAATAACGGTTTCATAAATTATTAATCAAGTATTAGTTTTTTCGGATGAATAGTGTTTTTTAATTAAAAATTTAATTAAAAATAATTAGAAAATTATTTTTATAAAAATGACTTTATTTTTGAACTCAGAGCATCGATATTATGTTAAGGTAATTTTTGGGGATTTTTCTGGAAAAAATGAATTTTCGATGAATAGTGTTTTCATTTAAAAATTAAATTAAAAATATTTAGAAAAATATTTTTATAAAATGGATTTCATTTTTGAAATCAGAGCATTGATATTTGGTTAAGGTGAAATTTTGGGATTATTCTGAGAAAGTTGAAATTTTCAGTGAATAGTAAAAATACCGTTTTAGGGTTTCGGTATGTTTAATGACATCATAATGATGTCATGATGATGTCATGAGATCTTTTGAGGGTTGGCCGGCCAAGGGTTATGAATTATTGTTTTGGGGGCCCCATGTGGCCTAACTCCATGATAAATGCCAAGGGAGAGCCCATGGGTTTGAGAAAAGCACATGTGAGGTGTCCTTTGGCCATTAATGCTTTGTCCCCCCACTTTCCCTATAAATACCCACCCTTTCCTCCCTTGGTTTTCACTCCCAACTCTTCCCCAACGAAGTTCTGGTCTTCTTACCTTCTAAAGAGTCCTCCCAAGGTGCCCCCAAGCCCTCAAGGTCCAATCCTTTGAGTTTCAAGAGTCACGTTTTAAGGTAAGGGATCCGACCCCTCTCTTTCTTTTCATGAAATCTCTTTTATGTCATTCCTATTATGCTCCATGTTTTTATGTGAGAGGATGTTCTTTTATATTCCTCTTACTGCCCTTTCATGTTTATATGATGAGAGATCCCCTCTTACTCTCATCATTTCCTTTTATGAAAGTTTAAGTGACGCCGTTAGGCTGCCGAATTTTTAAGGGATTCTTTCACCCTTCTCATTTTTCAAGTTCAATTTTCATGTCAAGTCTTTCAAGTTCCTTTTTATTATGTTGGGGTATGATCTCTATATCAATCATACTGAGCTCTTATGATCATATGATGAGGGACCCTTTTTGATCTTGTCAAAACATTTTCTTTTGAAGTTAAGTGACGCCGTAAGGCTGCCGAATTTTCATAAGAGAAATCTAATCTTTTTTTCCTTCCACGTTTTTTTCATTTCAAATGGTATGTCCCTAAAATTTCGTTACCATGTCCATATGTCCTTCTTATTCTTTCACCCTACTGTTTTATGGATCATTTATGAGTGGGTGACCCATGTCCCCTCTCATTTCAACGTTTTCTAAAACCCCGAAACTTAGCCGTTATGCTGCAGGATTTTCCCCTCAAAATGCCTCTCTCTTTTCTCAAAAATTATTTTATGTTATAAAGTGAATACTCAAAGCTCTTATTTCTACAAAGGTATTCACATATATATCAAAATGTTCCATTTTAAATTCTGGGATTTACATACATGAGACCCGCTTCCCTTTCCGTGGGTTTAAAGTGCCGTAAAGATCATGTCATTAAAGCAGTTTTTAAAATGTTATGATTATGAAATGAAACCCATTTATTTTATGCTATATGTGTTATTTATGAAATGTTTGATGATGATATATGTGGCTCACATGATAATAAAGGTAAATTTAAGGGTGCGCCCTGATAGCGCTCCAATGCATTGGGTAAAGACTTAATCTCTAGAGATGACCATTTTAACGACGCCTTGGTGAATAACCTTGGTAATTTTTAACGACACCTTGGGGATGAACCTTGGTGAAACGAAACGATTGTCAATATTAAATGTTGCAGCCACATCTTCAAGTTATGAAAAATTTTGTTTTTATTATGAAATGCCTCATGATTTATTTCTCATGCCTTAAAGTCCTTTTCATGTCCTTATTGAAGTATATCCAGTTCACATGTAAAATGTTCCTCTTGTTTCCCTTACTGGGCCTTCTGCTCACCCTTTCTTTTGATGTATGTCCCCAGGTTATGAGATGCATAATGAACATAGGATGAACTAAAGGAGAAGCCTTTAAAGTGTTTAAGAAGAATGTTTTGTGTTTTTTTTATGTATTTTGTTCCTGGTTTCCAAGACACTAGACCTTAAAGATCCTCAGTTATGTGTAATGTAATGAAAGTTTATGTTATAAAATGGCGGGATTCTATAGTTGGTATCAAAGGGTGGTTTAGTTATTTGTGGAAATTAGGATATAAAAACATTAGGAAGAACCCTATGGAAAAGTTTAAATATAGGAAAACTTCCTGGTATTTTGGTAAGTATTGAGTAAGTGGTTTATCAAACAAATACATCCCTGTCTGGATACGAGCAGGTAGAGGCGGCTCTGGCACAGATGTACATAGGGGTAAAACCCGAAAACACCGCTTTGAGCTAGACTCGAACGGGAACTGGTGCACGATAACGGGCCTTGCTGCACTCTTGGTTACGACACTCCCGGGGGATATGTTTGGTTAATCACATGCTTTTTATGAATCATTATGAAGGAATTATAGAGAACTATTATTGTCTAAGCACGAAGTCTTAGTTAAAAGATTCATAAATGAAATAAGTTTCTTACTAAGGTTTTATTCTTTTAGAAAATGGCGGGCAATAGGAGGAACCGTGCCGATGGTGACCGCAATGCACCATGTGCTGACGGCCCTCCGATGGAAGCCGGAATGGAAACATTCATGAGAATGATGAACCAACTGACTCAAGTTATGAGTAATAACTTGAATCAAGCTGAGAGGCCGACCTCACCACGAAGGGAACAACACTCTGTTGAGTCCTTCATGCGTCAACGACCGCCAACATTCAGTGGATCTACTGACCCGTTGGTTGCGGAACAATGGATAAGCTCCATTGAAAAGATCTTTTCTGTACTTCATTGTTCGGAACAAGAAAAGGTTACCCTTGCTGTTTACCGCCTGGAGGGAGAAGCTGATCAGTGGTGGTCACTGATCAAAAACACGAAGCCACGAGGAGAGATGGAAGCTATGGAGTGGGAAGAATTTCGGGGGATTTTCTTTAACAAGTATTTCCCTCGTTCCATGAGAACGAAAATGGAGAAAGAGTTTCTCGAGCTGAAGCAGAAGGAGAACGAATCTGTCGGAAGCTACGAGATGAACTTCACAAGGCTTTCCCGTTATACCTCAAGCTTTGTCATGGACCCTAATGGGAAGGTTGATAGATTCTTTGGCGGACTACGACCTCATCTGCGGAAGAATCTAGCCAACAGGGACTATGATAGCTATGAAGAAATAGTTCGAAGTGCTATGAAAGTCGAGCTGGAGTTTGGTGAGACACAGTGGTCTCATAATCCAAATGAAAAGAAGAGGTCGTTGGAGCCCAGTTTAGGGAAGTCTTTTGATCAGGGAAGAGGTGGAAAGAAAACGCAACTTACCACATGCAATAAATGTGGGAAGAATCATCTGGGGAACTGCTTGAGTGGAAGTGGAAAGTGCTACAAGTGTGGAAGAGGAGGCCATATTGCTCGGAATTGTCATAGTGAGGTGAAGCCTCAGCTTCCCAACACTAACGACAGAGGAAAGATGGTTCTGGCCCTACCCGAAGTCACATGCTTCAAGTGTGGACAGCTTGGGCACTTTGCTAACCAATGTCCCAATCCGAGGGCGGTGGAGGGGAATCACCACCAACCTCAGCAGAGGCCAAGAGAGCAAGGTCGTGCTTTCACTATCACAACAGCTGAAGTTGACGTCCCGAACGATGTGGTAGCAGGTACTCTTGTTGTCCTCTCAAAACTAGCAAGTGCTTTATTTGATTCTGGTTCTACGCATTCCTTTATTTCTTCCAAGTTTGCAAAGAATATAGAATCAATCCCTGAATTGCTTGAGGTAGAGTTGTCAGTCAAGACTCCAAGTGGGATTATCCATGCATCAACAGTGTTTAGAGACTCTAGTGTTTACTTTGGTGAGCACAATCTTATCGCAAATCTAGTAGTCATTCCCATGATGGAATTTGACATTATACTAGGGATGGACTGGCTCTCAAAGTATAATGCTAAGATCAAATGCAGAAGTAAGGAAATCTCAGTAGTCTTGAATGAACGACCTACAGTTATCTTCCGAGGAGAGATATCCCGAACTGATCCCTATCTAGAAGCACCTCCTATAGCTTTCTTTATGGAGTTAATCGGTGATGAGGAAGAAGGGAAGGGGAGCATACAAATTGAAGATGTTCCGATTGTTCAGGAATACATGGATGTATTTCCTGAGGAGTTACCTGGACCTCCCCCAGAAAGAGAGGTAGAGTTCTCCATTGAACTCGCACCTGGGTCTCAACCGATATCAAAGACTCCGTATAGAATGGCAAATGTGGAGCTAGAGGAGCTAAAGAAACAACTCCAAGACTTGTTGGAGAAGGGGTTTATCCGACCGAGTGTGTCTCCTTGGGGAGCACCAGTTCTCTTTGTGAAGAAGAAGGATGGATCAATGCGGCTATGCATTGATTATAGATA
This sequence comes from Viscum album, assembly GCA_963277665.1. Lineage (NCBI taxonomy): Eukaryota > Viridiplantae > Streptophyta > Magnoliopsida > Santalales > Viscaceae > Viscum > Viscum album. The sequence continues at coordinate 1,837,979,461 of OY728137.1, read as the reverse complement.
ACTGAACGGGATCACAGTGAAGAACAGATACCCTCTTCCAAGAATTGATGATTTATTTGACCAACTTCGTGGGGCTCAATTCTTCTCTAAGATTGACCTTCGATCTGGTTATCATCAACTGAGGGTGAAGAAGGAAGATATTCCAAAGACTGCCTTCCGATCAAGATATGGGCATTATGAGTTTATTGTTATGCCCTTCGGCTTGACTAATGCTCCTGCTATTTTCATGGATTTGATGAATAGAGTCTTTAAGGACTACCTTGATAACTTTGTGGTAGTTTTTATTGATGATATTTTGATATATTCAAAAAGTCGTGAGGAGCATGAAGATCATCTGAGGGTTGTTTTGAAAACTCTACGGAAGGAGAGGCTCTTTGGGAAGTTCAGCAAGTGCGAGTTTTGGTTACAACAAGTGGCTTTCTTGGGGCACATCGTAACCAATGAAGGAATCTCGGTTGACCCTGCAAAGACAATGGTTGTGGAGGAGTGGCCTCAACCCACAACAGTAACTGGGATTCGTAGTTTCCTTGGTTTAGCGGGATATTATAGGAGGTTTGTGAAAAACTTTTCACGGCTTTCTAATCCACTAACCAAGTTGACTCGAAAAGGGGTTAAGTTCATCTGGACAAAGGAATGCGAGGAAAGTTTCCAAGAGCTGAAAAAGAGATTGGTTACTGCACCGGTGTTAACACTACCCTCTATCGGAGAAGGATTCGTTATTTTTAGCGATGCATCTCTGAAAGGGCTTGGGTGCGTCCTCATGCAAAATGACAAAGTAATTGCTTATGCATCTCGACAGTTGAAGATTCATGAGCAGAATTATCCTACGCATGATCTAGAGCTGGCGGCAGTTGTTTTTGCTCTAAAGATATGGAGGCACTATCTTTATGGGGAGAAATGTGATATATACACCGACCACCAAAGTCTAAAGTATATTTTCACACAGAAAGAATTGAACATGAGACAAAGGAGATGGTTGGAGCTTATTAAAGACTATGATTGTTCAATTCATTATCACCCTGGAAGAGCAAACAAAGTCGCGGATGCGTTAAGCAGGAAAGATCCTGTTGTTCTGGCAACAATGAGGATCCTGGGAGATCCCTTGATTAAAGATCTAGTAAAACAGGACATGGGAATTATAAGGAAAGGGACATCATCAACCCTATCCCAAATGATTTCTCAACCTTCATTACTAGAGAAGATCAAGAAGGCTCAAAAAGAAGATCCTTTGCTCCAGGAGAAGTTCGAGGCTGTAAAGGATGGGAAGTTCCCTGATTTCAATATTGATCAAGAAGGTGTATTGAAATTTCGTACAAGACTATGTGTTCCATCTATTCCGGAGATAAAGAAAGAACTGATGGATGAAGCTCATAGCTCTACTTTCTCTATACATCCGGGAAGCACTAAGATGTATAGAGACCTTCGTGATCATTATTGGTGGGATAACATGAAGAGGGAGATTGCAGATTACACTACAAGGTGCCTGGTGTGTCAGCAAGTAAAGGCAGAAAGACAACTTCCTAAGGGGGTATTACAACCGCTACCCATACCAGTATGGAAGTGGGATAATATCACCATGGACTTTGTAACTGCTCTCCCAAAAACATCCAAAGGAAACAATGCGATATGGGTTATTGTGGACCGTCTCACCAAGACAGCCCATTTTATCTCTATTCGGGAAGATTTCTCTCTGGATCAGCTTGCCAAGATATACGTGAAGGAAGTGGTAAGGCTGCATGGGGTACCACTATCCATCGTATCTGATCGTGACCCAAGATTCACATCAAAATTCTGGAGAAGTCTTCAGCATGCTCTGAATACTGAATTGAATTTTAGTACGGCCTATCATCCTCAAACTGATGGCCAATCTGAAAGGACTATTCAGACACTCGAAGACATGTTGAGATTATGCTCAATGGAATTTAAAGGTGGATGGGATCAACACCTCCCATTAGTGGAGTTCTCTTATAACAACAGCTTCCATGCGAGTATTCAGATGGCACCCTATGAAGCTCTGTATGGAAAGCGGTGTAGAACTCCTACTTGTTGGGATGAAACTGGTGAGAGGAAGCTTCTTGGGCCTGATCTCGTGCAAGAGATGACAGAACAGGTTCATGCCATCCAACAACACATAAAGGCTGCTCAGAGTCGGCAGAAGAGCTATGCTGACAATCGTCGAAGGGACTTGGAGTTTGGTGTTGGTGACAAAGTCTTCCTTCGAATTTCTCCATGGAAGAGAGTCATGCGGTTTGGGAAGAAAGGGAAGCTCAGCCCTAGGTACATTGGCCCCTATGAAATCCTTGATCGCATAGGAGCAGTGGCCTATCATCTAGCACTTCCACCGAACCTAGCTCAAGTTCATGATGTCTTCCACGTATCTCTCTTGAGGAAGTACATACCCGACCCTTCGCATGTACTGAACCCAGAGGTGGTACAACTTGAACATGACCTCTCTTATGAGGAACAGCCAGTGGAGATCTTGGACCGTAGAGACAAGGTCCTACGAAACAAGACTACCCACCTTGTGAAAGTGTTGTGGAGGAATCATAAATATGAAGAAGCGACTTGGGAGCCTGAGGAAACGATGAAGCAAAAGTACCCTCACCTTTTCAACTAGGCCTCAAGTATAAATTTCGGGGACGAAATTTCTTAAGGGGGGAAGAATGTAACGACCCAATATTTTTGAGTAGTATATTAACTTACTCTTATTTATTTAATAAGATGTTAATGGTTAATGCAGAAAGAGGAGTCGATGGCTTCATCCAGTAGACTCAACCCTTATGAAGCCCACTTATCAGAGCTTGGGAAGGAGGTAGCATCTGTGGGCTTCGCTTTGGACCAAGCCCAATCCGAGCTCCAGCGTGTCAAGCTTGAACGAAAACGCTTGCAGGAGAAGTTCAAGTTAGTGGAGATTGCTACTAGGGCAATGTTATCTGAGACTCCCTCAGATTCTATCACCATAGCACACCTTACACTTAGGTCTTATGCCAGTGTTATAAGGGGCTATGTGATGAGACCCTAGTTTCCTTGTGTAATCCTTTCGGATGAATAAATTGAGATTTCTTCCTTTAGTGATGTTTGTGAAATTTCAAATGTCTAGATAATTTTAGAATGTATTTTATTGATGAATTTTGAAAAAGGGATATTTTGAAATATTTATGTAAACCCTAAATAACTAATGATGTGTAATGATTTTCAAAAAATGGTCTTCTACAAAAGTGTTCATTAAGGAATTTGGAGTCTAATAAGATCAACTTAATTTTTGATGAATAGTAAATTATGAATAGTGATTTTACGCTTAGGATTAGTAATGTGACCAAATGGATTAGTAATTTTCACTTAAAGAAAGTTTTAATATAATTTAGACACCTTGGTTAAGTAATGTGATTCAATAAAATGGGTAAATAACGGTTTCATAAATTATTAATCAAGTATTAGTTTTTTCGGATGAATAGTGTTTTTTAATTAAAAATTTAATTAAAAATAATTAGAAAATTATTTTTATAAAAATGACTTTATTTTTGAACTCAGAGCATCGATATTATGTTAAGGTAATTTTTGGGGATTTTTCTGGAAAAAATGAATTTTCGATGAATAGTGTTTTTATTTAAAAATTAAATTAAAAATATTTAGAAAAATATTTTTATAAAATGGATTTCATTTTTGAAATCAGAGCATTGATATTTGGTTAAGGTGAAATTTTGGGATTATTCTGAGAAAGTTGAAATTTTCAGTGAATAGTAAAAATACCGTTTTAGGGTTTCGGTATGTTTAATGACATCATAATGATGTCATGATGATGTCATGAGATCTTTTGAGGGTTGGCCGGCCAAGGGTTATGAATTATTGTTTTGGGGGCCCCATGTGGCCTAACTCCATGATAAATGCCAAGGGAGAGCCCATGGGTTTGAGAAAAGCACATGTGAGGTGTCCTTTGGCCATTAATGCTTTGTCCCCCCACTTTCCCTATAAATACCCACCCTTTCCTCCCTTGGTTTTCACTCCCAACTCTTCCCCAACGAAGTTCTGGTATTCTTACCTTCCAAAGAGTCCTCCCAAGGTGCCCCCAAGCCCTCAAGGTCCAATCCTTTGAGTTTCAAGAGTCACGTTTTAAGGTAAGGGATCCGACCCCTCTCTTTCTTTTCATGAAATCTCTTTTATGTCATTCCTATTATGCTCCATGTTTTTATGTGAGAGGATGTTCTTTTATATTCCTCTTACTGCCCTTTCATGTTTATATGATGAGAGATCCCCTCTTACTCTCATCATTTCCTTTTATGAAAGTTTAAGTGACGCCGTTAGGCTGCCGAATTTTTAAGGGATTCTTTCACCCTTCTCATTTTTCAAGTTCAATTTTCATGTCAAGTCTTTCAAGTTCCTTTTTATTATGTTGGGGTATGATCTCTATATCAATCATACTGAGCTCTTATGATCATATGATGAGGGACCCTTTTTGATCTTGTCAAAACATTTTCTTTTGAAGTTAAGTGACGCCGTAAGGCTGCCGAATTTTCATAAGAGAAATCTAATCTTTTTTTCCTTCCATGTTTTTTTCATTTCAAATGGTATGTCCCTAAAATTTCGTTACCATGTCCATATGTCCTTCTTATTCTTTCACCCTACTGTTTTATGGATCATTTATGAGTGGGTGACCCATGTCCCCTCTCATTTCAACGTTTTCTAAAACCCCGAAACTTAGCCGTTATGCTGCAGGATTTTCCCCTCAAAATGCCTCTCTCTTTTCTCAAAAATTATTTTATGTTATAAAGTGAATACTCAAAGCTCTTATTTCTACAAAGGTATTCACATATATATCAAAATGTTCCATTTTAAATTCTGGGATTTACATACATGAGACCCGCTTCCCTTTCCGTGGGTTTAAAGTGCCGTAAAGATCATGTCATTAAAGCAGTTTTTAAAATGTTATGATTATGAAATGAAACCCATTTATTTTATGCTATATGGGTTATTTATGAAATGTTTGATGATGATATATGTGGCTCACATGATAATAAAGGCAAATTTAAGGGTGCGCCCTGATAGCGCTCCAATGCATTGGGTAAAGACTTAATCTCTAGAGATGACCATTTTAACGACGCCTTGGTGAATAACCTTGGTAATTTTTAACGACACCTTGGGGATGGACCTTGGTGAAACGAAACGATTGTCAATATTAAATGTTGCAGCCACATCTTCAAGTTATGAAAAATGTTGTTTTTATTATGAAATGCCTCATGATTTATTTCTCATGCCTTAAAGTCCTTTTCATGTCCTTATTGAAGTATATCCAGTTCACATGTAAAATGTTCCTCTTGTTTCCCTTACTGGGCCTTCTGCTCACCCTTTCTTTTGATGTATGTCCCCAGGTTATGAGATGCATAATGAACATAGGATGAACTATAGGAGAAGCCTTTAAAGTGTTTAAGAAGAATGTTTTGTGTTTTTTTATGTATTTTGTTCCTGGTTTCCAAGACACTAGACCTTAAAGATCCTCAGTTATGTGTAATGTAATGAAAGTTTATGTTATAAAATGGAGGGATGCTATAGTATTAAGGTAGGAATTTATTACCACGTTATGGTGTTTATATGTTGTTGTATGGGAGTTCATGCATATGGGTGTCTGTGTTGAGATTCCATGTTTTTCTTTCAGAGTTAAAGTGGTCCGGTTGGTCTATTTTGATGTATTTTACCCCTTAGAGATTACTTATGGGATACATATATCATGTATGGTGATATGTCACCTTATCCCATGGATGGAGGTAAGGATTATTACTTGGGAAAGTTTTTCATAGTGTAATATGATCAGGATTGGGTGAAATTTAATTGTGAATATGGTTGGTAAGTAAATGTTTTTTATGAGAGTAACCTAATGGGGTTGTTTTGGGAGTTTATTTTGGGCTAGTCCATTGGTATCCTTGAGATTGAGATGTCTTGTTGGATTACTAGTTTAACCTTAGACATTGCTTAATTATTTGATGTTTCTGATTCTTCTTATATAAAATTTTAGGACTATTGATTGTGTGACCATTCAATGAGTTAGATGATAGTGTCTTGGTACATTGATGAATAAGATTTTGGGAATTTAAGATACCCTGAGTGACAGGTCTAGGAACTAGGGATATAATGTGTGACCTTTCGTGAGTGAGAAGGTGTGTTATAGTACTTGATGGGAATCTTGCTGTGTGATTTCCCATGAGTGAGAGGGTTTATTCTAGGAATTGGTATAACTCTTGATGTGTGACCTCCCTCGTGTGGGAATGTATATTTTGAGACTTTTTGTGGGACATTATATGGGGCCATTCCTTGAGTGAGAAATTTACAATAATTTTTAAGATGTGTTTATGGAATGATATAACTCCTCCTCTAGTATGAAACTAACGTATACATAGTCAGGGTTTGTGGAATCCTTGTTAATGAATGATGAAATAACATAGATGTATTATTGTATGTTTACTTTTTCATATCAGTGCATCCACTATAATATATTTATTACACTTTTGCTAAGAATATATTTTTTCTATATTATTGGGTATTATTATTTTCACCCTATATGGGAATCTTGGTGGGCATGAAAACATTATTGTCCTATATCCAGCTAAGGGAAAGGTACCTATGAGGGGATGCTAACTAGGAGGAACTATTCTGGGATAGGGATGATTCCAGGGCACACTCTATGATTTTTTATTCTATACCTATAATATTTTTATTCATTTTTATCACATGTATTGATCCACCATATGTGGGGATCCTTTGGACTTGGATGTATGAATAGTTGTGTCATATTTTAATGAAAAATTTGATGATATTTTTCTACTAGATTACTATTGTATACTTTTTTATTCTTCTTATTCTAGTTTTATTTTTATGGGTGTTGATATCAAATGTATAATATCCCGACTATATGACTGATTCCCTTACCACTATTCGGAAGCTTCTTATGTACGGGGAGGTGCACATGAGGACTTGTGATAGCCAGAATTGAACTTAGTGATTTGTTTGGTGTGTTAGAAAATTGTATTAGATAATTATTTATTTTAATTTATTATTTGAGAGTTATTATAATAGAGATAGGTTGGTTTGGACTTGGATGATAAGCTATGTTTGTTTCTTTTCGACACCTAAAATTCTAGATTACAAGGTAGTGGGATTGAATTAATTTGAAGTGATGTTATGGTTTCATGCCATTCTGAAATTGGTATTGAGTATTGATGGATTATAGATTTTCCCTATTTCCTAGAGTGGAGAGAGTGTGTGAGTTCATGTATCATGATTCAGAATGTATGTTCACATTCCATGTGCCTATTTTTTTATGATTGATCTATGTTTAAATTAATTAAATACCAATAATAATATATTATGTGTTTTCCCAGATACCTAAAATAGGAAATATAATTATTACACATATTCATGTGATGATTTTTTTATGTATGACTATATCTAATGTATAGATACAAGGGTTATTGACTTAGGCCTTGATTAATCTAGGGACAGTTTTTATTCAGTTCCTTATGAGTAGAATATTTGGTCTTGTATCCTAGAGTTGTTTTGTTCTTGTGAAATTGTGAAATTGTGAAATTTTGTTTATATTTATAATGTTAAAAGCATTTTGAAGTATCTGTTTTGGAATTTCAGAAAACTACACCTCGATGACATCCTATGGTTCCATCCATGGACCATATTGAGGATGTTACCATGGATTGGAATGCTTTATTTATACCTATATATGTATAAGAGTGATGGTTTGTATATAAATTCTAGACTACTCTAGTGATATAGACAGTGGGGCCATATCAACTAAGGGTGTTTTTCATGGTACTAATGGGAGGTGAAAATGTTCGCCAGAGTTAACCTATTATGGTGGACTCTACTCATGTTTTACAAATACGTCATCTTATATATTTCAAGAAACATGTGGTCCTAAAGGAACCAAGGAATAAATCAAGGTTATTGAGGGTGTCTTTAAACTTGTAGATACTCTCTATGATTGATGAGTGATGTTGGAAACCCATATGCCTCAGCGACCCACCAAGAGATTAAGAGGTGTTATTGTAAAACAAAGAGGAACATGGGATTAATGTGGGAGGAATTCAAATAAATATTCTTCTATGTGCCTTCCAAAAGTCTCTAAATCTTAATTGATCAGTAGATTTTACAGTACTACAGTTGGGGATGACATCTGTGATAGACTATGCTACCTACTTGGTAGACTTACTAAGATTTTCTATGATGTTTGTAGGGAATAAATCCTATAAGTGTGATATATTTTTGATTTTACTTTGTAAAAATGTGAGAGACCATGTTATTATTTTGATCCTAATTTCCTAATCATATGTGTTTTGTTAGGACATCACTATTGGGATGGTCCTATTGGAGGATAGAGTGAAAAATACTCTTCAAATATATAGTGGGAAGTGTGGTAGCCATATAGTATAGATGGACGTTCTTATTATTATTGTATGATGAGTTGTTTTGATGAGACGTGCCAGGGTGGAGATATTTTTTTTTGTTAGAGTTGTTTTTTATCACTCATTCCCATAAGAGGAGTTCCCCTTATGTGATATTAGTAATAGAGGACAATGAATTTTCACAATGTGTGTATTGGTCTACAAAAATTTTTCTGTGCCTGTGGAAGCATATTTATCATTTAAAATTTCTATAAAATTATGTCTCTCATATATTAAAGAATATTTTGAAATAATATGTTGGATTTTAGTTCTTGATCCAGAGGACCTCAAATAAATAGTAGGTCTTCAGGTGGTTTTAGCCACCACAGATGCCTTAGGGGTTAGTTGCTCAGGTAAGCCATATATCATGGAGTTAGGGCTATGTATCTAGTTCAAGTGGGGCTTATGTTTTTTAGAGGGTTATAGCTAAGGGATTATACGGTCCTTCTACCATGAGATGTATAATATTAGGCTATTCAATTCTTTATATTTATTTATTCGATATAGGGCCATTAATGTAATTTAATTTTACTTGGATTGTGTCTCGAATGAGATTGTCTAGGGATTTTTACCATAAGATACTGATTCTATAAACACCTATTGGGAAGAGGTTGGATTATAGTACAAGATTACAAGTCTATTACATAGATTTTAATGGATATATAAACTTGTGGTATTTCCATGTTTTAGATATGGTGATAGTTAAATTCAACATCAAAATGTATTTGTTGCATGCTTATGAGATCACATTTATTACAACTAGTTGATGGTGTCTTTTACCTTTATTATGGAAGGGGAGTAAATTAGCATGGTTAAATGGGATGTGGAGGTTTGTAGAGAGATACCTAACCTCAATTAGATATGAGACACTATAGGACATGTGTTGGAAATAGTACTTATAGAAGATTAGGTGCCCACTATAATTACATTTCCCCTAGTAGTAGACTATTTCAAAGTTGTTTTCCTATATTATTTCTCTGGGATACCTTCTATTGGGGAGATAAATTTAAGGATTTAACTTATTCTAGTTGTGGATTATATATTTATACCTTCTTATCATATTGAATAACTAGAGTTGAGTGCACTTCAAGTGCTACTCGAGGACCTTTATGTGAAGTTTTTTATTCACCAGAGGAACTCTCCTTAGGTATCTAAAATCTTATTCACCAAAAAGTTGGTTGGTAGCCTCAAATTATGTATGTAATACTAGAATATGAACTTTGGTTATAATAAAGAACATGTATCCAATTAATTAGATATATGATCTACTTAATCTATTGAGGGGATCCCGATGGTTCCCTAATATTGACTTTTGATAAAGATAACATGATTTAAAGGTGAGAAAATAATATATACTAAATGTGTAATTTAAGATAAAGTAGAGGTTATATAAGTATATTTATATTCTATTTGGTCAGATGAATGGGATTATGGTGTTCATTGATCTGTTGAAATAGTTTTTTCATCCTTGTATAGACTCATTTTTCATGATGTTTATTGATGAAATTTTAAATGCTCATAGATTTTCAAGTTATATATAGAGAACCTAGATATTGCATGGAGTACACTTCAAGAATATAATCTTTATTCAAAGTACTTAAAGTTCCATTTTTGGATTTAGCAGTTGTTCTTTCTTGGGCACATGATATCATAAACAAGGAACTCAATTATTCTTGTGAAAGTAGAGGCTGTGGTATTTTGGGAATAAATGAGAAATTTTTAAAGGATTAGGAGTTCTCTTAGATTGGAAGGGTATTATTGGTTGTTCATTTATAATATTTCTCACTATTAAACATATATGATAAGGTTCACCAAGAATGAAGTGAATTTTTAATGGAATGATTGGTGTGAGGATTATTTCCATGTAATGAAAATGAGGTTGAATTCTACTCAAATTTAATTTTTATGAATATAATGAATGATTATACTGTCTATTATGGTTCTACTATAGTCAGTACTGAAGCTATTTTGATGCATGCAGATGGAGTTTTCACTTTTGGGTCTAGACAATGATGAACCAATGACTAGAACTACCCTACCCATGAGTTGGATCAAGAAACTATAGTTCATTCTATAAAGCGATAGAGACATTATATATTAAGTGTGAGATTTATTATCTAAATAGATCAAAATATATTTTTATACATATTATACTAGTGGTACCAAAACTTGTGATAGAGAAATTGGGTATACTACTTGGAAACCACCATTTTTGAAATGTTAAGGACTTATGGAAATGGGTTTTAAAAGCACATTCTCTAAGAAAAATGAATCATGATAAGGGATTTTTAATGACTGGTATGGAATGAAAGATATTGAGTTTATTCTTGAACTGGTATATTGATGTTTTCGAAGGATGAGAGGCTATGATCTATGACCCTTTGGTTATTAATTATATATTAGTGGTCTGGGTAAAGACTTATGAGGATCCTTATTTAGATTTTATTGTGACACGATAATAGGTTATGGGAATTGATCCAATATTGAGATAGTCTTAGGATTAAGATGATTTGTTTTATATGTATAGTAGACTATTGTTCCCTACTTCCATGAGATAGGAGTTAATGAGGGACTTCATTGACTCATTTAGAGTGGTTCATCTGAGGCTGAACTTGATTTATCATGATATCTGGTGTATTTTATAGTTTCTCGGTATATGGAAGGATATCGTGAGGTGTTTTTACTCCATTATTTACCTTTAAGAGAAAAAATATAGAGAATAGTTAACCAGATAGGTTACTTAAACACTTCACAGTTCCATTATCAAAGTGGAATGAGGTGACTGTGTAATTTTCACCAGACTACCATGGACTTGGAGGGGTTATGATGCAATATGGGTGGTCATGGATTATATAATGAGGTTTCAATAATTTTTTCCTATTCATATGACTCAGTTAGTGGATGAGATTGTAAAGCTATACATATGGGAGGTAATGCATTTGAATGGGGGTACCTATGGAATTAGTATTGGAACATAATGTTTTTTTAATGTTGGTATTTTCCAGGGCCTATAAATGGATGTGATTTCTCAATTAAACCTATGTATAGAATATCATCCATAAACGGATGGATAATATGAGTGGAGGATCCTAATACAAAAGGACAATCTTAGGGTATGTGTGCTTGATTTTAGTGGATCATGACATAATTATCTATACTTAAAAAGTCTGTTTACAATAATAACATTTGTAATTTGATCAAGATTCCCCCTTTATGGGTTTTATGGTAGAACATGCTACATATTATTATGTTGATTAGAGGTGGAAAATTTGGCATTGATTAGGATAATCTTGTTGTACGAGACCACCAAGTGGGTGTAGTTGATTTATAAGTGGTGAATGAATATTAAAATTAGGTAAAACGTATATAAAAATTTAAGATGGTGACCCTTAGAGTTTTCCCTAGGTGTTAAAGAGTTCTTATGAGTATCTCCTTGGTTAGGGAATCAATGTTTGAGGAATAAGTTAAATATCATGTCATATTTTTTCATCCCCTTTGACATTGTATATTTTATTCGAGTAGTGTATTACCATTTAGATATTCCACCATGATAGTGAGATATTCTTTACATGTTTCATGTGTTATAACTACAAAAGTATAATTCATTATACACATACGTTATTGACATTGATGATTTCAAATTGAAGGAATATGTTTCATTTGAGGATTGTCTAGTGCATACCATGGACCAACATTAAAATGTTCTTTGAGGGAGGAAATTACCTATTATTTTGGAATTATATATGTATGGGAATATCTAGGGAGAAACTTCAGAGTGGGAGTTATATATCCAACCTTAATATTTGGTGATATTTTGAGATGATCCCTAGAGATAGTTATCATGAATAAGAATCCCTTAGATAGGGAGTTGGTAATGAAATTAAAATTTTAGTTGTAAACTGAAGGCTTGATTTTAGATTCTGAGTATTTTTTAGATGTTTTGAAATGTTTTCTGAGGGGTAAAATGGCTCATGAGTTATGTTGGAGAGGGGTATCGAGGCCCACTAATAAAATATGAATTAATAGATCATGGGCTACCGAGTTAGGGGAAAAATACTAGTATATAGGGTAGCATCCCTATAATGGTGGAAACTCCATCAACCACTAGGTAGAGTTAAGGTGGGTAATTGATAGGGAGAATGGGTACACAGTCATGGTTGGGTGGGTATCTAGTGTCCCAAGTAGATTTATAATGGGTTTCTTGCAATTTTAAATGGTACCCCTTTTTTACTTCCCCCTTTTCTTTTATTGATACCCACTCAAACCACACTCAATTTTGAGAATCATCTTAGCTTCCTAAGTTCCTCCAAGTTTCTCCATCCTCCATTGGAAGTGTATTTTAAATTATTTGATTTCATTTTGTAAGGATAACCAAATTTATTCCCAAGTATATTTGTTTTATATCTCAAATCCATAAATCAGATAGTTTAGTGCTAATTTTAGGGATTTCAAGATTCCCAATTTAATTAGAGAGTGAAATTTTTTTGAGTGTGTTCCCTAAATATTGAGGTAATATGTTGATATAGATTATATTTTCCTCATTCTTAATACGTATTTAAATTTTTAAACCCTCCAAATTTATCAATTTGAGTTTATTTACAATAATTTTTTATTAAGGTTTTGTTTTGAGATAAACTGTAAAAATTGGATAATTCTATAATTTAAGCAGATATTAATCACTTTGTTATTGAGGGAATAAAATTTAAATTATTATTTCAATTTTAGTGATTCTTTTTTAGGATTAATTAATTTATTTTATTCATCCTTATGGAGTAATTGATGATTCAAAAAATACTAATGCTCAAAAAAATTAATCAATTCGATATATTGTTCAGGCGGACATGTTGAACCATTCCTCCAAAAATGAAACATAAGTTAGGATAAAAAATCCAATTGAGGTGATTCAAAATATATTTTAAATAGAACATATATAATAATCCATCCAGTGAATTTTATATAATTTTTCTCTCATCAAACGGGCCATTGGACATTATACATTGAATGATGAATTCTGGAATTCTCGATCGGAATAAGTCATGCTCAATATTTATTCCATAACTTCATCTATATGCATTAAATTATTGTTATTTTTTATAAAAAATTTAAAACATATTTATGAATACACCTATCCAAAATTAGGCCATTTATTGGGGGTAAAATAGGGATAATTTTGAAGTAATATTATATAGTTGAAATTTCAACCGTTGAAGACTCTTTATGACACCTAAGTAATTAATAGTCCCTTATGAAACCCCAAGGACACTTAAATACCTTTAAATAGGAGGATAGTGAAAGATTCAAGATAATACTAATTGTATAGGGATTCTTGGGATGCTATTCATGATTTAGTATTTTTATTATTTTCTTTTATATATTTTTCTTTTCCCATATATTTCATTAATTTTTTTAATGTGTTTCCCTTTTATTCTTACATATTTTTTATCTTCAAATGAAAATATAATTTATCTTTTCCATCTTCTATTGTGATTTGTTTTCACTTTTCAATGGAAAGTTACTAACCCGAGTCTTGTCCTTAGGGGAAGTTTTACGGTGTTCTTTTTTACTTCACTTTAATTTAAAAAATATTTTTTATTATATTTGTGGGGGATAAAATATTATTTCATGATTTCAATGGTCATACACCATGGAATTATTTTCAATTAAATTTATTTTCATTGATTAATTATTTTTCCCTACCATCTCTTAGGAGAACCCATTATATGGTGGTGTTGGGGTTTTTCAAAGAGATGAAACATCATGAAATAGAGTTGAGTATTTTAGGAATAACATTATTGGTTGAGGTGTTATCTCATTTGACTATTGGTGGAAGTTTTGTTTAGTGTTCTAGAGGAATGATAAAATCAAACGCTCAATAAATAAAATAAAAGAAATTCATTAATGATAATTTACAGAATGAATTATAAAATTGAATTTAAAAAAAATAATGAATGAACCCATGTTATCCAACCCTAGGATCAGGACCTTTATTCCTTAATTTCATTTTGTTTGTATCTGCATTTATATTTAAATTCTACATTTCATTATTTTAATTCTGAATTTTCCAAAACAACTATAATCATCATTTTTGATAAATAATATAAAAAACAAAAACAATTATCTTAGGTGAATTAGAATTAGTGATCAAACCAACTGTGATGCTCCTCAAGTGAGACGACCTTGGTCAGCCTATATGCTACATTATGAAAATAAATGTTATTTTTCCGATGCCCTATGATAGGAATGAATCAAAACTGATTTCATTTCCATGGAGATAAACCGTTATTTTGATCTATTTTTCTGAAATTCACAATTTTTTTAAAAATAATTGTTTTTATATTAAAAATCCATAAAACCCATTTTTTCCATGATGTATTCAAATTAGAGTAATTATGTAGGGGAAAATTACTCACAGGTGTAAGAACAAGAAAAATATTCTAATATGTATGAACTCCAATGAAGGTGTGATTCTCTTATGATAATGTTCAAACAGTTGAAAATAGGACATGAAACATGGATCTCACCACAAGGTTTGATTATCGATAAAATCCAAACTAACTTGAAAAGATTCTAGGCAAAGAAAGAAGTGCCCATGGTTTTCCACAATTTCTTTAAGGACATCCAAGACATTGGGTTCAAACTCAAAATGGAGGAGCCTAACTACCCACCTCTATCCAATGATGATCAACTCCTAGAGGCACCATCCATCAAAGAAGAAATTAAAGATTATACAACTTAGGGATATGGAAAATTCTTGATCTCAAATTAGGATAATTTTATTGAAAATACATTGAGTATAACTCCCACATATTTTTAATTTTTAGAATAAGTATAATCTTATTATTCCAAGGAGGATAATGAGGAAAAATAAATTTTACCTATTGAGAAACACCTAAAGATCCTAGAATACATTGAACATTTATAAGAGGGCATACAGGAGGAGACCCCAGTGGCTCTTCTTAAAGAACCAAATCAATAAGCTGTAAAACATTAAATCGTAGGATTTTCATTAAAATCTAGGGAAACCATTGGATTTTGAAGATGTAATAATGTAAGTAGAAACAAAGAAGGTGAAGGTTCCATAAATAATCCTACCCCTCTATGCAATATGTACCACATTTTGAAGGGATAGGATCATGTGTACTCTATATATGGATTTTTTAAAAATAAGAAAAATTAAGTGCAAGATAGAAGGAGCCCAAATTAGGTGGTTCAAATCCATGAATATTAACCCACTATTTGACTATGGATAATAGTTGGTACTACCCTTTAGAGGTAGTAAAAGAATCCAAGGCCCACTTGGTGGAACATACCTAGATTTATATATCTTTTATTTCTTGTAATTTAAATTTAAATTTTCTTTTTTGGATTAGTCTAGTATGGGACCCACTCCATCTTTTATTTTGATCTTAAATGTCATGATCATTGTGATTAATTAAGTAATTTTATTTTGTATGATCATGATGAAACATGGTAGTCCACAAATATTGGAGGAGGAGAACCAAATATTCATTTCAAAAGGGTGTTCAATTTTATTTTTTATCATTAAAACTCTCTACATTTTTGTCCCAATCTTTTTTTAGAATTAAACTAAAATTGTATATCCACACTTGAATTATTAATTTAATTGACCTATATAGGAGACATGGATTTCATCATAATATAATGATTCTATGTTTTATATTTCAATGTTAATGAAATTGAATAATTAAAATAGCTAATTGAATTATTGCATTGAGTATTGAATATTGAAATAATGACTCATGATTTGAGGGTATTAATTGTTTCATGTAAATGAAATTTCCCTATCATTCTTCATGCTTTGAATTTATGAAATTCATGTAAATTAATTTTTTTTAATTATTAGTAAAGACTTTATTGGTTTTCAAATATCATATTTCCTATTATATAAAGGATTTATAGACCTTTTACTTCTTATCTTTCTTAAGAATATTTCTTTAGTGATCTTGGGACATGTCCCATACTAGAACATTCATTTTAACTTATCAAAGCTACGAATTTACAAAGAAAAATTTAAAATGACTCTATCATATTTTGATAAACTACTTATCCTAAAAATACCACCATTACATCTATCCTTATTTATCCCATAGAGACCATGAAATCCCTTTATAGGGATATTCCATGTTTCAAGCCATTTTTTGTCTATTCATACCCCACTATTGGTATTTGGCATGATATTTTAAAGATAAAGTGTGGGGGAAATGGGAGTCAGGGTTGAAGGGATGAAATACAATCTAAGTAAGAAGTATGAGGGTGCTATTCTGGGAATAAAGAATTTTTTTTGGTCCATTCAATATACTTAATTATTTTCCCTTCTTGAAAACAAAAAAACAATTAAAAAAATAATGGGTTTCAACTTAGAAGAATAAAAAAACCACCATTATTAGATTGATGATTTTTATCATATGTGATTAGGAGGTATATGTGATGTTAATTATAATTATAAAATTTGAAAATGTAAAAATAATAATTAGAAAAATCGTATAAAAGTAGTGAAAAATTCAATAAGGTAAACATCATTCATTATGATTTCACTTTTCATGATAATTTCATTGAAATTTTGGGGGATGTTGGGGTTTATACTTTCAAGGGGTGAATTTCATTACACTTTTATTTTTGATATCATGAATTTCAATTAAGGGATAATCCTCCTCCTATAAACCTTAAATTTTTTAACTTCAATCCAGCCAACCTTATGCCTCCAAGTCAATTGAATCTTTAATAAAAAACCCTCATGATTCTATGTGACTTTTTTCTTTTCATTGTAGTTAAAGTAGTTACTTTATGTTCATATGGATAAGGAGAATGATTTCATGACATGAGAAATAATCCATTAGAATTTTGTTATGATAGATGAGATAAAATAATCAAATAAGGTAAATAATGAGTTGACATATTTAATAATAATGAATTAAGGAGCATGAATTATTAAAAGAGAAGATCCACCATTTTTCAGAGGTTAAAAGTAAAATGCATGAAATTATTGTTTATTTTAAAAATTATAAATTAAATTGATTTTTTATGTGGATTTTGGAAAGTTTTATTTGAGATTTAATTTTTTTGATTTTATTACGTTGTAATTTGAATATTGGTAACATTGGTGTCCTATGAATTCTATGTTAATATTTTATGCTTGCAGAAAATAATGATTTAAGTGTGGGGGAATTGATAGAGATAATATTTTAATTATTTTATATATGTATTTTAATTATTTAAACCCTCCAAAATTATAAATTTGAGCCTATTTACAAAATTTTTGGATTAATGGTGTGTTTTGAGCTAAAATACAGAAATTGGGAAATTCTATAATTTTTAGAATATTGTATTAACTTTGTTTTTTTGGGAATAAATTTTAAATTATTATTATAATTTGAGTTATTTTTTTAGGATTCCATGATTTATTTGTTTCAAATTTTCTTCTGGACCAATAATTGATTCGAACAAATTGAATCCCAAAAAAATAAACCAAGTTGACATATTCTTCCAGAAAACATGGTGGACCTCACATTTATAAATGAGGTATAAATTGGGATAAACATATCCAACTGAGGTTATTACAATTTTATTCAAAATATGGAACATATAATAATTTATCCAATTAATTTTATAGAGTTTTACACTCATTAAGGGGGACATTAGATTTAATACATTGAAGAAATAATTTTGAAACTCATGGGAAGAAAAGATCATTCTCAATATTTATCCCATAAATTTATCTAGAAACGTCAAATCAATGTAAAATTTTTAGTAACAATTAAAAGAATACTTTCTTTCAACTATAATGAAGACATAGTCCCTCAATTAGAACATTTTATAGGGGTTAAACTTGGATAAACTTTACGTAATATTCTGTAACTAAAGTGTCAACTGTTGAAGGCCCATTATGACCCCTATGTCATTAATAGTCCATTATGATACCCAAGGCCACTTCCATGACTATAAATAATATTATAGGGGTTTATTGAACATAATATCAATTAAAGAGGTAAAATTGGGATGAAATCCATGTTTTAGGATTTTTATTCTTTTATTTTATTTTATTTTTCTTTTCCCATAAAACACAATCATTTTTATTAAAGTTTTTTCCTTTTATTATTTGATAAATTTTTCTCTTCTAATCCTAATATAATTTATCTCATCTATCTTCTGTTTTGATCTTATATCACTTTTGAATGAAAAGTGAAAAACCTAAAACTCAGACTTAGGGGAAGTTCCACAACATTCTTTTTTATTTCGCTTCAATTTAATTTTTTTATTCTATTGGTGGTGGATTAAAGAGTATTGAATGGGTGTGATGGTCATCCCCTATTTCATTATTTTTAATTAAATTTATTTTCATTGATTTATAATTATTTTTTTATTCTCTTTGGAAAACTATTCATAAGATGGATTTGGGGTTTACCGAAGAGTTAAAATGACATATGGAAAAGCTGGGTCTTTTAGGAATAACATTATCAGTTGAGCTATTATCCTATTTGACTATTAGATGAGGTATGGTTTTGTGTGCTAAAGGAATTCAAAAATCATGTGCTCAAAAAATAAAATAAAAGTAATTAATTAATGTGGTTTCACCAGGCTTACTAAAAATTGAATTTAAACAAAAAATAATGAATGAACTAGTGTTGTCCAACCCTAGGATGAAGACCTTTCTTCCCTAATTTCCATTTGCTCACATCTTCATTTATATTTAAATTATTAATTTCATAATTTTAATTCCAAATTTTCCAAAACCCCAAAAATCGAGATTCTCATAAAAAATATAGATTAGGTGAATTATAATTAGTGATTTAACCAACTGTGATGATCCTTAAGTGAGATGACCCTGGCCAGCCTCTATACTGCATTAGGAAAAGAAATTTTCTTTTTTGACATCGTAAAATAGGCATGCGTCAAAAGTCCTTACCATATTATGGTTTTTATATATGGTTTTACCAACTCTCATGCATGTGGGTGAATGTATTAGGATAAATTTTTTTTCCATATCAAAGAAATCATGTGGGACTGAATTGATGTAATTTTTCCCTAAGAGGGTAGTTCGGGGTAAAATGTCTTGTGTATTATCAAACCCCACCTTCTCCCATGTCTTGGGGTAAGTCTAAAAACTTGGGTAAATTAGGTCTAGTGTGAGTTTTTCAAGCTTGTTCAAGAATTGGATGACTGTGTGGGTTGAAATAAGTGTTTAGGTGATAGAATCCTAAAATTATAAAAGTGGTCAGTTTGTAAATGTGTTTTCTGAGAATAAGATAGAGGGGTTGGTTTGAGAGTGTTCTATATGATATTTTTATGGCATCTTTGAGATTGTGATGTTCCATTGAACTAGTTATTTAACCTTTGATATATATATATATATATCATCCCATTAGATAATTTTAGTGAAGGATCATGGCCTTACAAGCTCATAGAGTTTGTTCATTGTTAGCTGGTGATCATGGTTTCAATTTCATAGGGGTTTTCATGGTATATTTTTTATTTTATTTTTGAGTTCTTGTTGTATAAAATCACATGTATTTGATATTGGTTATCTTTTTATATGATATAGTGGATTTTTTTTCCTCTTATTCTTATTATTATGATACTAATGACACCAATTTTTGTTGTTTTATAACCTCAATGATATACTCCAACCTATAGACAATTAATGGTTAGATTCAGGGGTTGTACCTGTTTATATTACATACCTATGAGCTGTTTTAAAGTGGCGTGTTATAGAACATATTATGTTATTGGGGGAATGGTACTTTATATTTATTTTAGGGATACGTTATTGGGAAATAATTGTTATTAAAAATTATTTTTTATATCATATAAATTTAGATATGCTTCTATATGATAAGTATTATAGTGAAAATCAAAGCTTGAATTATTTTGGTGTGTTTTATTTCCCATGTATTATCAATATGAAATATGAAAACAGAATTATGTTTACATTAAAGAGAAATAGATGGTATACTTCATTGATATCAACCTAATGGAAGAGGTTACATTTATTAAAAGTAAAAATCTTTTAAGATTATTGATTCACATAATGTGATGGTGACTGGATAGTTATCAAAACAATGTTATCAATAGAGGTTGTCTAATCCGAATGATGAAGAAAATGAGGAATTGGTTGTAATAAATGATATAAATTCTTAAAAATTTGAGAATTCATGCAATGATAATTAATAAGATTATGATTTGACATTATTTATTAATGAAGAACAAATAAATTTATTATATTGAAGGATAAGAAAATAAGTATCTATTAAAAAAATCATTGGATATCTAAATGAGATGTATCAAATGAGAAATTCATTGAGAACATCATCATAGACTACTAGTTTATCACTAGTGGAACTAAGGAATGTTGAAGATGCATTTGACAATTAAGGGTGGATAGATAAAATTAATGATGAATTGAATGATATTGAAAATAATAATAATTGGTAATTGATTATTAAGAAAATAAAACAAAATTTAATTAGAATAATGTGGGTGTTCAATACAAAGTTTAATTATAAAGAAGATGTTATAAGAATAAAATATGGATTTTATGTAAAATATATTTTCAGGTTAAAGTAAATTTATTTATTGAGACATTTTCACTACTTTATATACTTGAAACCATAAACATATTTATTTGTATCACTGTTCAAATAATATGAAAGATTTTACAAGTAAATGCCAATTTGCTCTTTCTTAATGGTTATATCAAAGGGGAAGTGTATATTGATAAAAATAAAGGAATTATGCATTTAAAAGTTGAAAAATGTTTTTTTTACAATATATAAGTAATTTTAAGAGTTAAATAATGGGATAATTTCATGGCATTCAAACATTTATATTTTTTAAAGTCCCTAGAATTCAAAAAATGAAGGTTAAAAAATAACCTTTACCTAAAAAAAACCTCAAATAATTCACTCATCATAATTGTTTATGTTATTGATATTATATTTATTTGAAATGATTTTTTAATAATTTTTCTCCAAAAAATGAATATATTTTGTGATTTCAATGATTATAAAGACATAGTTTTTAATGAGTATTCAAGTCTCTCAAGAGGAGGATCAAATCTTTCTTTTTCAAAGGAAACAGTCTTAGAAATTTTGTATAAGTTTAGAATGGAAGAATACAAATAATTTTTTTACCTAAATTATATTATTAACTAACCTTTTTGAAGATATAATGGTAAATAGGTATAAATAACTATGTTCAATATTTTTAGTTTTTTATATTTTACGACTTCAGGAGTCTTATTGTTTATACTACCTCATTATGTGTTCATTATCAACATGATTTAAAGGAGTATCAATATATTACAATGAAGATTATTTTATGTTATATTATAGGTTTAATTAAATTTGTACTGATATAATACAAAAATGTTAATATATAATTCTATAGATTCTCTAATGTCGATTGAGTTGGAAGTGCCTATGATAGGAAGCACAACATAAGTGGAGTTTTATTCTTGGAAAATTAATTTGTGAATGATACTAAAATAAATAAAATTTCATTAATTTGAATAAAATAGTAGTATAAAATGATTTTACATATCAAGAAATAACACAATTGATATGAATAAAAAATCAAAATGGAGATATCAAGGTAGAGGTTAAATTCCCGTTTATAATGGAATGTGATTGTCAAAGTGCTATTAACCTTTCAATTAATAAAGTTCAATATTCCCAATAAAATTATATTGATATAAATTACCACTTTATAAGGTATAAGGTTGTGTTAGGTATGTTGATTATATAATTTTCTCTTTTTAATGAGATAGGGGGGATGCTGAGGAAACTATTTCTAAAGGACACATTTCAAAAGATGAGGTTTATGATGAGATTTCAACCTCATACCACTTGAGGTTAAGGTATGACATTATATACCATTATCTATTACATATATAATATAGTTTTTTTAAATTAGATAAAAATATATATCTAAAGTATATTTATTCATTAAAAAGGAAAATTCATTGAGGTTAGAATGTATTTAGGGGGAATTGAAAAGGTAAATATTTGATATATATTTATATCTCTCTATGTATGTACTTGTTTTTTCAATTGTTATAATGTTTTTTGTATGTGTATAGGATATTTGAATCCATTTTTCCAAATTATATAGTGGTTTATGTAAATATTAATATTATATATTTCAGAATAGCTATCTTTGGATATAAATTTGAATAAGGACATATATTTAAAGGTTGTTCAGAAGTAAGATGTGGGATTTCATGATATAATAAATTGATACTATATATTTATATATTGATTTTATATCTCATGATCATAATAAAACTTTTTGGGAACCCAAGATTACTATGTGAAAAAATTAGATATGAGTTCTATACTAGTTTAAATTAGACACTGACTAGTATCCCATAGTTTTATTCATGTCTAATAAAAGGGAGTGCAACTCAATAAGGATAATTGGGAGTAAGTATGATATTATTTTATTTATAATAAATCATATACCTATATATATTTACACTATATAATGTATAATAATTTATCATTAGAACCAAATTTGTTTCCCATGATTCGTATTAGGTGACATTTGTTCTTGTATTGATTATTCTCGATTTTTATTATTTTTTTAGAATTATTTATTTTTATATTGATTATTTTATGTTCCTCATTATTTATTTATGATGTCAATTGATTTTTTATCATTTATAATAATGTTTTTGTGTGATATTTATTTATATTATAGATATAGTGATATTAACTTAAATATTTATTTATACATACCTTTTTTATTTGAAGTTATTTAGTACGCATTCAATTCAATGTTTTATCATTTCCATGTATGTTTTTTTATTTGAACTTTGTTTTCAATGATTTTGGAAAAAAAAGTATAAAGGGGGATTTATTATGAATTATCTATATTCATATTTCGAAATGGTTTTAAATTGTATCAAAATTTATTTCATATTTTTCCATAATTCCTAGTTTCAATTAAAAGTGTGGTAGTTTTATTCAGACATGTAAAAAATGAAATTTATTTTTTTATCATTTACTAATGTGAAACAAAGTTATTCTATAAATATATTTACAAATAGAATATAATATTTTTATCATGAAAGTATTTTCATAAATTCTAGGTGGTGTGTACAGATTATTCGATCATAACCTACAATGTTTTATTTATTATATTTATATAGGCTATGAATTCCTTGTTTTGCATTGTTCTGTTACCATTTCAAAAGCTTGTAGACATTGTTATGCAGTGGTGACCATAGGCCACATTAATATTTATTATTTATTTTTTTGGAAAAAATGGTTTATTTTGGGTTATTTTATATATCAATGGTAGACCTTCATATTATTATTATTTTAATAATTTTCAATATGGAATGTTTTTATAACTTTTCTATTTTTCTAGAAATGCATTTATGAGATGTTTTATTTTTTATGACTACTTATACCTCATTTTTGAGATTATTTTTTAAAATATTATTAATTTAAATAAAATGTATGTATAATATATGGAAATAATATGTTAGGTTATTTATAGGAATCCAATGTTATTTTATTATAATTAATATATTAACTGATTTCTAGAAGTTTATATTTGATTCCATCATTATGTATTGCCTTCTCATGGTGACCAGGAATACACATTGAGCCTTAGGATGTGCTAACATGGATGATGTGTTTGGTTGATCTAGATTAGTTCATTATAAAATAGTATTAAAGATATTTTATTATTTGGGATGTAAATTTATTATTGACTGAATAAAATTTAAAATTTATGGAATCCTGCCTTTTTTTTACATAAACATTTCATTACCATGAATAAAATACGAGATCATTTTATGGTTAGATTATTGGAAATTTGGTACATAATACATGAAATTAATTTTTTTTCTAATATTGTTGACATAGATCTTCATGGGTTCACCCTAGGTTTCTTTTATTACATATCATATCATGGGGACATACATCAAAGGAATGTGGTGAGAAGGAATCACAATAAAGAGATTAGAAAGGGAGACTTCTAACATGTGATCACTAGACATATCAATAATAATATGTGGTATAAAAATAACGAATAAAATAAAGGTGTATCATAATAAAAACAAAATGAATCATAACCTGGAAATTTGGATACAATATAAAATTTGACATTTATAATCATATCACCATAGTTTATGACCAAGGTGTCATAAATGAAAATTGTCAAAATATTGTAAAACATTTCATATCTATATATTAAATTCTTTAACCAATGAATTAGAGAACTATTATGAAAAAATTAATTTTTGGATAATTTTATGTGATCCACATTGATCATAATAAATCATTTTTTTCTATAACCTAAGGAGAATAAAAAATGGATTTCATATAAAAACATTTAGTACATAAGTTATTAAAGGCTTGGCCATAAAATCATTTGTATAAAAATGAAAGGGAACATAAGTTTTGTATTTATAAATACCCAAATAAAAAATAATATTAAAATCTATGTTAATAACCATGGATAAATAAATTGGTTGAGTATTAAAAATATAATAATTAATCATTTAAAAGAGAGAAATTTGAGAAGCAAATTCGGTATCATGATGAGTATAAAATATAGATTTAAAAAAGGGTGAAATGAGAGAGACTAATGGTATCCCATTTATGAAACAAAAATAGGAATTAATGATATGATAAAAATTGTAATAAAAGAGAGTAACATAACATTTATAATATGTATACAAAAAATATTTTTTGAAATTGAATAGAAATGAAAGTGAATTCCCTTACCTTGAAGAGTTTCTCCTAAATATATTACGATTAGAATCATGGGGCTTAGGTACACTTTGGAGGGACTTTTGTGGAGTAAAAGTGAGAATAAATGCATTGAATATATGTATTTTTAGTGAAAGGGAATGGTTAAATGGGTGATTATTTGTAGCAAAATTAGATGATTTGTTTAATAATTTCCAAATAAAGGTCTTGGAAATATAGGTTGTGGAAAATGAAAAACCACAGGATTAATCAAGGTTTTTTAATATGGTTTTGGAAATTTGGGTCACAATTTTTGATATTTTAATCCATTTGAACCAAACACCATTTTTAAATACTACTTTTCACATGGAAAGTAAATTTTTTCACAAAATAATGATTTATAAAATTTTCTATTTTAGACTTTAGAAAGTAAATTATAGCATTGGAAGTTAAATAAAATAAATTAAAATACAAATATTAATAAAATAACACATTATAGGTTTTTATGGTGGTTAATTAATTATTAAATCATATTAACAAAAATAAAAAGTCATTAAATTTAATGAAAACACAAAACTGTATTTTTTACTATTTACTAAAATATAAAGTATTTTAGAAATTTCCAAAAATACACCATAACCTAATTTAAACGTGATTATTTAAATATAATATTTATTTTATCATTTTCTTCTAAATATGATAATTTTAAATTTTAAATATAAATAACCTTATTTATTGAAAAATTGTAGTTTTTAAGTCATAGTAAAATTTTTGATGCTTATAAATATTTTCCTAGGAAATTATAAAATTATTTTGTCATTTATATTTAAATAAAAGTGTTTTTAAAGAATATTTAATTTTAAAAAATATTATTCAGAATACCTGAGTATATTATTAAAGTATATATATTTTATAAAAAAATAAAATTACGTTTTATTTGAGTCCAACAATCAATTTATTAAATTAGTCTTAATAAAACATACATTTTATTAAAGAAAATTATTATCAAAATGGGATTTATGGAAGAAAATTTTATTTATAGAAGGGTAAATTACACTTTATGAAACTATTTCCTATGTATGTAACCCCTTATTACATCCATGTACTTTCTAATGGTAATGTTTGCAATGAATGTAGTTTCATGGGGTGGCTTGTCTAACATTGACCGTGTGGTAATATCCAAAAACTTGAACTTCTCTCATATGAGATTTCATTCAAGATTAACTGCTTGAAGATCATCTTGGGATTGGTTAATGGAGAACCCAAATAATGTTACCTCCCTCCTAATTATGATAAATGGGATTCAAATTATATGATTCTACTAATTGAGGCCATTATTTCTCATTTATATATCAATTATCATTTTTCATTACTACTTAAAATATCTAATTATTATTGATAAATTATCACCCATGGGTATATTCTCCAATTTTCAAATTATCCAATGGTTATACTGACCAATGGTCATATAACAGTCAAACCACAATAGTCACATCTCCCTTGAAACCCTATAAATACCAATTAATTCTTTTAATCAATATTAACTATAATCCCTCCTAAGTTTATATATACATTTATTAAGATGTTGATTGGTTTACTGATAATTTTTTCAATTTCTATACTGTTGGATATGGGGGTGATGATTCTAGAAGATTTGGTAGATCCATATTTTACTATTTTAGCTATTCCCTAATATATATTTTTATCCACTTGTATTGTCTGGAATTTTCATGAGATTCATAGATGACTAGATTAATGATATTTATTAATTAAATAATTTTTTTTGGTTTCTATATATATTTATGTGTATAATATTAAATAATATATAACTCACATTTATTTAGGGAAAATATCATTTAGAAAAATATCAGGTCATTACATTGTTCATCCCTTAAGAAATTTTTTCCCTGAAATTTCAAATCCTGCCATTGGTTAACAAAAGGTGATGGTACTCTTGTCTCAATATCTTATCTAGTACCCATTAAATTTCTTCATATTTATGGTTCATCCACAAAAATTTGACAAGGGGAGTTTACTATTTTCATATAACTTCATCTTTGTTTCCCAAGATCTCTACCGACTGCACCTCTTAAGAGAGGTCGGGTTTCAATTGCACTACCTCCAAATTCAGTACATGTGATGGATCTGGTATGTACTCCCTCAAGAGAGATATATGAAATATATCATGAACTTGATATATATTTAGTGGAAGAGATATCAAATATTCCACTTCTCTTATGTGATCAAGGATTTAATATTGGCCAATGTACCTATGGATAACATTCCATTTCTTTCCAAATCACATGACTCTCTTCCTGGGTGATATCCTAAGGATTTTTTTTCACCAACATCATAATCAAAGTCCCTTTGATGGTTTTAAACATAGATATTTTTTCAAATCTGATCAAACTTTATATGTTATTGGATGGTATGAACCTTTTGTATCATCTCTTGTTCAAGATCCGTCTTAAGTTCCTTTTCCTCACCAACATTATCCTAACAAGTAGGAGTTGTACATAACTTACTTTATAAAAATTCATAGGGTTCCATTTAAATACTGAAGTGGAAACTATTTTTTATGATGAAATAACTAATGGGTGGTGTTTATATCACAAATAATTAAATTCTATTCAGTATTTTTTCTGCATATCCTTGAATTCTTGAATAGTCCTTTCACAATGGCCATATTTTTCATGGTAATATGCCATATTTAAATTCTATTCGGTATTTATATCATGTTAAATACTTATTTGGAAGTTACATGTGAACCTTGGATCATGATCATAAATGACTTAATGTTTTACCCTATGTAGTCTGACCACTTCATATACATATATCATGGCATGTTTTTCAAAAAATTATTTTTTTTCTGAATAGTAATGAAATAGGAAGTCTTGGTGAGTTCATGCACTATAACCCATATTGCATTATTTCCTTTGGATGTTTTAAGAAGACTAGTGATGAAGTCTATAGGAATATTGTCCCACTTATATATTGGTATGGTCAGTGGTTTCAATACACCTTTAAAAATTTTTCACTCTACATTAACTTGGTGACAAACCACACACCTTATAGTGTAGTCCTAAATCAACCTTCTCATATTATCCCTCCAATAATGATCACTAAGGTCCCTATAAATTTGAGTGCTTTTATGATGTATTGAGAATGTAGATGTATGAGATTCATACATTATATCCTTCTTTAACTCTAGGAGAGACAGGACACATAGCCATGTACAAAATTTCATTACATCTTATTGATCAATATTGAACTCAAGAAGCTTACCATTCTTCACATCATCTATCTTGTTTTATTTCAAATGATATTATCTTTTATCTCTCTTTATCATTTCTATTAATTATGGTTGATAAATCATTTTGGAAAAAATTGATGATTCTCCTTCCATTATGATTCCCATGTATGTCCTTACTAAGCCGTTGATCAATGGATCTCCTTGAATCCTCATCATTGTTAGAAAAATATGGTCTTTCCTAATGAAATAATCAATGAATTTGTTTACTCTTCTAGGGTGATAATGAATTTAATATTCATAGTCTTTATGAACATTTAACCATCTCCTTTGTCTCATGTTCAATTCATTTTTCATGAATATATACTTCAAACTTCAGTGTTATATATATATATATATCACATTTCTCCGCATAAATATAGTGCCTCCTTATCTTCATAGAAAAAATTGTAGTTATCTCATGGTCATGTGTAGGATAATTATTCCCATGTTTCTTAAAGTTTCAACCTACATCGGAGATCACCATTTCATATTACATGATGATGAACCCAATCCCATTCAAAGATGGTTCACTCTAAAAATAACCCTTCTCTAAAATAGGGTAATGTTAATATGGGTATAATAACCAATATCTTGTTTAGTTCTTGGAAACTTTCTTCACACTCTATTTCCGAGTTGAACTTATCTCTTTTTTTGAGTTCACTAGGTTAATAGATTAGAAACTCATGAACAATTTTTCAAAAACCTCTTATAATATCCTTATAAACCAACTAAACTATTAATCTTTGTTATTGTTATATTCTTAGTCCACTTATATACATTAGTTGTATTGATAGGTTAAACTGATATTCATTCATTGATTACAATGTTCCCCAAGAATGAAACTTTTTGTAACCATAATTCACATTTACTGAATTTTCCAAATAATTTATCCTTCCTATGAGTTTTCAATATAATACTTACATATTCCCCGTACTCCTCACAGATTTTGTAATATAGTATAACATCATAAATAAAAATAAACATGAATTTATCAAGGTTTTCCTTAAAAAATCAATTCATAAAATCCATAAATATAGAAGGAGTATTAGTAAAGATGAAGGGAATAACAAAAAAATCATAATGAATATATCATGTTGGGAGGGAATTATTTAGAATATCTTATTTATTCACCATCAATTGATGATACACATACTAGAGGTCAATCTTGGAGATGAGTTAACCCCCATAAAGATGGTCAAATAAAGAATCAATCCATGGTAGAGGGTACTTATTCTTCAATGTGATCCCATTATGTTCTCTATAATCAATGCATAACTGCATTGATCCATCCTTATTCTTTATAAAGATAACAAGTTCTCCCCAAGGAGCCCCACATGGTTATATAAATCCCTTATCCAAAAAATCTTAATGTTGTTACTTTAAATCCTATAACTCCACAATTTCCATTCTATACAGAGTCTTTGATATTAGTTTGGATCTAGGTACGAGTTCAACAGAGAACTATTAAATATTTCTCTAAGGTAGGTCTAGGAAACTCTCTAGGAAATATGTAAATTTATTCCTAAATTATAGGGACAATATCTATCTTTATACTTCCATTTCTTTCTCTCACTTCATAGATCATCTACACATATAAGGATTTAGGAGGTAATTATAGAAAACGCTCATGTCGAGACATGTATCCTTTTCAAATAACTATATGTTTTTAATTAATTACTAATAAAATTTACTTACATCAACAATTGATCTTAAAATTAAAATTTGAGATCAAATTCATACTTATTATTGTGTCAAATTCCACCATGGGAATGACTACTATATTTGTGATGAGATTTCACTCACTTAAGTTAATATTATAATTTCTATACACTATTTATGATAGGATAAATCTTCAAAGACTTTTGACTGATAAATAAACATTTACATGCTCAGGGATTGATTCTATATTCTTTAATAACATGGTTAAGTAATAGAATACCTAGAAATGGAATCAAAAAATTACCTACTAGATTTAAGAGAACAGGAAGTGTATATTTCACTACATCATTTGAAGCATCTACTTTAGAAATAACAATATTAAATTACTAGAATTTCTCCCTTTACGTATGATGTTGTGGATGGGGGTTTCACTCTATTATCTTCTGATTTGGATATTGAATGAAAAGCTTCCCAAGATATCCACAACTTAATAATTGAACTTTTGGATGGAAGTACACCATATTCCCTTTGTCATTTGTGTTGAGAGGTTGAGGATTCACCTCAATACAATAGTTCCAAGATATATTCCCATCTCTTCCACATTTTTAGCACATAATACTCCCATACTCCCATGAAATAAGTTCCCTTAATTCTTATTCCCATATCTGTTTTATGTTAGAACTTGTACTTTCTTCCCTCATCTTCCATGATCAAAATTCTTCCTGGAGTTTGGATCCATTGTTCTCTTCTTTTAATTTGACCTATATGACCACTACATCTCTACAAATTAAATTTAAACTTTATAGTACTATGGAATATCTCCTCATAGATTTTATATTCTTGACTCGCTAAATTAATCAACATATGGGGTCTCCATCCACTGAATAATTTATCAAGATTTATCTTAGGATCCATATTAATGCTAGAGTTGTATCGACAAGGTATTGTAATTTTCATTACATAGCTTCCCAATGATTCATTTTTCTTTTACCTCTGCTCTAGGAATTCTTTCTCCATTTTTTACATAGAAATGGGAAAATATTTATTAAAAAATATTTTCCTAAACTCTTCCCACTTCATAGAATCAATCTACCTTATTGGGTTCATTTTTTAATTAGTTACCACCTATAATTAGCTTCTCCTTTTTAGTGGTATACTACCAGGGTGAATTTCTCTAGCTTTAAACAATAGAGTAAATAAATGATATTATATATATATATAATCAATTTTTCAATAATTAATGTGTTTGTAGATCCACTAAAAGAAGGTGTATGTTGATGAATGAAAGACTCAATGAAATGTTGTTATTTTTGTAGTGAATTTCATCTATTAACACAATTCAAGTTATTATTCATAAATCAAGTCAGTTGTTTCATCATCCTTATACAATTTTCTATTATGGAATCCATCTGAAGGTTTTTTTGTGCATCATTCAATACATTCATCATTTAAACAATTTCTCATATTTCCCGCTATTTTTATAAAAGAAAAAAAACCTTAGTGATAAAATTTTCACTTTTAGGAATATTATAATTTTATGGTGTATAATAGTGGTCATTTCATGGGAGGGATCAACTAATAATGATAGAGTGGTAACCTCCACTGACTTGAACTTATCTCATAGGTGATTTCATGTAAGATTCAATTATCGAATCTTGGATTGGGATTAGTCAAGAGAGAACCCTAGTGATGTTAACTACCTCCTAAGTTCTAACAAATGGGATTCAAAAGGGTTGAATCTACTAGTTGAGGACATTGTTTCTCTTTTCTACATCAATTATCCATTATCATTAAAACTAATAAACACTAATTATAATGGTAAAATATTCACCCATGGGTGTAGTTTCCAATATTCAAATTGAAAAACCATTATATTGGACAATGATCATATTTGACAAATAGTCATATAACGATAAAATCCCAACACTCATTTTTTCATAGCTAACTAATGTAATGATCTTTATTAGTGATTAATTTTTTTATCTAAATTTTGTATGTGTATAATATTATATTATACATAACACACAATTATTCCGAAAAAAAATATCATTTATAAAAAACATGGGATATTACAAATTTTTTATTCAAAGAGGAAATAAAAATATATAAATTGATATAGGATGAAAATGATAATGTCTAAGGTTATCCCATCAGAAAAACCTAATACATTTCAAAGGAAGAGAAGAAAGATTAAAAAACCACAACAAATATATCTACTAGATTTACCATGAAAGAATGTCAATTAGGCACCATAATTATCTCCGACTATGTTTAAAGAATCACCACATCCTAGTGGAGTATTCTTCTATAGGATTTGATGGATTACAAAATTATCTAGTGGCTAGATCATAAGCCTGATAAGGTATCGATCACAAAAAGAGTAAAACTCAATAACTGTAAGATATTGGTTATTCGTTCTATAGAGAATAATACTATTGATTAGAGTATGTGCTTCGACCTGAATAAAGTTTCCTTCACAAAAAAATTCATGAAGGATAGGATAAATGATCCTTAAGGGAACCAGACAACACCAAAACCATGCATGGTTCCATAGACATATGATCTATTTTTTTTAATTGTTGGTCACACCTAGGTTCCTTTCAGTAAACCAAGGTGCCGAACCCTCCCCCACTAGAATCCTTGAAAGATATGGCAAGAGCTCTTGAGATCTACCCTTGTATAAGACAACGAAAAAACCTCCATAAAAATAGACCAATTAAATTAATGTGGTAAATAAGTCTAGATTTACGATAAAAATAGTCATCCCCTAGAATTTGATGGGGTATAACATTATGAGTTTCCCATAACTCTCAATAACATGGAGTGAAAATGATGTACCTCCAATTATGTACCTCAAATTATGTACCTCCCATGTAAAGGTATAAAGGTGATATGACCATTATAACTCAAGTGGTATCTATGATAATGTCTCTAGGAAATACTTTTGGTGATTACATATGAATTTATATGGGTATTCATGATGGTAAAATTTGAATTTATTATCTGTTATTTAATTATTTTTTAGGAATTTTTTATTTAAATTGATAATATTCTGGATTGTTATAAATTTATATAATTTTTTTTAAAACTAACAAGGTTTAAAGTAAAAATAATGGGCAATTATATAATTTCCTAGTTAGTATGCATGTTATGAATGCCATTTTTGATAACCACATGACCCATTTATGAGTAATCCATTAGTTGTGCATTGTTAGGTTCATGGGTTGGTGAAGCATGTAACTAATGTGAATTCCTATGAAAAGTCTCATATTTTATGTAATTTTAGTTCCTTATGAATTCAAATTAAATTTATTTTCATTTATTTATTACTGATAATGTGTTGAAGTCAATTTCATGAGGTATTTATGTTATTTGAATGGAGATGTTTTTTTGTTGTGTAACTTGGTTTTATATTACAAAAAACTATGTTTTGTGTTTATAAAGGTATTTATAAAAGTTTTTTGAATTTCATTACCGAGGAAAATTAAAATATAAATTGAATTTGATTTTATAAAATATTTTCTAGTATTTTTATAATTATTATAATGTTTATTAATTTTTTATATAATAATTTTATAAAATATAATTTTATAAAATATAATTTTATAAAATATAATTTTATAATATTGTTGTAAATTATTTTTAATAGTAAAAAAGGATTTTTTATACAACATATATGTCCTATTTGGACTTGTTTTTTATAAGTAAGGCCTTTGAAATAAGATATTGTATATTATTATAATAGATATAATATTTTTATGATGTTTAGATTATATTTGGTTGATATTATGTGTTTTCATATTTTGAGTTATATTTTGATTAGGATCCAGATTTTATGTTGTTTTATAATTTGTACTCCAAAAACATGTTGGAAAATTAAAGAAATAATGGTTCATGTGTTATGTTGTAGAGTGGTCATTTTAGTTATTTGGAAATATTATTCCTCATTATTAACTTTTCCAAGACTCTAAGTAGAGAGTATGAGAATGACCTGGCTGAAACTATAGACCATGTTCAATAAAATATAAATCATAATCTTTCTATATTCTATGGTGATCAAAATACTCATTTTTAAATGGAGTAACTAGAGAATATTGAAGGGATATTTAATTATTTATCAAATCCTAAAACCTTTAAATTGTTCTTTTTTAAAGTTATATTTTCTTAACAGAGTTGGGAATAGTGAGAGAACATTATTATTGATCAACTACATAATGACCTATCTTTGGAATATTTTAATACCTTATTCATTAAATGGTATTATCATATGGATTTAAAGTGGAATATTGGAAAATTTTCGTCTCTAATAGGGTAATTAAATGATATTGTATTATACTGATCATTTTAATATGTTGGTTCCCTTTTCACTCGATATAGTCACTAATGACTCTGTAAAATTTTGATTATTTAAAAGTGATCATCACCTTAATAATGTATTAAAAGTTTTTTATTCCAATAAAATAAATATTTAGTGGTTTTAATATAAGATATGATAGTATAAGTAATTTTTTTTTCCAAATTACCTAAATTGGGTGATACTACCTATATACTTAATGGTGATGTTGGAGGCTGCGAAGGTGTTTTATTTTGTAAGAGAGGGTCAAATGATGAGCCCATTCAAGGAAGTGGTGATGGTTATAGACATTTATTTTCATTCATAATCCTATAAAGGAACAATACATTGTTATTTTTCAACTTGTTGAGCTTGGGAATTATTTTCCTTATTGATTTAATACTCATAAAACCTATAATTAATGTGGTTGGTTGGGGTTATATTTAAAAACAAAACAAACTAAATTCTATGTGAAAGAAAAAATATTAAACACGAATCATGTCTAGGTAGCTATATATAGTATATTTTGTGGTAAATGAGTTATAATATAGATCAAAATTGGTTTTAGGAATCTTGTTACTTGATATAATAACCACTTGTTTATTTATACTCATATTGAGTTTTCTATTTTTAAATTTTATTTCACTATAATTTTTTATTTTTTACATCTTTTCTATCTTGATGGAAAATAAAATTCTATATTTGGCCTTTCGTATTTTATGTTTTCAAAATTTCATTATTTATTTTTCCTTCTCAATTATGAGGACAAGTTTGTAATACTTTGAAATGGATCTCTTGAAGAACACCTAAGTGTGGATTCAACAAGGCCTCAAGTGTTCCTCCCCATATAAAAGTGGTTTCTCCCTAGTGGTGAACGTCTTAAATAGTAATGTGGATACAATTACATAAAATTTTAATCCATGGGTTCATTTCTAAATCTATTAAAATTCTAGCAAGAACCATCCATATAACATCTTTGATAAAAACCCATAGATAAGAAACAAGGAGTCAGAAGGGCCCCCATAGTCTAAAATAGAATATAGTAAAACCATCTACATGATCCATTGAAAAATAATAGTGTATAATATATATATATATATATATATATATAAAATTTTGACCACACTAGCTAGTAAATAAGAATAATAATAACCAGAAAAATAGACTAACTACTATTTGACTCAACTCAAACAATAATCCTACCAAATACATTATTTCCACAACCAAATTGGCTAAAAATATGTGTCGGGATATAATATTTACCCATTACCTAAATTAAAAAATGAAGGTCTACACCTTGTACATCAAAAACCATTTCATATATCATGGTATTGGGTGTGTCCAATGGCCTAATAGAAATACCCAATGTCTCAACATACCAAATACTATTATGAAGAAATAGATATGTATACGATATATATGTATATATATATAAGGAGTGAATATCATACTTGATAAACACCCCCACCTAAAAACATAACAAAAATTCATGAAAAGTATACATGTCTGGTCATGATATGCTAACTAATAAAACATGAAACCCAACTATACCTTCTTCATCCAACTCTATAATTCAATCATAGTCCCATAACCGGAAATTCCGTTAGGGGAACACATATCAATATCCATCCCGAGATATATTAGAAAATTATAAGGAAAGGAATCATAAAATATATCTAAATATATAGATACTATCTCATAAAACATGTGATATGCGGTGGGAATCTTGATAGCAAAACTATGTTAAATGTTGAACCATATCCTCATTATGTGGACCCATTTCCATGTCTCACATATAAAAGTCTATATTAAACATATATTGATGAAAACATCTTAGTATTATACTTCTAACACATTCCATACCAACAATTTCTCGAAAGGAAAGGTTCCATAGCTAGTATTATACTTATTAGGAATCTCTGGATGTTATTGGAGGAGGGAATCACAACAAAAAACCACTCGTATGTTCTAAACCACACCATCCCTCTAGAAGGTCCCATGGATAATCATGTATCTATCTCATAGAATAAGTTATCTTAGGAGAGAGTCATGATATTCATCCTCTCACATTAGATGAATATTTTACTTAGGTTAAGTTAATATATAATGAGAAAAACCAAACCATTAATAGGTATGTCGCATGGATTATCATAATAATTCTTTAACCACCCCTTATAACTCATGTTTGGTTATACATCACCATCTTAACTCAACCTTATCATCTAAGCCTGGCCATATCTGACATCCTGATAAAATTGCATCAAATAACTACCAACTATCCTCTCCCTTAAGACATGGTCACAACTTCACTTCTCAATTTATTATAAGTAAACAACAAGAATATTCAATTAAGTGATATAAACAATCCTTACTTCCGTAATGGAGTATCCCATATATGAAATTACCCTAAGGACAACCTTTAGGATTCTCCCTTTCTAGCATATAAAGGTTACTCAAATGGATTATATCTATACATGTGATCCCATTACAATTGAATGATTTACTATCCATACCCATATTCCAACCCAATAGATCATATAAGACTTATTCATTCATAGAAAACTCACTCTAGTACCTATATAACAAAGGGAAATGCCCTAACTATATATATGGAATTAGGTATTACTTTATTTAATTTAATATATTTTACCCACATCTACCCTCTAAGGGATTAAAAACCTTAACTCAGGCCAACCCAAGCAATTTGATACAAAAAAACATGACATTACTGAACCACGCATACAACCACTTGAATTATAATACATAAAAACATATAAATAACCAAAATATAGTAAGGGACTCCCAAGAAATAATGTATCCTCATATAAAAAAGGCAACATACTATGAAATACTAATCAAGTGACACAAAATTCTTACAATTTTTAAAAATAGGTAATTTTCCACATGAGGTCAAACAGATAAGACCAAATCCCAACCAAGCCCTTTTAACATCCCTTAAAAACCAAGTCAAATTAATTTTCATTAATTATCTCATGATTTTATTACTCAATATATTCCCTTGTCCAAAATCCTAGTGAAATAAATATTTATAAAACACCACCTTTTTTTGAAATAACTTTTCAAAACCATTATGTGAAATCATCCCATTAACCTTAAGATTTCCATTTTAAAGAATTTGACTTTTGAAATGATTTTTTTACCAAAGAACAATTTATCAAATTATCATATAATAAGGAAGACACATTTCCAAGAAAATACAGCTCATACC
Organism: Viscum album; assembly: GCA_963277665.1. Classification (NCBI taxonomy): domain Eukaryota; kingdom Viridiplantae; phylum Streptophyta; class Magnoliopsida; order Santalales; family Viscaceae; genus Viscum; species Viscum album. The sequence continues at coordinate 1,837,941,786 of OY728137.1, read as the reverse complement.
ACCCAATAATCTATAATGAGGGCTACTGACACTTATTCAACCAGGGTTCTCCCAGAAAACCATTTAGAAAGTGAATTTGTCCTTATTTAATGTTACTATATGTGATACTATCCTAATTTATTGGAAAATATCAAAAAAATCATGAAACATGAATGAAATAATCATAGTCGTAACACATGAACATATAATCACAAAATGGGGAAGAATCTGAGTAATGAAAAGGATACCTACTTAATTTGGAGTTAACATGATTTTACATGAAAATAAACTATAAATAATAATTCAATAATAAAAAATATCAGATAATATGATTAAAAATTTGACTTTTGTAACCCCAAACTAAAAATAAGGGATAAATGGGAGAAATTGTAAATAAACCCCTTGGGGTAGTTATCCATAACAATGGATACTCCTAATAATATAGAATGTGGTGATCTTATAAGAATCCATGGAGAATACCCTTTGGGTTGAAGAGATGAATGAGGTAACTATATAGGGAGTAAATTATATTTTTTGAATAATAAATGGACTAAATTTTCTTTTACAATTCATTTAAACATTTTATTAATATTTTAGAAAATCCCATAAAAACTCATCAAACTCGTTTTTTAGTAAACTCTCTGACCCTTATGTATCACCCCAATGGACTATTAAATATTTACCCTTGAGTGTCCTTATGTATCAACCATGAAAACCCACAATGTTTTAGACCCATAAATATGAAGGAAATTACTCTCACATATCAACCTTAGTCACAAATAATAATATTACATATTAGGGATGTTTACTTTTACATATTACATGATATCCCAATGCATTAACATTTTGTAATCATTATATTAAAAATTATTTTTCTATAAACCATCCGTTTAAAACTCCTTTTTAATATATCTATCCAAAAATTATCTTTATCGAATTATTCGGACATTATTTTTTTAAAATATCATACTTATACAAATTTCATTGCTCAAGAAACCTTAAATTTTAGGGTATTACATATTCCCTATTTTACCTTTATTAATTAGATTGTGGCTCAAAACTTATCTTATTTCCACTTAATTGGGTATACCTTATGCATTAAATAGTTACTCTAATTTATTATCTAGGTTACTATTCTATTACAATGGGTTCTTTTCATAATTTACAGATTTCATGTCACCTCTTTGAAAACTCAACATCTGATGCATTTTCTTCTAACAGATATACTTCTAATAGATAAAATTATTATGTTATTTACTTTTATACTCCCAGAACATGTCTTCACCACTCAACCAATATTTTCTATAATCATAAATTAAACATCATAATTATCTGTTTCATGTAGTTCCAAACCTAAAATGGAAAATAATTTTCTCAAGGATCTTTAGTTCAAAAATTATAAAATCTATAGTATTTAAGGTATAAAACCCCCAGAACACTCATAGACCATGCTTCATAGTAGTCATAGGATATAAAATTGCACTTGTATTTTCCCATAATCAATTGAAACTCTAGAAACACAAAAATTCAAACCACAATTCTTTTCCACCTCAAAACATTTGAAAACTAAATCATCCATCTGTGAAAAAAATAATTTCATCCAAAAGCACCAAAGAAACCTCCCAACATTTGAACATATCTAAAAACCTCTATTAAAGTGGTTTTATCTCTTTAATAACATTCCAAACATAATATGAATAACCTAAACTATCTCTATACAATTTTTTTCTACAAAAAAAGTCCATAAACATGTGGTTCATTAAAAATTCCATACTATGATGGTTCTCATAAATAAAAAACACCTAGTAATGTATCTATAATTATCCTCCATTAATTAAAATATGATACATCTTTGTATTATAAATTATGAATGAGAATTGATGATGAATATATACCCCCTCACTAACTAAGATACATTTTCCATTTATTGAGAAGACTTAATTGATCCTCAAAACACATCATCAGCATCTTGAACAAATATATTTATGATGTTTCTACCTCACCACATCAATTTTTTTGAAAGGAAATATGATTCTGGAAACTCTTGTCATATAATTTGTCAAGAAAAATAAAATACAAATTATTTTCCATTACAATAGGTTTTACAAAGTTGTGAGTGTATCAAACCCCACATGCCAACATCAATTAATGATGAATAGTATTCAGGGATCTAGAAGGAACACAGAACGTTCATCTCCATGATCACTCTAATTGAAAACGAACCCACAAAATGGTTTTTCTCCCTATATGCATGTGATACCATGAGTTTGAGGTGGATTATGGCATGTATACATTCAATCCATTGCAGAATAACACTTTATGGAAAATTTCTAGTTTGGAACCTAATATAATGAATGACTATATTTTAATTATATTCAATCAATATAAGGTTCCAGTCATTGTGGATATTGTTCATGATGTCTTGAATTGATGCATATTACTATGATTCATAAGCATTTTCCTTACCATTAAAATGTGAGAAGTTGTCTTTAACAAAGCCAACATGGGTGTGGCAACCTAAGGGACCTAGTATGCTAGAAGGAACACTATTAACATTTTTTATAACCTATGAACTGATTGGCAGAATCTGATGGATATATTTTGGGAAAAGTGGTATTCTTTCCCTTCCATGCACAATAAGAATTTGTAGAATACCGAGGGTAGAGAAGAAGTTTTTCATGGAACCTGTTTGAACATGGGATTCAATGAAGAAGTCCCTATGTATGGTCCCGATCCTTGAATAAATAGAGGGTTATTGATTATAAAAGATTATTCATGTTTCTAACTATCTAGGTTTATGAAATAGTATATCCAACGATTACCAATAGTATCTTTACATCTATTCATTATGTATAATGTCTATGATGAAGAGAAATAGGACCTCCAATTGGTCCCCATATATATATTTTGATTCCAGAGAGTCTATATATATACTCCTATAACTTGGAGGCAAAGGTAAAACTAAAAAATATATGAAGAATAGTTTACATAGCCTTATACAGAGATTGATGGCTGATTCCAGCTAAATCGTATCCCTTTTTATTTGATCCTGAGTGGGAAAAAATCATCTACAAATATTACTGATAATTATTACTCTTATAATAAGAATGAACACCCCCCTAAATTTTTGAATCTATAGGGGGGGGTGTTAGAGCTTCCTTCACCATTTAATTAATATAAGTTAGTATAATTGTATTGTACATTCCTATTTCGAGTCCAAATAAGAATATCATTGCCCAAAAAGAAATACCTAAACAACATAAGGATGATATGAAGGGGGGGGGGGTTAGATCACATCATGATTGGGACTAGTAGAAATGAAGTCATAAATTAAGAGGTGTTGTATATTGGGAGGTAAAACCACACTTTCTTCATGAGGTTATTTCAGCCAAGGAGTGGTCCAAAAATCAAGGTTAGACTATCTTAAGAAAATCCATTTTGAACTATACACTAGGCAATTGAAATATTTTCTAATTCTTGGATTGATTGATGAGGAAAGTTATTAAGTATAACCATTCATCTAATTTGTGCTTATCCTAAAATAATAATTTAATGGAAAGATCAGTAAAGTTCAAAAGGCTCCAGGTTAATTTGGTGAGAAGAGAATCATTAAAAATATTGAGATCCTTCATTCTAAAGACTCTAATATCCATGGGGTTGATGCAATATTTCAATTACACAACAATGGTTTTCCTTTCATGGATAAAACTATTTGAGATAATGTTTATAATCATACTTTTAGTTTCTTGATGAGACTTATAGGCCGTCTATATAAATAGAATATGTGGAAAAAATTTATAGGTGATCACGAAGTAAAACAAGAACACTCTTCCTTCATAGTATATTAATTTTCCTATCCATCCATACAAATAATTTATGATACCAAATAAAGTGTTTTCAAGGTAAAAAATTCTAAACTTACCATATAAAATAGGGACACCAAGGTAATGAAAGGGAATCGACCCCTTTTTGTACAAGGGTCTTAAAATATAAATTTTTCCTTATTTCTGAGACTCCATTTCCAAAGACAGTGATTGATTTTTTCAAGTTAATGGATTCCCTTTCCACTTCATCATAGTTAAGAAACATATATTAGATGGAAGATATGGGTTTTTAGAGGCTTAAGTAAGAAGGGGAATAAAATTAACATAAATAATGTGATAGGGTGTTGACATACATCTACCATTTTTGATCCATTTATAAAGACCAATACTGTAAAGACCCGTAAATTTCAAGGAAATTTTTTTTCTTAATTTTCTTTGGAATTTTACAAGAACGCAGTTTCTGACGGCACCTGATTCCGAGGCCCGGTGTGCCCGGAATCATTTTCCGAAGTTTTGGCTCGGGTACGTTCAGTGAACGGACGAGCGGGTTTTTCTAACTTTTCAACCGGTGCCTGGAATCAAATTCTGAGGGCACAGATGAAATCGCAGCGCCGGGTTTTGCCTAGAAACGCCTCTTCCGGAGTTGCGTTTGCTCAGGTGTGGTTTTTAAATTTTGGGACTTAAGGTTAAGAAATAAAATAAAGTTGTTACGACAACTTTATTTTTATTTCACTTGAAGCCACTTGAAAGCCACATTAAGCTGGTTAAGCTTAGTTGAAGCGGATAGGGTGCAACTGAAATATCCTATCCTCTTGATAGGATATTTGTGGGTGGGGCCCGCATGAGCCCCGCCGTTTCTTCCGCTAAGTAACGCACCCGCGAAAACCCGTCAAAGAAACTGAAAGTCAACTGACGCGGTTTCTTAGTTTCTTAACAGACCATTAAATTGGGCTGTTTCTTTCGTCCAATTAATTGGGCGGTTTCTTTGGTAAATTAATTCTTGGAATTAATTGTTCGTTTCTTTTTTTTATCGTTGCTTGTGCGTTAATAAAATAAGATTACTCTTATTTTATTTGGGGTGGAAGCTTGTGGCGTGGGGAGAATTTGGAGGAGAGCGTTCTTCTTCGGCGAAGAACGCGAAGAACGCCGGCCTCTGGCGAAGAACGCCGAAACTGCGGAAATCAACGACGCTTCTTCCGCGACGTTTCTTCCGCGACGATCGTTCCTTTCCAAGTGACGTTCTCCCTTCGGACGCACCTCGACGACAACGGAATCAACGACGTTTCTCCGGCGACGTTTCTTCCGCGACGATCGTCCTCTTCCGCGACGAACTCGCGAGCGACAACGCTTGAGGTAGGGGTTTTAAACCTTTTTAAAGTTGTTGATCTTTCCTTCGATCTTGAAGGTTCTTTTTTTTTTGTCGGCCCTTGTTTCCGAATCTTTTTATTTATTTTTTTAAAAAAAGATTGTGATGGATTATTGTTCTAGAAAGGCCGATTGTTATCAATCTAATGCGAGGGGGGGTCGGGCCGCACAAACACGGCCGAACCCCCCCTCCTTTATTCTTGTTGTTTCTTGCGGATGGGGCGAGATGGCGTGGTGCCGTCGCACCACGCGGGAATCGTACGGCAACTATTGAGCGGCACCGTCGCGCCGCGCTGTGGAACGAAATCAAACAAGATCGAGACGCCTTCGCGCCACGCCGAGAAGTCGTTCAAGCACGCGACGTCGTCGCGCCGCGCCAAAGAGGCCGCAGATTAAATTAATTTTATTTTGTTCTTGAGCGTAGATTGACGGGCGACGACAAACGAGGCCGCAAGTTAATTTTGAGGCCTCCGCAGTGAAGGTCGGGTCCCGGGATGACCGTAGGCGCAGACAGGAAGCAAATCGGACCACCGGAGCGTCTCCGGTGGCCCGCGGAAGCCGGCGGCGGCACGGGTCGCCGACGGCACCCCGCGGGTGTCCAGGGTGGCACCCCGCGGGTGCCGCGGGGTTGTCTGGCGACACCCCGCGGGTGTCCAGGGTGGCACCCCGCGGGTGCCGCGAGGTTGTCAGGCGGCACCCCGCGGGTGTCCAGCGCGACACCCCGCGGGTGCCGCGGGGTTGTCAGGCGGCACCCCGCGGGTGTCCAGCGCGACACCCCGCGGGTGCCGGAGGGTTGTCAGGCGGCACCCCGCGGGTGTCCAGCGCGACACCCCGTGGGTGCCGCGGGGTTGTCAGGCGACACCCCGCGGGTGTCCAGCGCGACAACCCGCGGGTGCCGCGGGGCTGTCAGGCGGCACCCCGCGGGTGTCCAGCGCGACACCCCGCGGGTGCCGCGGGGTTGTCAGGCCGCTCAGCCGAGCCGAGCCGGACCGGCCCTGGCCGGGCAGGGCCGGGCCAACCGGGTCGGACCCGGTTCGGGCCGACCCAGGGGGGGTCGGGCCGGGTCGGCCCGGACCCGGACCCCCCCGTTTTCGGACCATTTCGGTCAAATTCACATATCTTGAGCTCCGGACGTCCGAATGACGTACCGTCAGCTTTGTTGAATTCCTCTCAGTGAGACGGAACTTTTGGCTTACTCTGCTCGAGGTTTGGATGCCGACGGAGTACGGTCGGGTCGGTTCGTACACGAAACCAACCGGGCCCCTGGAACGAAAAAGCCAATAACTCACAGACCGGGCGTCCGATTGACGCGCCGTCTGTTTCGTTGACTTCCTCTTGATGAGACGGAACTTTTGACATACTCCGCCCGAGTTTTGGATGCAGTCGGAGTATGGCCGGATTGGATTGTACCCGAAATCCAACCGGGCCCCTGGAACGGAAAAGCTGATATCTTTCAGCCAGGACGTCCGTTCGACGAACCGTCAGAGGCGTTGGTGATTGCGTTGAGTAACGGTACCTTTGAGTATACCCTATGGGAGTTCAGGGTACAGTTGTGATACGGCCGGGATTGGTTCGCACACGAAACCAACCGGGCCCCTGGGACGAAAAGGCTAATAACTCACAGACCGAGCGTCCGATTGACGCGCCGTCTGTTGCGTTGAGACCCCTATGATGAGGCGGTCCTTTGAGACACTTCTTTGTGGGACTTTGTGATACTTGGAGTATCGACCAGTAGCTCGTGGAGCGGACCCTCCCGGAGACGAGCATGCAGAGTACGGAGACCGTGTAGCCGACTGAGACCTGACGACTGCTTGACCGACTCGACTTGGAGTGAGTCGACTAGCCCAGTGGACGGAGCGCCCGGTATTTGGCGGCAGACCCACGGCGGACGGAGCGCCTGGTAGTTGGCAGCAAACCCGCGGTACTCGACAGGAGGAGTACCTCAGTAGGCTATTTGGGTGAGCGCCCGGTATTTGGCGACAGACCCTCAGCGGACGGAGCGCCCTGTAGTTGGCCGCAAACCCGCAGTACTCGACAGGAGGAGTACCTCAGCAGTCTTAGGTTAGTGAGCAGTACCTCGGAGTCGTGACAGGACCACTGTACACTCTAGAGACGGAGCTCCTCAGTAGTTACGGTTTCGATAATGAAAATCCTGGTTTGAGCTGAGTCAATGAATCTTTGTGTTTCCTCATGATTGAGATGGGTCGCTTGATAACTTAGGTATATGTATGGGCATATACCTGGGTGATGGTTATCCATTGATTTCATGATTTTTGTGTATCCTTGTGATTGGATGGGTTACTTGATGACTTAGGTATATGTATGGGCATATACCTAAGTAGAGTCTGATGTTACTTCGTGATTGTTGTCTTTACTTTGTGGATATCCATGTTGGATTTAGTGAGACCTTAAGGGTCTCGGGGTCCCTACTGAGTAGCTTATACTCACCCCTGCACGGGCTATGCCCGCACTTCGTTGTGTTGGTTGCAGACGACGGACAGCGCAGATCGCAGTTGAGGCTTGCGGAGCAGGTCTGTACCCGGAGGAGGACCACTGGGCGGACGTACCTGGAGTAGACGACAGGACCCGAGGAGTAGAGGAGCTATCTGTACCTACCCTTCAGGTAGGATCCGTGGTGGACGATCCAGGAGCTGAGCCATCTGTACCTACCCTTCAGGTAGGAATCGAGGAGGACGACCCAGGAGCCGCTTCGTTCTTCCAGCTGCTGTTTTTCCCTTTCGAGTTGTACTTTACAGTTGGGCTTGTATTTCCGGCCCTTTTACTTTTCTTCGCTTGTGTTTACTTTTCCGCTTGCTTACTCTGTGGTGTTTGTTTGCTTTTGTAATGGCAATGCCTTCCCAGTTATCGGGATTTACGCCATTGGTGCTAGTCGCCAGCCCCTGGCCTATGGAAGGCGGGCTTGGGGTAGTCACGGCACGGGCCCCGAGGTCGGGTCGTGACAGATTGGTATCAGAGGTGGTCGGTTCTACCGTCGATTCTGATCTTTCTTTCTGTGAAGCAATAGTGTTAAGGGTACCGAGTATGGTTTTCAGTTCAGGGAGTCCAGTGTTGGTGCGGGCGGCCGACGTATCCATACACCAGGACCCTGACAACTGAATTCCGACTTTGTGCACGAAAACACTGATTGCGTGTGTGTTTCCAAAGTTTAAAAATGTCAGATCAAACCAGGGCAGCTCACCAGGTTTAATCGTTTGACCGTGTTACGATGTTTCTTTCAGGATGCCTTTTCTCGGACGACCAGCTTTTTCCCAGAGGGATGTGCGTACTGACAGCCTGCCGACCGACGAGGCTTCGGTTCAGGGCCCTCTTGCAGTCGAGGCACCAGCAGAGGCACCAGCGGTACTACCATACGTTGGGCCACCGATGCCACCAGCCCCAGCAGTAGGCGATGCACGATGCTTGAGTGCGCTGCATGAGTTCCAGCGCCAGAGGCCACCCAGGTTCAGGGGAGAGACGGACCCGCAAGCGGCTGAGGATTGGCTGGAGGCTATGGTGGGAGTCCTCAGGCTAGTGGGGACGCCATCGGACTTTATGGCGATCTTTGCAGCTAGCCTTCTTCAGGCAGCAGCAGGAAGGTGGTGGAGCCACTTGTTCCAGTTTTACCGTGGGATGGCCTTCTCTTGGGAAGACTTCGAGACCTCCTTCAGGTTGGAGTATGTGCCAGTAGCTCTACACCCCGAGTGTGTTCGGGAGCTGCTGCCTTTGTCGCGTGCTTCTCGATCAGAAGCCGAGTCATCTGTGGGAAGTAGACAGATAATGCAGAGGCCCAGAAAGACCAGACCAGCAGTTGGGCGATCTCGGGGTTTAGGACCGGTGGTGCAGGGCACCCGGAGTGGGAACAGAGCTAGCCGTGCAAGGAGAAGGTTGTGTTACTCATGCCGCGGAAAGGGTCATCTGGCACGTGACTGTCCGACTCCCGATCCGCAGGCTTTGGGGGAGCCACCGAGTTAGAGGCAGCGACAAATGCTTGAGCAACAGTAGAACTCTTGGAGCAGGTGGACAGGAGCGGAACTAGTGGATACGTCTCTTGTACTTCTAGTTCCATGTTTGATGTTGTATTCGTGTCTTTGTATTATGAGCTGCAATAATAAAGAAGACACTTATCTCTTGTGATGTTTGCCTTCCTGTCCTCTTTTGTGATGTTACTGAGTGGTCCCGGTTAAACTGTTGACTTGACCCTCACTTTCGAGATTTCAACTGGAATAGACCCAGTGACCTCACACTGATGCCGACAGTGTGACTCGACCCTTGGAGGCGAGAGTGAAAGTTGGATCTCTTAGTAGTTACGTCGAGGCCTTACGACGTCATCCATGGAATGAATGCATCCTTCATGCCAGGATTGACTGTATTAGGCAATGGGCGTGGTTCATCTAGAGAGGGGATGAGACCAGGTTTCTCTTTTCGGCAAAGGAGAAATTTTAGCAGCTCTTCCAGATCATATGCAAAGGAGGTGCAGTTCATCCAGGAGCGGATGAAGACTGCACAGTGCAGTAAGAAACAGGAAACTAGTGCCAGTCTTAGAGACTCTGGCGTGTTAACTGTTTCAAGAAGAGGAAGCTTAAAGGACAGATGAATCTGCGGAGTAGAAGACGTGGAAGTGGGGCCTTGAGAGCAGCAGGTGGTGGTGTACATCTCAACATGTTACAACCACCCGCCTTTGAAATCCCCGCCAGGCTCAGGGAGCAGGAGGGCTGGGAAGGAGAGTAGCTGCATGCGGTCAAGTAGTGTGACCCAGGGGCTCTAAGAATGATTCGGGGTATGGGATATGTCTACTATGAGCTGCCATATCTTTAGACATAGGTACCAATCATTCTTTCCTTCCACGAATCTTGTCCCAGACCTAGAGGTTCCGGGTAAGCCGTTGACTTGACCCTCACGTCTGGAGATACCTTTGGGAGGAGACTCGATAATCACACTTACGCCGACAGTGTGATCTGACCACGAGGCGAGAGTTTCGGTTGGAATCTCTTGGTGGCAGCGTCGAGGCCTTGCGACGTTGGTCTGGTTATGGATCGAATTCACAGATCATACCCAGGTTGACTGTTTTAGGCAAAAAGGTTGTGGTTTATCTACAACGTTGGGATAGGTTTTCCTTGGTCAGCGAAAAGGAAACCCTGGGCAGCTCAAGATAAACTCATGCACAGGAGGGTGTAGCCGATCATTCTTGGGTCGACCCAACTTACCTTCGTGGCAGCAGGAGTTTTGAGTTTCAGTTCTAATCAGAAATGGAGACCTATGGAGTTCGAGGATGACGACCACGTCTTCTTATGGGTCTCACCTCGACGAGGTTTACGGAGATGTGGCCTGGGAGGCAAGTTATCTCTGAGGTTCAACGGACCTATCTAGGTCCTCAGCTGGGTAGGCGAGGTAGTTTACTGCTTGGCCCATCCACTTCAGTTGCACTAGGTGCACGACGTTTTCCACGTATCCCAACTGAGGAGATACGTGCTCGACCCCCCTTCGCATATCATCGACCATGAGGAGCTAGACGGTGGCGATGAGTGTCTTATACGGAGGTTCCTGTGGGGATCGACGATCGACATGAGCGGATCCTAGGAGGATGTTCGATTCCTCTTGTGCACTTTCTTTGGCAGCGCGGGAACCTCCAGGTGAGCACATGGGAGCGGAAGGCTCAGATGCGTGCTCAGTACCGCTTTGTTTCCCTAAGTCTGTGGTGAAGCTTTACGGGGACGTAAAGCCCTGTGGTGGGAGTAATGTAAAGACCCGTAAATTTCAAGGAATTTTTTTTTCTTAATTATCTTTGGAATTTTACAAGAACGCAGTTTCTGACGGCACCTGATTCCGAGGCCCGGTGTGCCCGGAATCATTTTCCGAAGTTTTGGCTCGGGTACGTTCAGTGAACGGACGAGCGGGTTTTTCTAACTTTTCAACCGGTGCCCGGAATCGAATTCTGAGGCCACCGATGAAATCGCAGCGCCGGGTTTTGCCTAGAAACGCCTCTTCCGGAGTTGCGTTTGCTCAGGTGTGGTTTTTAAATTTTGGGACTTAAGGTTAAGAAATAAAATAAAGTTGTTACGACAACTTTATTTTTATTTCACTTGAAGCCACTTGAAAGCCACATTAAGCTGGTTAAGCTTAGTTGAAGCGGATAGGGTGCAACTGAAATATCCTATCCTCTTGATAGGATATTTGTGGGTGGGGCCCGCACGAGCCCCGCCGTTTCTTCCGCTAAGTAACTCACCCGCGAAAACCCGTCAAAGAAACTGAAAGTCAACTGACGCGGTTTCTTAGTTTCTTAACAGACCATTAAATTGGGCTGTTTCTTTCGTCCAATTAATTGGGCGGTTTCTTTGGTAAATTAATTCTTGGAATTAATTGTTCGTTTCTTTTTTTTATCGTTGCTTGTGCGTTAATAAAATAAGATTACTCTTATTTTATTTGGGGTGGAAGCTTGTGGCGTGGGGAGAATTTGGAAGAGAGCGTTCTTCTTCGGAGAAGAACGCGAAGAACGCCGGCCTCCGGCGAAGAACGCCGAAACCGCGGAAATCAACGACGCTTCTTCCGCGACGTTTCTTCCGCGACGATCGTTCCTTTCCAAGCGACGTTCTCCCTTCGGACGCACCTCGACGACAACGGAATCAACGACGTTTCTCCGGCGACGTTTCTTCCGCGACGATCGTCATCTTCCGCGACGAACTCACGAGCGACAACGCTTGAGGTAGGGGTTTTAAACCTTTTTAAAGTTGTTGATCTTTCCTTCGATCTTGAAGGTTCTTTTTTTTGTCGGCCTTTGTTTCCGAATCTTTTTATTTATTTTTTTAAAAAAAGATTGTGATGGATTATCGTTCTAGAAAGGCCAATTGTTATCAATCTAATGCGAGGGGGGTCGGGCCGCACAAACACGGCCGAACCCCCCTCCTTTATTCTTGTTGTTTCTTGCGGATGGAGCGAGATGGCGTGGTGCCGTCGCACCACGCGGGAATCGTACGGAAACTATTGAGCGGCGCCGTCGCGCCGCGCTGTGGAACGAAATCAAACAAGATCGAGACGCCTTCGCGCCACGCCGAGAAGTCGTTCAAGCACGCGACGTCATCGCGCCGCGCCAAAGAGGCCGCAGATTAAATTAATTTTATTTTGTTCTTGAGCGCAGATTGACGGGCGACGACAAACGAGGCCGCAAGTTAATTTTGAGGCCTCCGCAGTGAAGGTCGGGTCCCGGGATGACCGTAGGCGCAGACGGGAAGCAAATCGGACCACCGGAGCGTCTCCGGTGGCCGGAGGCGGCGGCACCCCGCGGGTGTCCAGGGTGGCACCCCGCGGGTGCCGCGGGGTTGTCTGGCGACACCCCGCGGGTGTCCAGGGTGGCACCCCGCGGGTGCCGCGGGGTTGTCAGGCGGCACCCCGCGGGTGTCCAGCGCGACACCCCGCGGGTGCCGCTGGGTTGTCAGGCGGCACCCCGCGGGTGTCCAGCGCGACACCCCGCGGGTGCCGCGGGGTTGTCAGGCGACACCCCGCGGGTGCCGCGGGGTTGTCAGGCGACACCCCGCGGGTGTCCAGCGCGACACCCCGCGGGTGCCGCCGGGCTGTCAGGCGGCACCCCGCGGGTGTCCAGCGCGACACCCCGCGGGTGCCGCGGGGTTGTCAGGCCGCTCGGCCGAGCCGAGCCGGACCGGCCTTGGCCGGGCGGGGCCGGGCCAACCGGGTCGGACCCGGTTCGGGCCGACCCAGGGGGGGTCGGGCCGGGTCGGCCCGGACCCGGACCCCCCCGTTTTCGGACCATTTCGGTCAAATTCACATATCTTGAGCTCCGGACGTCCGAATGACGTACCGTCAGCTTTGTTGAATTTCTCTCAGTGAGACGGAACTTTTGGCTTACTCTGCTCGAGGTTTGGATGCCGACGGAGTACGGTCGGGTCGGTTCGTACACGAAACCAACCGGGCCCCTGGAACGAAAAAGCCAATAACTCACAGATCGGGCGTCCGATTGACGCGCCGTCTGTTTCGTTGACTTTCTCTTGATGAGACGGAACTTTTGACATACTCCGCCCGAGTTTTGGATGCAGTCGGAGTATGGCCGGATTGGATTGTACCCGAAATCCAACCGGGCCCCTGGAACGGAAAAGCTGATATCTTTCATCCAGGACGTCCGTTCGACGAACCGTCAGCGGCGTTGGTGATTGCGTTGAGTAACGGTCCCTTTGAGTATACCCTATGGGAGTTCAGGGTACAGTTGTGATACGGCCGGGATTGGTTCGCACACGAAACCAACCGGGCCCCTGGGACGAAAAGGCTAATAACTCACAGACCGGGCGTCCGATTGACGCGCCGTCTGTTGCGTTGAGACCCCTATGATGAGGCGGTCCTTTGAGACACTTCTTTGTGGGACTTTGTGATACTTGGAGTATCGACCAGTAGCTCGTGGAGCGGACCCTCCCGGAGGCGAGCGTGCAGAGTACGGAGACCGTGTAGCCGACTGAGACCTGACGACTGCTTGACCGACTCGACTTGGAGTGAGTCGACTAGCCCAGTGGACGGAGCGCCCGGTATTTGGCGGCAGACCCACGGCGGACGGAGCGCCTGGTAGTTGGCAGCAAACCCGCGGTACTCGACAGGAGGAGTACCTCAGTAGGCTATTTGGGTGAGCGCCCGGTATTTGGCGACAGACCCTCAGCGGACGGAGCGCCCGGTAGTTGGCCGCAAACCCGCAGTACTCGACAGGAGGAGTACCTCAGCAGTCTTAGGTTAGTGAGCAGTACCTCGGAGTCGTGACAGGACCACTGTACACTCTAGAGACGGAGCTCCTCAGTAGTTACGGTTTCGATAATGAAAATCCTGGTTTGAGCTGAGTCAATGAATCTTTGTGTTTCCTCATGATTGAGATGGGTCGCTTGATAACTTAGGTATATGTATGGGCATATACCTGGGTGATGGTTATCCGTTGATTTCATGATTTTTGTGTATCCTTGTGATTGGATGGGTTACTTGATGACTTAGGTATATGTATGGGCATATACCTAAGTAGAGTCTGATGTTACTTCGTGATTGTTGTCTTTACTTTGTGGATATCCATGTTGGATTTAGTGAGACCTTAAGGGTCTCGGGGTCCCTACTGAGTAGCTTATACTCACCCCTGCACGGGCTATGCCCGCACTTCGTTGTGTTGGTTGCAGACGACGGACAGCGCAGATCGCAGTTGAGGCTTGCGGAGCAGGTCGGTACCCGGAGGAGGACCACTGGGCGGACGTACCCGGAGTAGACGACAGGACCCGAGGAGTAGAGGAGCTATCTGTACCTACCCTTCAGGTAGGATCCGTGGTGGACGATCCAGGAGATGAGCCATCTATACCTACCCTTCAGGTAGGAATCGAGGAGGACGACCCAGGAGCCGCTTCGTTCTTCCAGCTGCTGTTTTTCCCTTTCGAGTTGTACTTTACAGTTGGGCTTGTATTTTCGGCCCTTTTACTTTTCTTCGCTTGTGTTTACTTTTCTGCTTGCTTACTCTATGGTGTTTGTTTGCTTTTGTAATGGCAATGCCTTCCCAGTTATCGGGATTTACGCCATTGGTGCTAGTCGCCAGCCCCTGGCCTATGGAAGGCGGGCTTGGGGTAGTCACGGCACGGGCCCCGAGGTCGGGTCGTGACAAATACTAACAATTTCATTAATTCTTCTAATCATGTTTTCGTCAACCATTTAAAAAACAAGGACCTATAGAGGATCTGATTTCCTAAAAACCCTATAACACTATAATAAGCCTATAAGGGATCCGTTAATAATAATAAATAGTTTTTTTACAAGTGTGTTTAAGATTAGTTTAATAAATATAATGGGAAATACATAATTTTTAAGGATGATAATGATGAAGCTCAATTTCAGGTTTCCAAAATATATAGATATGTAAATATTGAGTGTAAATTCCCAAAATTTACATTCATTTTATTATTTTTATGCTCTCAGAAGAATTGTGGATGTATTTTTAGATGGTTCTACCTAGGAAAAAACCAAATTCATTTGGGGTTATGATTTACATGAACAATCTTCTCAATATAGAGACCATGATTTTACAGATTATATTAGGTATGACTTTTCAAAATAAAACTGTTCGATACTACATTATATAAATAATTTTATCCTTTTTGTTTATAAGGGTAATGAATATGGAGTTCAGATCATAGGTTAAAATGTATGGTTAATAATTACCTCATTTCATTTGATATTGTGTCATGAATTATGTCCCAATAGAACAATAATAATGTATTAGTGAACCAATCAAGACCAACCACATTATCATTGTTGGGTGAGAATAATGCTTCTTTAGTTTCCTTCATATATGAGGAATAAATGAGTTATTAGTTTTGGTGTTCTTCAACACATGATAGGATGTTTTCAATATTTTTTGGGATCCTTTTGAATACCATTATAAGAATAAATTATTTATAGGTAATAAACCACTACCTTTAAAATTTTATTTTCAAAAGTCAAAAGACATCCATTGATGTTAAGGGAATTAATTTCTCCTCTAAATCTTTATTTTTTTGTTAATATTGTGAAATATTTCTGTGTCCCTATCACCATCCCATAACCATATAATATTTTGTTGATTCCTATTTTGCCTCTCTTTGATTGACATGATCTCATCCATCTAAGAGAGATTTCAATTCCTTAATAGTGGAAGTTTCTTAGGACTGGTTTATTTTTGAGAAGCAGGTAAGGTGATTTATAATTTCCCTTTTGTCATCATTGTGCCTACAAAAGTATTTATTACTCCTCTCTCTCATGAGGAATTTTATGGGATTTAGTTTTATTGCTATGATATGGAGAGGGATGCGAAAGAAGCCTACTTTATAAGACTCTAAAATAGTTTACCTTTATCCTTGTAATGCCCCGACCTCAGTTACCTAGTTTCGGTGAATTATTACATAACATTGGCATGATCAAAAGAAAGATCAAATCTCGAAAGACCGATTGGTTTAGTAGCCTTGGAAACACTAGATATATTCATAAGTCTTACATTACATCATAAAGTGAAAAACTACTACAACAACATATTGTCTCCATATTCAACACTCATATCCCCACATAATATCCCTGAAGGTCATTCATAATTTACTTCTTCACTTCCTGGGAAAAATAAAACTTAGAAAAGGGGTGAGCTCAAATGCCCAGTAAGGATAAAAATATAGCGGAAACTTTCAAAAACAAGCATAAACATTTAAGGCAATGTATAACCAAAACAAAAGCCTTTTAAACTTGAACTTCAACATAGGATGGAAAAAGTAAAATTAAATAATGCCATTTAATTATTTACATGGATATTCTACTAATCGAATAATCACATGCAATATCAATAACCACTTTCATAATGATGGACTGCATAATTCTAGATTATCATAACCACATAGCCAATGCCTCGTGCCAAGACTAAAAATAAGATTTTTCCAAGGCCTTGTGCCAAGACACTAGTTTTTCTCATGAGACCTACCAATGCATCGAGGAGCTATAGCAAGCTCCACCCGTCACATATTAAGTCCAATGCATTCCCATATGAAAAGGTTTAAACATAACATAAACATTCGTCATAAAACTAGCATATGAAATGTCAATACTTTCAACATAAACTATGAATGGTATAAAAATAGCACATCCACAGTCAAACATATCACAAAACCTTCAATACAATATATAAGTTTTGTATCATAATAAATCAACTTCAAATAAGCATAAAATTTATCAAAGGATGTTGACATAGATGAAATCAAAACTCTTTTTAGAGAAATATCTCTTTCTATTTTGAAATCTTTTAAGAGTCATATATTTATAAAATAAAACATTATCTTTGAAAATATTATTATAAGATTGTAACGGAAGCTTCGATGATTTTATAATGGTGGAAAATAACCGCAACCGCCGTATAAGGTAAAAAAACATTCTTACCTTAATTATGTTGAAAAGGTTAAAAAGCACCTTGTTTGGAAAACGACGGAAAGATTCTTTTATAAAACTCTTATAAAAAGTCAAAAAATGGTATAAATGACTTTAAACCATATTATTTTAAATAGTAAAAATGTTTTGTAATACATTTTTAAGAAACATGGATGTGGATGATAAAGAAGATCCCAGTAGATTATTACGTATAAACATCCTCAGATAATGAAGAGATTGTGAAATAAACCCTTACCTTGTACTTTTACTTGGTTGGGGTAGGTTAACCTCGTGTATAATAGTGAAATAATTGTTATTAAATTATACAAGAATCATATACATTCATATGATATCATATATGATCTTTTAACATTGCTTTGTTAATAATATCTTAGTATTATCGTCGTTTCGTGTGTTAACTTACTCATTTTATTTTATATGTTTTGTTACGTAAGCCATGATTGTAATGGATAGGTTGTATATTATTCATATCCAGAATGATATCAAGTCCTTAAAAATCATTTTTAAATCATCAAATGATAATTATACTTGAATGGATACGATGGAGAATGAATCTCATCGCATTCGTGGAGACGGTAGTCCGTACGTACGCACAAGGGACAATATCATTCTTTTGATATTAAAATAATATATAAATGGATGTTATATAATATATACAGAATAATTAACATGTTATATTTATTATTTACATGAGTTAAACATCATTATTATACCCATCCAAATAATAATATATTTAATAACAATTACACCACGACGTAGAGACGGTAAGCCGTTCGTACGCACGTATGGTGACATGTTATTCAAAGAGTGGATAGAATACTAAATATGGTTGTACCATATTTATAATAACATAAAATTATATATATATGATACTAGATTTATTATTTTAGAATGGTAAAAACAAAGGAAGAAGAAGTGGAAGATGAAAGGAACTTGGAAAAGGGTGGTGAAATCATTACCTCTTCTTCGGGTTCTTCCTTTTGATTTGATCAAAAGGGCTCCTTAGGTTGGCTTTCTGATCAAAATAAGGACTCTAGGTTGTAGTGATGGAAGTTGTAAGAGTATTTGGGAAGAGTTTGGCTGAACCAAAAGGCTTTTAATGTGTGAAGAAATGATAATGAGGAGTGCCCTTTTATAAGAGGGGTGAGGGGCACCTTTGGAAAAGCTAGAAATATTAATTTATAATAAATTCATATTCGGTTTCTAGTGGCTCAAAAGTGTATTATTTAAATTTTAATGTGGGTATGGGTCGAAAAAAACTCAAACAATAGAATTTAGATAGGTTTGGGTACTTATATTAACCTTATCTTTAAGTATTAACTCTAAGTTAATTAGTTTGACTTTTACAATGTCTCTTTGTATTTTTATATTATATGGATAATAAACATACAATATACATCCAAGCGACCCCAAAGTGGTCAATTAATGATACACCTACCATAATATAAGTCTCTTGGCCGATCCTTATATTTTTAGGAATTTAATATCAATTAATAATATAATATTTGTTTTAAAAACTCTTTTATGTCAATTTTGACACTATTCAATAGTTGATTTTTGTGAAACTCATAACAGAATGATTACTTCTAAAAAAGTTAATTAAATCAATACTAATATGTCATATTATCCTAGAAAATTTTATTTAATTAATTAAATGTCTGAAATTATATTTATTTGGGTATTTATAATATCAATTATTTTAAATTTTCACTATTATGGTAATTACTGCATCATCATTGTGTCATAAATAAATTAAATACTTTAATATTTAAAAATTATAAATAAATTATCATTATGTAGGAAATAGTTTTATCTTTCTAATGAATATTTATAGTAAAAAATAAAACATATATAACCCTATGAAAAAATTGTTTTTCTAAAAGATATATGCTTGTGTCATTTTTGTATTCATTTTAACTTAATTAAAATAAAGTGTCCCTATCACCTACAAGTGGCTCCATGGGGTCCCAAAATAGACCCCAAGATGGATATGGTCGAACATGTATCAAAAAATAAGTCTAGGACACGTTTTAGGGTAATTTATTATTATTATAATATTATTTTTAACCCTTATTTATCGGATTTTACCTTAACCATGGTAAATGAAATATTTACCGAAGTAATTATTTAAAATGTCTAAAAATAAAAGTTACCTATTTAAACAATTTAAACATCCTGATTTTAAATATGGAATCCATTTATCCAAATTCAAAAAACAGAAGTGGAAGAAATTAATTTAAAATTAATTCTCGTTGTTAAAACAAAAAGCGTGTTTTTAAGAGATAATAACTATCAAAAGATTGACACTTGTTTATGTCCGGTTTAATTGTAAAATTATGTCCAATGAACAAAATTGTATTTAATGGTAAAAATATATTCTAAATATAATTTAAAACCTCTCAAATTTATAATTTATCACTATTAATTATTTTGATTAAAAAAGTCGTTTTTAATTAAAATTTAGTAATTCTCACTATTCATCAATATATTAAAGTTATCCGAAAAGTACCAAAATTTCACCTTAGGCTAAATTAGATATTCCGAATCCAAAAATGAGTTCCATTTTGAAATATAAAATATATATAATTTCAAAAAGTAGGTATTACTATTCATAACGGCTAGTTTGATTGGTTATGGTGTGTTAGAACTCGGTGTTACGTACAACACACACTATCACATTATTCAAAGAGAAGCGTACCGTAGAAGCTTGGGGTGTTACAATCCTAGGATGAAATTCCATCCATTTTTGAATCTAAAGGGAAGATGATATGACCATGGATGATGTATACATACCATAATAATGATGGGGTTGTGGTATGGGTGATATTTTGGAGGAGTGAAGCTAGGGACCTTAGTGATATCACTTTAAACATCTATAAGGGCTAGTGATACATCAAGATTACTTGTTTTCTTTCCATTCATTGTGTACCTACACCATTTGAATTTAGATCTAACAATTGGGACCTCAATGAAGATGCATTGGTCATTTCATAGTGAAAATTCATGGAAGACTAACATGATATGGATGAATCGGATTTTATCTTCAATCCAAAGGATAATGTTTACGTCCAAAAAAAATACATTTTTGTTTCATACATTTAGAAATCATACCCTAATCCCTCTATAAGTCACTTTTATTGATGAAATAGGCGGATGAATATAGGAATGGATTAGTGAGAGTGGATCCTTGTAATGATAAATTCACTATAATACTACAGGTTCATTTATTAGATGAAAGGATCTATATATTATCATGTGTGAGGAACCATTAGTGGTCCATATCACTGTTGTGAGAATTTTGAGAGGTGAAGTGGTAGCTAAGGGGTGCCTAGTTAAAGTAATCCCACTTATCAAATGAAATATTTTGTTAAAAAATTCCATGTGGGGATGTGGGTCACAAGAAAATTGATTATGGATATGACTGTGGGGTAATTACCAAACAAATGGAAATTTTGATTAATAGACACTTATCTTGATAGAGGACCCTACTATGGAATGCATATTGGATACTGATTAATTTGGAATTTTCCATTTTTCCTCCTTCCCTTGGGGATATAACTCCCCACTTGTTTGGAACATCAATAAGAGACATGTTCCTATCCTAGTTATTATTTGGAGGGTGTAGGACTTCAGTATCATCAGCCTAAAAATCACTATTCAAAGGGGTGATTTTTTTGGTGGATTTCACTAATCAAGTGGGGTTGTCCTTAGGGGACCTTATTATTGAATCTTTAGAAAAATATAATTGTATAAAATGACTTTATAATTTATAATGAGTGTTATAACCTTACAACTACATGTTTTCTATCATGTCATCCTATCTAAATTGGGGGGGGGGGTCTTTATGAGTACACTCTTGTGTATTCTCATCAAGTGTCTCCTCGAGTGATTGAGTTAAAATCCATTTAAATATTGTAGAGGGAATCATTATTGTCTAAATCAGGTCTCACTGCATCCTTTGAGATAATATTGGGTTCATACTATATTCGATCCTCTAATGTGTTATTTTCCAGCAAGAGTGATTCTAGAGTGGGGGTAAAATATTTTCTGAAAGAAGGGATTTTACAGCCTCCTCCACCTAAACAGTTATAATTAGAGTAGAAATTTCATCGTCCAACTCCTCCACTTTAATTTCAAGTCCTTTATAATCTAGTTCATAGTCAGTTTAAGGGTCTTAAACAGGGCTAATCCCCTCACATCTGAACTTATTTATTGTTACCTTTCTTCTATCCCCATAGGAGGAGGCCACAAGGTACTAATTGGTATGGGAACCTAAATTCATCATATTATCCTTCCATTTTCTCTTCATGTAGGTGTATTTATCATTCTTACTCATTTTATAAAACCTGTAGGATTTGTCCTAGTTGAACATAAATGATGAGTGACTAAATAAGATACAATTAAGATTGATTTTGGGCTTTAAATCATATTGTATATCAAGATAAATTCTGTCATATATGTTTGTTAGTAAAACATCTTCCACCATGGTGTTAGAATTTCCACCTCCCCCATAATACAAGAATATTGATGAAGCCTTGGGTTTTCAATTCTTTGGTCCATATAAATATGGTTTAAAACCAAATATTCTATATTCCAGAGGATTCAAGAGTGTCAATATAGAAAATTTATCTTACAAATACAGATCCAAACCTATGTGTGGGTGTTTGTGATATTACCAAGATTAAAATTTAAATCCCATTTCTATAATCTTAGAAATATTGGATTTATAAAGACTAACCCATATCTCTACACCACCATATTACATTTATCTAAGGGGTAGAAAACATGATTGTATCTTTTCCCCAGATCCATTATCTTTCAATCATCAAATCTCCAAATATCAGAAGTTCTTCAAGTGAGATAATTAAACTTCCATAGCCTCCCCCCTTTCGGAGTCAGAAATATCTCAATAATGGATTATTTTTATAGAATTATCCTTTCTTAGTCCAAATATTTATTGACTGAGATGTGGGTGGTACACCCATTTTTATTAACCCTTATAAGGGACGGTATTTCAAAATCAAATAAAGAAAGATTGCCTTCTAACCTGACCACATATAGGAATTTCTTTATTGGTCCTAATATTTCAGGAGGGATGTTCCACCACAACTGGTTTGTTTTTCACAATGATATGAGAGATCTACTTGTTCCCTAAATTATTGAGTTGAGTGAGGTTTTGAAACATTTAAACAAAATTGTCAGTGACTTCAATCCACACATGAGCTTCCTAGTCACTTGGTTTAGGTGTCCCTTTCTTCCCTTAATCCTCCACCAACTTCATCATATCCAATTCCATGAAATAATACTAGTCAGTATTTGTTTATCAAATTACCTTAAAATTATCAACCCCACCTTGTGATGCATCATCATATCCCATGATATGATTCCTTAATTCATGGATGCTTGTAAAGTCAACCAAAAATTCACACTGAATTATAAACCTAAAACTTGACATAATTCCATGGTTGGATCCTCAATAGAACAAATATTTTCTTAAACACCACCCTTGCATATCAAAACATCATAGATACAAATCACCCATTAATTTCATTTGATTCTATCTTGATCCCTAGGATAACACATAGACTCTGTATAACACTACATCCAAATCCTAAATACAACATTCGTAAAGAGACTATATAAAGAAAATATTTCCACCCTCAAATATTTTGATTATATATCAACCATTTTACATTTAGTTTCATCATTCCCACACCCCTTATAACATGAGGTTCATACATCCACTACCCATTTTATGCACCTGTATTCTTATCATTTCCCTATTGAACCAAAACACACAGTCTCCAAAGCTCATATCTTATACATTACCAAAACCTAATGACTTGATGTGACTACCACAGTCATAACCAATACTAAAACACTGATATAGTAAATTAACACACCCATCCATACCATGAAATTTTAGTACTAATGACCAATATTTATCTAGGGTTATAGTATTCACCGCTAAAAGACTACTTACAAATTCTAAATACAGACAATAGTGCTTCCCACTACAAGAATCACCCATTAAAACCCAAATAAACCATTAAAAATCACATATCTATAAAAACCTAAATATGAATACTCAATATTAAAATAAATCATCTCTTACACCAACATAAAACACATGGGTATATTTAAATAACATTGATATAATCATGGAATTCACCACTCAACCACCCATGCCATTATAGTCCAATCACTAAAAAATCAATCCAACTTGGTTTACATAGGAACTATACTGACCCATGCTTATCAGACAAAGATATTATATTATTTGTTTCAAATATTCATTAAATTACACAAATAATTGTCTAAGGGCTATAACATTTTAGTTCCTTAGGAAACTTGGAAACATAAACATGGGTCAATAAGTGAGATACATCATCTCCTACTACATTCTTCATAACCATCGCCCTTATTATACATATCATAAAAAAATTAGTTTCTTCATAACCCGTGGAAAGGAAACCTAATAAAATTTGAGATTCGATTCTTAGTAAAGGTAAAAAATAGAGATATGTAGGCATAAAATGATCACAAGGGTATGAGTACATGAGCATAACATCTATAAAAGATACCCTTCATATCAAATATCACAATATCGAATCATGGAATAAGGATTGGAAGTTCATAAAACATGAATAATAATATAGTAATGAGATCATAACATTGGAATAAGACATGGATTTGTGGTATACACATAATAATAGAAAATCATTTCCACATTAGTCAAGGCTCACTACCAAGGCTATCATATTATAATGGTTTCACACACCAAACTATTATAGTAGTCAAGGTTCACTCCCAAGACCATCATAGTGGATAAAGTCTCTTACTGAACCGAGTTCACTCCTTTTTCTAGTTCTTTATATCTTATGAGATATAAATCTTTACCTAATTAATTGGAGAGAGATATTGGACCCACCCATATCATAATCTTCTAAATTATCATTTTTATTATAGAGAACACTTTTTTGGAGAAAGTGTGAAACCATCCTTTAAAACCAAGAATACCACACCATATTGCTGGTGGTAAAATAATAAAGGTCCAACTTCAACATATTAGATGTTTCTACCCTATGTAATTTCTAGGAGAGTTAAGTTACCTCTTTATCAGGATCAACTTTGATGCTTTCTTCAAAATGATAGGCCAAATTTTCCAACATCTTCACATACACTTCCACAATTATTTTCATAGCATTTAATCCTAAAGTTATGATGAGATGTTGCTTAATGATCTATTCTTCCTGCTCTCTGTTAAGTTCCACTTGAAATGGTTCACTATTCAGCCTTGTAGGGTCCTCTTTATAAGCATTAAAGATGAGAAACTTATCTATCATTTCTTCCTCGAAGTGCACAAGAAGGTCACATGGATCCTCCTCTACAACTGCTTACAGAGAGCCCTCTGTGATTACCATTGGTCCACCCTCTTAAATGTCCTTACTCGGCATCCCTTGAGGAAGAGGTCCATCGATATGGATCCATGAATTAACAACCTTCTTCTCCACGACCTTCTTCTTAGCCTTAGGTTCAGTTGTTACACTTCCACTCCCCAAGTTCAAGGTAAACTCCTTTTTCTGATCTTTTTTTTCTTGCCTAATCTAAAATTATATTGTTTATTCCCTTTTAAATTGATCTTGTCTCCATAGGCCTTGAGAGGTATGAGTAGTCCTTGCGGCCTTTGGATGTGCTTCTATGGCGCAAAATACAGCTACTCGGGTCCTTATTTTCTTTCTGTCCCTACTTCTTCTTGGGATATGAAGCCCCATCCTGGACCCTTCTTTTTCACTATCCTCCAAGAGTGGGTCATTACTAACCTCACCCCTAGAATTTGGCCCTAAAGGACAGTCATACCTAGTTAACACCAGGTCAGGATTGTCAGATCCCAAACCATCAAAACAATTGCTGGTGTTAATCTAGGATTGGGGCAAGATCAGCCTTGCTATTCCCCCAACCTTCACCCACTCCCCCAATTCTCCTGGTAATTCCTGTAATTAAAGGTTGTGTCCCCTAATGTTTGTTTCCTTAGATCATTTACCAGACTGAGCCACTTTTTTATAGGAAGGAATCCCTGGGGCCTCTACTGTGCTAGTTCCCCTAACCCTGGAAGATCCTCTACAGGACCCTCATCCAAGTTATTCTCCAACTGCACCCCCAAACCACTACTCACAAACATTTGATTTTCCACACTAGTCACATCTTGCTGGGCCATTATGTCCTCCCTCGCACTAATAATCAACTTTCTGTAGGAGGAGGGTTCTGCCTGGTCCAGCCTCAATCTGCTAAAGACTTGAGATATTATTGGGTTGGTCTGAGCCACCAAAGCCTTCTGAACTAAGTAACTTCAGTCTATACCTGCCTCTTTAGGCCCAATGCACTCTGCCTCACCACCCTCAATAACACCCATACCCATAAGACTATACACCTATTGTCTTTTAACAAACACTTTAGGTTTCAAAAGAGATTTATCAGGGTATAACCTATGTGATAGAAACAAGTTTCATAAAAATAATGCAATCATATAAAAAATCCATCTAGAGAATGAATAAGAAAGGGATATTTTATAATATCATTTCAGAAATAGGTAATATTAATTTATGATATCTTATGTGTTAAATAATTTTGATTGGTCATTTAAAAATTTTCCTGAGAAAAATATACTTTACTCTTTTGAAAACGTTTTTAAAAATAGAAAACATTTTGAAATTCATTTTATTTTAAAATAACATAGAAAAACTATAAATTAATCCTCAATAAAAATAATAGCCACATTGATGGAAATTTTTATTTATGCTATATATTTGAAAACAAACATTCCTTTTACATTTTATTTAAAATACAAATGATCATTTTTTGGAAAGTGAAATGAATATTCCTTTCAATTTTTTTTTGTACGAATTCAAACATGGGTAAAATTTTCTTTTTAAAATTATAGGAAAATATGAAAACATTTTTTAAAACATTTTTAGAAAACATGGTTTTGGAAGAAAATGGATATCTGACCAAGGAGAGGAATAAAGTTTTATTTTCTCAAAAACACCTTCTCAATTATTTAAAGTACCAAAGAGTATTAAAATGGTAGTATCACTTAGAAATATCAGTAATAATTAGTTGATAAGAAAATATATGAGTTTCTTGATATATAGTGTAACGCCCCGACCCTAGTTACCCAGAGTCTGTGCATTATTACATAACATTGGCATGATCACAAGAAAGATCAAATCTCGAAAGATCGATTGGTTTAGTAGCCTTAGAAACACTAGATATATTCATAAGTTTTACATTACAACATAAAATGAAACACTACTACAACAACATAATGTCTCCACAATCCACAATCATATCCCCACATAATATCCCTGTAGGTCATTCATAATTTACTTCATCACTTCCTGGGAAAAATAAAACATAGAAAAGGGGTGAGCTCAAATGCCCAGTAAGGATAACAATATAGCGGAAACTTTCATAAATAAGAATAAACATTTAAGGCAATGTATAACTAAAACAAAATCCTTTTAAACTTGAACTTTTAACATAGTATGGAATAAATAAAATGAGATAATTCCATTTACTTATTCACATGGTTATTCTACTAATCGAATAATCACATGAAAAATCACTAACCACTTTCATAATGTTGGAATGCATAATGCCAGACTATCATAACCACATAGCCAAGGCCTCGTGCCAAGACTACAAATAAGATTTTGTCAAGGCCTTGTGCCAAGACACTAGTTTGTCTCATGAGACCTACCGATGCATCGAGGAGCTATAGCGGGCTCCACCCGTCACATATTAAGTCCAATGAATTCCCATATGAAAAGGTTTAAACATAACATAAACATTCGTATTAAAACTAGCATATGAAATGTCAATAATTTCACCATAAACTATGAATGGTATAAAAATAGCACATCCACAGTCAAAAATATCACAAAACCTTCAATACAATATATAAGTTTTGTATCATAATAAATCAACTTCAAATAATCTTAAAATCCATCAAAGGATGTTGACATAGATGAAATCAAAATTATTTTTAAAGAAATATCTCCTTTTATTTTGAAATCATTTAAGATCCATATAAAATAAAAAATTTTCTTTGAAAATATTCTTATAAGCTTGTAAGGGAAGCTTTGAAGATTTTATAACGGCGGAAAAATAGCCGCACCCGCCGTATAAGTTAAAAAAACATTCTTACCTTAATTCTGTCGAAAAGGTTAAAATGGACCTTGTTTTCAAAATGACAGAAATATTCCTCTTATAAAAAGTAAAAAAAGGGTATAAATGACTTTAACACATATTCTTGTAAAAATGTTTTGAAATACATTTTGACGAAACATGGATGTGGATGATAACGAGATCCCAATAGATTATTACGTATAAACAACCTCGGATAATGAAGAGATTGTGAAATAACCCTTACCTTGTACTTTTCCTTGGTTGGGGTAGGTTAACCTCCTGTATAATGGTGAAATAATTGTTATTAAATTATACAATAATCATATATATTAATATGATATCATATATGATCTTTTAATATTGATTTGATAATAATATCTTAGTATTATCATTGTTTCAGGTGTTAACTTACTTGTTTTCTTTTATATGTTTTGTTACGTAAGACATGTTTATAAAGGATATGTTGTATATTATTCATATCCAGAATGATATCAAGTCCTTAAACATCATTTCTTAAATCATCAAATGATAATTATACTTGAATGGATACGATGGAGAATGAATCTCATCGCGTTCGTGGAGACGGTAGTCCGTACGTACGCACGAGCGACAATATCATTCTTTTGATATTAAAATAATATATAAATGGATGGTATATCATATATACAGAATCATTAACATGTTATATTTATTATTTACATGAGTTACACATCATTATTATACCCATCCAAATAATAATATATTGAATAACAATTACACCACGACGTGGAGACGGTAAGCCGTACGTACGCACGTATGGTGACATGTTATTCAAAGGGTGGATAGAATACTGAATATGGTTGTACCATATTTATAATAACATCACAGTATATTTAAGATACTGGATTTATTATTTTATAATGGTATGAACAAATAAAGAAGAAGTGGAAGAAGAAAGGAACTTGAAAAGGGGTGGTGAAAACATTACCTCTTCTTCGGGTTCTTCCTTTTGATTTGATCAAAAGGGCTCCTTAGGTTGGCTTTCTGATCAAACTAAGGCCTCTAGGTTGTAGTGAGGGATGTTGGGAGAGTATTTGGGCAGAGTTTGGCCGAACCAAAAGGCTTTTAAGGTGTGAAGAAATGAGAAGGAGGAGTGCCCTTTTATAAGAGGGGTGAGGGGCACCTTTGGAAAAGCTAAAAATATTAATTTATAATAAATTCATATTCGGTTTCTAATGGCTCCAAAGTTGATTATTCAAAGTTTAAGGTGGGGATAGGTCGAAAACCACTCAACCAATAGAATTTAGATAGGTTTGGGTACTTATATTAACCTTATCTTTAAGTATTAACTCTAAGTTAATTAGTTTCACTTTTACAATGTCTCTTTGTATTTTTATATAATATGGTTAATAAACTTACTATATACATCCAATAGACCCCCCAAGTGGTCCATTAATGATGAACCTATCATGATATAAGTCTCTTGGCCGATCCTTAGATTTTTAGGAATTTAATATCAATTAATAATATAATATTTGTTTTAAGAACTCTTTTTTGTCAATTTTGACACTATTCAATAGTTGATTTTTGTGAAACTCATAACAGATTGATTACTTCTAAAAAAGTCAATTAAATCAATACTAATACATCATATTATCCTAGAAAATTAGTTTAATTCATTAAAAGTTTCATATTATATTTATTTTGGTATTTATAATATCCATTATTTTAATTTTTCACTATTATATTAATTACTGCATCATCATTGTGTCATAAATAAAATAAATTATTTAATGTCTAAAAATTATAAATAAAATATAATTATGTAGGAAATATTTTTATCTTTCTAATAAATATTTATAATCTAAAATCCAACATATATAACCCTATGTAAAAATTGTTTTTCTAAAAGATATATGCTTGTGTCATTTTTGTATTCATTTTAACTTAATTAAAATAAAGTGTCATTATCACTTACAAGTGGATCCATGGGGTCCAAAAATCGACCCAAAGATTCCCATGGTCTACCATGTATCAACCAAAAGGGTTAAGACACGTTTTAGGGTAATTTAGTATTATTATTATATTATTTTTTAACCCTTATTTACCGGATTTACCCTTAACCATGGTAAATAAAATATTTACCGCAGTAATTATTCAAAATGTCTAAAAATAAAAGTTACCTATTTACAGAATTTGAACATCCTGATTCGAAATATGGAATCCATTTTCCTAAATTCAAAACACAGAAGTGGCAGAAATTAATTTAAAATTAATTCCCACTGTCAAAACAAAAAGCGTGTTTTTAAGAGATAATAACTATCAAAAGATTGACACTTGTTTATGTTCGGTTTAATTGTAAAATTATGTCCAATGACCAACATTATATTAAATGGTAAAAATATATTCTAAATATACTTTAAAACTACTAAAATTCATAATTTATCACTATTAATTATTTTGATTAAAAAAGTTGTTTTTAATTAAAATTTAGTAATTTTCACTATTCATCAAAATATGAAAGTTATCCAAAAAGTACCAAAATTTCTCCTTAGGATAAATTAGATATTCCGAATCCAAAAATGAAGACCATTTTGAAATATAAAATATATATAATTTTAAAAAGTAGGTATTACTATTCATAACGGCTAGTTTGATTGGTTGTTAGAACTCGGTGTTGCGTACAACACACGCTATCGCATTATTCAAAGAGAAGCGTACCGTAGAAGCTTGGGGTGTTACATTCTCCTCTCCTTCAAATAATTTCTTCCTCAAAATTTCTAGAATACTATCGCATGAAAAGACTCGGGTGGTTCTTCATCATAAGTTCCCTGGGTTCCCACGTTGCCTCTTCCATCTTATGGTTTCTCCACAAAACTTTTACCAGACGCGTCGTCCGGTTTCTCAGCACTTGTTCTCTCGTATCAAGAATCCTGACGGGCTCTTCGCAATAAGACAGATCGGGTTCCAGTTCTAATTCCTCATAGGTGAGTACATGCATTGGGTCAGGCATGTATTTCTTCAACAGAGATACGTGGAACACATCGTGAACTTTGGAGAGACTTGGCGGCATTGCCAATCGGTAAGCTACAACCCCAATTCGTTCTAGAACATCGAAGGGTCCGATGTACCTGGGACTCAATTTACCTTTCTTACCAAAACGTATTACTCCCTTCCATGGAGATACCTTCAGGAAAACATGATCACCGACTTGAAATTCCAAATCCTTCCTTCGATTATCGGCATATCTCTTCTGCCTACTTTGAGCTGCTCTGATGTGATTTTGGATTACCTTCACCTTTTCCATCATTTCCTCCACCAGTTCTGGACCTACAAGTTTTCTTTCACCGACGTCATCCCAACAGGTTGGTGTACGACATCTCTTTCCGTATAACTCTTCATATGGTGCCATCTGAATACTCGAATGGAAGCTATTGTTATAGGAAAATTCTACCAGAGGTAAATATTGATCCCACATACCCTGAAAGTCAAGTGAGAAAGATCTAAACATGTCTTCTAAGGTCTGAATAGTCTGTTCTGATTGTCCATCTTTCTGAGGGTGGTAAGCAGTGCTCAAATGAAGTTCAGTATCCAGGGATTTCTGAAAACTTTTCCAAAATCTTGAAGTAAAATGGGGATCACGATCAGAAACAATTGATAGGGGTACTCCATGAAGTCTCACAACTTCATTAATATATAGTCTTTCTAGACGTTCTAGTGGTAGATCTTCTCTTATAGCAAGAAAATGTGCTGACTTGGTAAGACGATCAACAATAACCCATATTGCATCATTCCTTCTAGGAGTCTTTGGTAGCCCCATGACAAAGTCCATCGTAATATTGTCCCATTTCCACTCTGGTATGGGAAGAGGTTGCATGACTCCTCCAGGCTGTTGCCTTCCAGCTTTCACTTGTTGACAAACCATACATCTTGACACAAAATCAGAAATCTCCCTCTTCATGTTGTCCCACAAAAAATGTTCCTTCAAATCTCTATACATTTTGGTTCTCCCAGGGTGTATAGAGAAATTGGAACTATGAGCATCATCCAATAATTCCCTTTTTAGATCAGGTATATCGGGAACACAAAGTCTCTTCCCAAATTTCAAAATTCCATCTTCATACACAAAGTCTCTCAATCTCCCATCATTCACAGCTTTAATATTCTTTTGAAATTCTTCATCATCGGTCTGAGTACTCTTAATCCTTTTTATTAAAGATGGTTTGGCAACCATTTGAAAAAGAAATGATGTTTCGCCTTCCCTGGTTATTCCCATGTCCATCTTCACTAGATCCATGAAAATTGGATCTGTTTCAATTCTCATATTGTTCAAAACTCCATGGTCTTTTCTACTCAAAGCATCTGCCACCTTGTTTTCCTTCCCCGGGTGGTAGTGTATCGTACAATCATAATCCTTGAGTAATTCAAGCCATCTCCTTTGCCTCATGTTGAGTTCTTTTTGTGAGAAACTATACTTCAAACTCTTGTGATCAGTATAAATCTCACATTTTTCACCATAGAGGTAGTGCCTCCATATCTTCAAAGAAAAGATCACAGCAGCTAACTCGAGATCATGATTAGGATAGTTTTGTTCATGAATTTTCAACTGTCGTGATGCATAGGCAATAACTCTATCATTCTGCATAAGGACACAACCAAGTCCTTTCTTCGATGCATCACTATAAATAACGAACCCATCATTCCCCGATGGTAGAGTCAATATAGGAGCATTGACTAATATTTTATTCAGTTCTTCAAAACATTCTTCACACTCTTTTGTCCAAACAAATTTAACCCCTTTACGTGTGAGCTTCGTTAATGGGTTAGCCAATCGGGCAAAATTCTGGACGAAACGTCGATAATAACCTGCCAAACCAATAAAACTGCGTACCTCAGTTATACTCGTAGGTGCTGGCCATTCTTGGATTGCCTTGGTCTTAGAAGGATCAACAGAGATTCCATCTTTAGAGACAATATGGCCAAGAAAAGAAATCTCATGAAGCCATAATTCACACTTGCTAAACTTCCCATATAATTCATGCCTCCTCAGAGTCTTCAAGATAATGCGCAAGTGATTTTCATGATCTTCGTAGGTTTTGGAGTATACCAAGATATCATCAATAAATACCACCACAAATTCATCGAGATACTCCTTGAAAACTCTATTCATCAGATCCATGAATACAGAGGGTGCATTAGTCAATCCAAAAGGAATTACAGTAAACTCGTAATGCCCGTACCTGGTTCAAAATGCTGTCTTCGGAATGTCTTCCTTATTTACACACAACTGATGGTATCCAGATCGAAGGTCAATCTTTGAAAAGTATTGATCTCCATGTAGTTGGTCAAATAAATCATCAATACAAGGTAGGGGATACTTTTTCTTTATCGTTATAGCATTTATCTCCCTGTAGTCGATACATAACCTCATAGATCCATCTTTCTTTTTAACAAAAAGAATAGGGGATCCCCATTGAGAAACACTAGGGCGAATAAATCCTTTATTACTCAATTCCTCTAGTTGTTTCTTTAGTTCGACTAACTCTACAGTAGCCATTCTGTAAGGGGTCTTCGATATAGGCCTTGATCCAGGAATCAAATCAATGGAAAACTCAACTTCTCGTTCTGGAGGATGTCCAGGTAAATCTTCCAGAAATACATCTACAAATTCTTTCACAACAGGTATATCCTCTATTTTAACATTCCTTTCCTCACCCGCAGTTATTTCATTCTCTTCCTCCCCAATAATTGAATTTAGTTGAGCTATTGAGGGTGGATCTAAATAAGAATTAGGTGGTGACGATTCTGCTCTAAAGATAAGGTGTTCCTTATCATTATCATCAAAAATCGCAACCTCTTTCTTCTTACAATAAATCTTCGCATCATAGTCCGAAAGCCAGTCCATACCGAGGATTATGTCAAACTCAATCATAGGTATGACGATGAGATCAGCAGATAACGAACATTTATGTGTTCTAATGGGGACTGATTCACAAAACAATGTTGCAATGATACTTCCCTTAGGAGTTTTAACTGACAACTCCCTTGTTAAATCAAATTGGAAATATATAATTTTCTTAGCAAACTGGGAAGATATGAAACAATGCGATGATACAGAATCAAATAATGCATTTGCTAAACTTGAGGAAACCATTAAATTACCTGCCACCACGTCTTTCGGAGCTTCTACCTCAGCAGTAGTGATAGCATAAGCTTGGCCTTGATCCCTTGGCTTTTTCTGAGGTAAGTTCTACTGACGCTTAGGACATTCATTCACATAATGTCCCATATCCCTGCAATTGTAGCACTGAACGTTGGTGGCTTCCTTCTTCCCTTTTCAATCACGAGCTTGGTGGCCTTTTTCACCACACTTGTAACAGACTCCCATTCCCTTCAAGCAAGCACCGGGGTGTTTCTTCCCAAATTTACCACAGGATGGATATTTAACCTTTCCTTTCTTCCCCTTATTTCCATTCCCAGATTGATCAGCAGGCCTCTTCTTCTCTTTCTTTTCTTTAAAGTCATAAGACTTAGAGAATTCCTTTTCGGTCTTGATAGCACATGAGACAATGTCTTCGTACGATGAAAAGGATTGTGAGACTAATGCTCGACGGAGAAATGGATTTAACCCATCAAAGAAACGATCAATCTTACTTCATTGGTTACGTATATAATCACCAGCGTACCTTGATAACCTTGTAAAGTTATCCTCATACTTTGCGACATTCTCATCCTCCTTCTGTCTCAGAATTAGAAATTGCCTTTCCATATCTGCTCGATGGTCGCGAGGGAAGTATTTTTCTAAAAACAGATATTTGAACTCCCTCCATTCCATATTTGATACTTCATCATCTTCCTTCATGTTTGAATCAATGACCACCATTGATCAGTATCTCCAGTGAGGCGGTAAACTTCCATGATAACTTTTTCCCTTTCACTGCTCCCCAAAGCCTGAAATATTTTCTCTAGGGAATTTATCCACTGCTCGGATACTAATGGATTTGTACTCCCATTGAACGTTGGTGGTTGTTTCCTCATGAATCGGTCTAACATTGATCCTCCACGCTGTGGATCAGGGTGTTCCATACGGGTAAGGTTATTATTCATAACCTGAGTAAGTTTTCCCAGTATGGTGATTAGCTGATCGGCACCAGTTGCATCACCAGCCCCACTATAATTATCTTGATCAGGAGGGCAATCCCTACATGGAGTGCGTGCATTGATACGGTTTCCATTTCTTCCACTAGGCGCCATTTCTAAACAATGGCAAAAACTAGATCAGTTTATGAATCAAAATACATAATCCCATACTTATAAAACACTTAACATAAATTGAACTATTTATGGATATAATCCATAATCATAAAAATGTTTTCTTTGAGGAAGTATATACTCATAAACCCTTCATAATGATTTGTAAAGAAAATGAGAGTTATCCTAAGCATATCCCCCGGGAGTGTCGTAACCAAGAGTGCAGCAAGGCCCGTTGTCGTGCACCAGTTCCCGTTCGAGTCTAGCTCAAAGCGGTGTTTTCGGGTTTTACCCCTAGGTACATCTGTGCCAGAGCCGCCTCTACCTGCTCGTATCCAGACAGGGATGTATTGCTCGGAAAACTCACAAAATCTCTACAATACAAAAATTCTAGGAAGTTCTTCTATACTAATCCTCAAAGTTCATCTTAGGTCCACGTGCTCTAATCAGAGTTTATATAAATCTAGCTTCCAAGGTTTGTACTAAACTTCCTATGATACCAACTGTAACGCCCCGACCCTAGTTACCCAGAGTCGGTGCATTATTACATAACATTGGCATGATCACAAGAAAGATCAAATCTCGAAAGATCGATTGGTTTAGTAGCCTTGGAAACACTAGATATATTCATAAGTTTTACATTACAACATAAAATGAAACACTACTACAACAACATAATGTCTCCATAATCCACACTCATATCCCCAGATAATATCCCTGCAGGTCACTCATAATTTACTTATTCACTTCCTGGGAAAAATAAAACATAGAAAAGGGGTGAGCTCAAATGCCCAGTAAGGATAACAATATAGCGGAAACTTTCATAAATAAGAATAAACATTTAAGGCAATGTATAACTAAAACAAAATCCTTTTAAACTTGAACTTTTAACATAGTATGGCATAAATAAAATGAGATAATTCCATTTACTTATTCACATGGTTATTCTACTAATCGAATAATCACATCCAAAATCACTAACCACTTTCATAATGTTGGAATGCATAATACCAGACTATCATAACCACATAGCCAAGGCCTCGTGCCAAGACTACAAATAAGATTTTGTCAAGGCCTTGTGCCAAGACACTAGTTTGTCTCATGAGACCTACCGATGCATCGAGGATCTATAGCGGGCTCCACCCGTCACATATTAAGTCCAATGCATTCCCATATGAAAAGGTTTAAACATAACATAAACATTCGTATTAAAACTAGCATACGAAATGTCAATACTTTCACCATAAACTATGAATGGTAAAAAAATAGCACATCCATAGTCAAATATCACAAAACCTTCAATACAATATAGAAGTTTTGTATCATAATAAATCAACTTCAAATAATCTTAAAATCCATCAAAGGATGTTGACATAGATGAAATCAAAATTCTTTTTAAAGAAATATCTCCTTTTATTTTGAAATCATTTAAGATCCATATAAAATAAAACATTTTCTTTGAAAATATTCTTATAAGCTTGTAAGGGAAGCTTTGAAGGTTTTATAACGGCGGAAAAATAGCCGCACCCGCCGTATAAGTTAAAAAAACATTCTTACCTTAATTCTGTCGAAAAGGTTAAAAAGGACCTTGTTTTGAAAACGACAGAAAGATTCCTCTTATAAAAAGTAAAAAAAGCATATAAATGACTTTAACACATATTCTTGTAAAAATGTTTTGAAATACATTTTGAAGAAACATGGATGTGGATGATAACGAGATCCCAGTAGATTATTACGTATAAACAACCTCGGATAATGAAGAGATTGTGAAATAACCCTTTCCTTGTACTTTTCCTTGGTTGGGGTAGGTTAACCTCCTGTATAATGGTGAAATAATTGTTATTAAATTATACAAGAATCATATATATTAATATGATATCATATATGATCTTTTAATATTGATTTGATAATAATATCTTTGTATTATCGTTGTTTCGGGTGTTAACTTACTTGTTTTCTTTTATATGTTTTGTTACGTAAGACATGTTTATAAAGGATAGGTTGTATATTATTAATATCCAGAATGATATCAAGTCCTTAAACATCATTTTTTAAATCATCAAATGATAATTATTCTTGAATGGATACGATGGAGAATGAATCTCCTCGCGTTCGTGGAGACGGTAGTCCGTACGTACGCACGAGCGACAATATCATTCTTTTGATATTAAAATAATATATAAATGGATGGTATATCATATATACAGAATCATTAACATGTTATATTTATTATTTACATGAGTTACACATCATTATTATACCCATCCAAATAATAATATATTGAATAACAATTACACCACGACGTGGAGACGGTAAGCCGTACGTATGCACGTATGGTGACATGTTATTCAAAGGGTGGATAGAATACTGAATATGGTTGTACCATATTTATAATAACATCACAGTATATTTAAGATACTGGAGTTATTATTTTATAATGGTATGAACAAAGAAAGAATAAGTGGAAGAAGAAAGGAACTTGAAAAGGGGTGGTGAAAACATTACCTCTTCTTCGGGTTCTTCCTTTTGATTTGATCAAAAGGGCTCCTTAGGTTGGCTTTCTGATCAAACTAAGGCCTCTAGGTTGTATTGAGGGATGTTGGGAGAGTATTTGGGCAGTGTTTGGCCGAACCAAAAGGCTTTGAAGGTGTGAATAAATGAGAAGGAGGAGTGCCCTTTTATAAGAGGGGTGAGGGGCACCTTTGGAAAAGCTAGAAATATTAATTTATAATAAATTAATATTCGGTTTCTAATGGCTCCAAAGTTGATTATTCAAAGGTTAAGGTGGGGATAGGTCGAAAACCACTCAAAAAATAGAATTTAGACAGGTTTGGGTACTTATATTAACCTTATCGTTAAGTATTAACTCTAAGTTAATTAGTTTCACTTTTACAATGTCTCTTTGTATTTTTATATAATATGGTTAATAAACTTACTATATACATCCAAGCGACCCCCAAGTGGTCCATTAATGATGAACCTATTATTATATAAGTCTCTTGGCCGAACCTTAGATTTTTAAGAATTTAATATCAATTAATAATATAATATTTGTTTTAAGAACTCTTTTATGTCAATTTTGACACTATTCAATAGTTGATTTTTGTGAAACTCATAACAGATTGATTACTTCTAAAAAAGTCAACTAAATCAATCCTAATATATAATATTATCCTAGAAAATTAGTTTAATTCATTAAAAGTTTCATATTATATTTATTTTGGTATTTATAATATCAATTATTTTAATTTTTCACTATTATAGTAATTACTGCATCATCATTGTGTCATAAATAAAATACATTATTTATTGTCTAAAAATTATAAATAAAATATCCTTATGTAGGAAAGCTTTTTATATTTCTAATGAATATTTATAATCTAAAATACAACATATATAACCCTATGTAAAAATTGTTTTTCTAAAAGATATATGCTTGTGTCATTTTTG
Source organism: Viscum album (assembly GCA_963277665.1). Lineage (NCBI taxonomy): Eukaryota > Viridiplantae > Streptophyta > Magnoliopsida > Santalales > Viscaceae > Viscum > Viscum album. The sequence continues at coordinate 1,837,903,828 of OY728137.1, read as the reverse complement.
TATTCATTTTAACTTAATTAAAATAAAGTGTCATTATCACTTACAAGTGGATCCATGGGGTCCCAAAATCGACCCAAAGATGCCCATGGTCTACCATGTATCAACCAATAGGGTTAAGACACGTTTTAGGGTAATTTAGTATTATTATAATATTATTTTTTAACCCTTATTTACCGGATTTACCCTTAACCATGGTAAATAAAATATTTACCGCAGTGATTATTCAAAATGTCTAAAAATAAAAGTTACCTATTTGCACAATTTGAAAATCCTGATTCCAAATATGGAATCCATTTTCTTAAATTCAAAACACATAAGTGTCAGGAATTAATTTAAAATTAATTTCCGCTGTCAAAACAAAAAACGTGTTTTTAAGAGATAATAACTATCAAAAGATTGACACTTGTTTATGTTCGGTTTAATTGTAAAATTATGTCCAATGACCAACATTATATTAAATGGTAAAAATATATTCTAAATATACTTTAAAACTACTAAAATTCATAATTTATCACTATTAATTATTTTGATTAAAAAAGTTGTTTTTAATTAAAATTTAGTAATTTTCACTATTCATCAAAATATGAAAGTTATCCAAAAAGTACCAAAATTTCACCTTAGGATAAATTAGATATTCCGAATCCAAAAATGAATTCCATTTTGAAATATAAAATATATATAATTTTAAAAAGTAGGTATTACTATTCATAACGGCTAGTTTGATTGGTTGTTAGAACTCGGTGTTGCGTACAACACACGCTATCGCATTATTCAAAGAGAAGCGTACCGTAGAAGCTTGGGGTGTTACATATAGATCAAAATACTTTATCAGTGAAAAAATAGCCATAAAAAAACCCGATAAAAGATATGATTATAACATTAAATCTTTACCACTGGATAACTTTGAATCATCCCCGTAAAAGAATAAAATAAATTCAAAATTAATATTCCACAAGTATAAAAACACTCATGATATAACATGTTAAAGGGGATATATATACACTTCATGAAGTAATATAGGTTCATCACATAATATACATCTCAAAGAAGGAAAATTGAGACAAAAATCATTTCTTGATTTGTAAAATTTTGAACCATAAACCCCCTGAAAGAGAGATCCTAAAATGGAAATAGAAAACTCAATAATTTTCATCTTAAAAACCATAATATAAATTCATTGAAATTATATACATCACATATTAATATGGCTTGTGTCTCACACAAGTAAAAAATGAGTCTAAAAACCCATTACCATAAGTCTTGAATTCCTCCATACTTGTTCAAAAATACTATATAATAAATATAAGTTTATTATAAATATATTAAGGAACCGTATGCATATATATAATATCATATATGTTTTTATTATTTCCTTTTATTACCCTTTTATTAACAATTCCATGTTTATGTTAGGTTTTGTGTATTATCTGGTTTGTTTTTTCTTGTAGGTTTTGACTCCTTATTTTTGTTCTTGTTAATTTTATCATGATTTAGCTAAATAATAATTTTAAACATTATATAAATATAATATATATTCCATATATAGTTATTTAAATAAATTCATAAAATTTAGAGATATAAAATGAAATACACCATTCATGGAGATGGTAGGTCATACATACACATGTATGTTGTATCCATCTTCTTGTTGAATTGAATAAAGAAAAGTAAATGATATAAATCTTTATACAATAATCATATTTATTTAATATATATCAATTTTTTTCACACTCAGCCTTAATAAATTCCATGTAAATAGTAAACAAATCACATAGGTTCACGAGGTGGTAGTCTGTTGTACACACGAGCGATGCTCTCATATTCTAAAAACATAGAGAGTATGAAGGTATATGTGATATAATAATTCTATAATTATAATAAAATCATAAATATAATATATAAACAATAAATACATCATTATAACAAGACTATAATGGTGGTAATGGAAAAAATAATGACATTGGTTCTTGAGGTGGTATTCTATCGTAGATACAAATGGTGATTTCATAACCCATTTGATGGAAGTAAAGATGGTTGTAGCTTAAAATATTATAATAAAAAAAGCTCAGTACATGGATGATACTGAGGTTATTATATATTATTGTTTTAATAAAAATTTAATGGGGTGTAGGAGGAAATAATATAAAAACTCTCATTGATGATCGTTACCCCTTCTTCGGGAATCCTCCTTAGCTTTGTCCTAAAAGCCTTCCTAGGATGGATTCATGTCCAAAATAAGGATTCTATGATGTGGGGTTAGAATCTGGGATGTTATTTGGTCAAGTATTTTCTGAAAAAAATTGTTTTAAGGTGTGAATAATATGGGAGAGGGGTGGCCTTTGATAAGTGAGGGAGAGGAAAAAGTTGGTATTTTTGAAAAGAATTGGATGATCCCACTTTTATTATATTTCATAAGGGTACAAAATGAAAAACATTGGAACTTTATACCTTATAAGATATAAATATTCCTATAAAATAGATTTTATACTAATTTATAGGTAATTTTAACCATTACTTATTTAGTTTGACCCATGGTAAACTCATTTTTATCTTAATCACTATAATTAATTTTTAATACACTCGCAATTCATTTTGGTCAAAAAATGAGTTAAAATTATTAGATAATATAATATTTGATGATTCCAAATATTTAATCAATTTTTTATATATTTACATAAGTGTAAAAATTTAATTTAAAATTAATCCCACCGAAGCAATGAGAAATCATGTTTTTAAATAGAAAATGTTAAAAAGTTTACAAATATTTTATACAAAAATTCAATTGGAAATTGATTAAAAAACCTAAATTGGATTAATGGATTTATAATTGAACTAATTTAACTTTAAAATAAAATTTTAAGAAAATTTATCTTTGTAAATCAATTAAATGAAAAGGCATTTTTCAATTAAAATTTAGTATTTTCACTATTCATCAAAAAATTAAATATTTCTGAAAAATCTAGAAACGATCACCATAAGTTAATTTTGAAATGATGATTTCAAAAATTAATTTCACTTTATCAAAATAATTTTCTAATTTGTTTAAAATTTATTTTATAATTGTTCAAAAAAATTTATTAAAAAGAATATTTTACAAAAATAGTATTTGCAAAACGAATAATGACTTTAACAAAAAGTAAGTACTTTTTATCAATATGATTACTATAAATAAAATAATTATACACAATATTTAATTTTTTTTACTATCAATCTCACCATGTTTAATGGTAAGGTTATAATGGTTATGTTTGAATAATATTAATAATATATTAGGGTATTCATAAAACTTGGTATCATGTGAAACCCATGTTAACCTTGTGTTGTATGTAGAACAAGATTAATATAGTGTTTCATGTACCTCAATCTATCAATATTTTTTATTTAGTTGAAAAAAAATCACAAAAAATTGGGGTGTTACATTTTACACCCTCTAAAATGAATATCATAATCTAAATTCATCACTTAGATATTAAAAATGAGGATATTTAAACTTCATCATATCCTAAAGTTCCCATGTAGCTTAATGAAATTAGTGGTTTCACCACAAAAATTGTACGAGGTGATTGGTCTTGTTTTATATAACATTATTTATATGATCTAGAATCTCCACCAATTGTTCCTCATAATAAGCATCTTTCTCCAATGGTATGAATTCTGAGTTCATTACATGTGAAGGGTCTGGTATTTACTTCATCAAGAGTGTCACATGGAACACATCATGGACTTGAAGGATGTTTGGTGGAAGAAAAATGTAACACCCCAAGCTTCTACGGTATGCTTCTCTTTGAATAATGCGATAGCGTGTGTTATATGCAACATCGAGTTCTAACACACCACAACCAATCAAACTAGCCATTATGAATAGTAATACCTAATTTTTTAAATTATATATATTTTATATTTCAAAATGGACTTCATTTTTGGTTTCGTAATATCGAAATTATCCTAAGATGATTTTTTTGGTATTTTTTCTGAGAACTTCCAATTTTTATGAATAATGAAAAATACTTAAAAACAACTTTTTTAATCAAAATAATTTATAGTGATAAATTATATTATTGATTAGTTTTAAAGTATAATTAGAATATATTTTTACCATTTTATCCAATGGTGTTCATTAGAGTTAATTTCACTTTGAAATTCGACCTAAACAATTGTCAATCTTTTGGTATATATTGTTTCTTAAAAACACGCTATTTGTTGTGACAGCGGGAATTAATTATAAAATTAATTAATGCAACTTATATGTTTGGAATTTTGTAAAATATACATCATTTTTGAATTCGGAATATCAATTATAGCTTAGGGTGAAATTTTGGCATTGTTCTGAAAACCATCAATTTTTGATGAATAGTGAAACTAATAAGTGGTAGTTAAAAAACCAAATTTTTTCATAAAACTTAATTTTACCACTTCTGTGAATGGAATTTCAAAAATCCGAGAGACACAGTTAATATCAAGAAGTAAAATATGGTTCAATGAGATGAAAATAATTTTTTGTGAACAGTAACTTTTTACTTTTATTTACCACGGTTAAAAGTAAATAGGGTAATTAAGGGTAAAAATGATGTTAATATTACCCTAACACATGTCCTAATTCTATTGGACAAGTTTATCTCGACCAAAAAAAACCTTAGGAATAAAATATTATTATTTAGGTCCACTTGGAATAGATTAGGACATTTATTATTATTTAATTCAAAGAAGAGTTAAAAGAGTTAAAATCAAAGTTTATTTACTAAAACATTTTTAATATAGGGTTATACATAATATAAATTCGATTGTAAATTTCATTAGAAATATAATATTATTTCATACATAATTATATTTTATTTATAATTTTTAGACATTAAATAATTTAATTTATTTATGACACAATGATGATTCAGTAATTATGATAATAGTGAAAAATTAAAATAATTGATATTATAAATACCCAAATAAATATAATTTGAGACTTTTAATGAATTAAACTAATTTTATAGGATAATATGACATATTAGGATTGATTTAATTTACTTTTTTCGAAGTAATAATTCTGTTATGAGTTTCACAAAAATCAACTATTGAATAGTGTCAAAATTGACATAAAAGAGTTTTTAAAAAAAATATTATATTATTAATTGATATTAAATTACTAAAAATCTAAGGTTCGGCCAAGATATTTATATCATGATAGGTTCATCATTAATGGACCACTTGGGGGTCTCTTGGATGTATATGGTATGTTTATTAACCATATAATATAAAAATACAAAGAGACATTGTAAAAGTGAAACTAATTAACTTAGAGTTAATACTTAAAGATAAGGTTAATATAATGACCCAAACCTGTCTAAATTATATTTGTTGAGTTTTTTTCGACCTATCTGCACCTTAAAATTTAAATAATCAACTTTGGAGCCATTATAAACCTAATATGAATTTATTTTAAATTAATATTTCTAGTTTTTTCAAAGGTGCCCCTCACCCCTCTTATAAAAGGGCACTCCTCCTTCTCATTTCTTCAAACCTTAAAAGCCTTTTGGTTCGGCCAAAATCTGCCCAAATAATCTCCCAACTTCCCTCAATACAACCTAGAGGCCTTAGTTTTATCATAAATCCAACATAAGGAGCCCTTTTGATCAAATCAAAAGGAAGAACCCGAAGAAGAGGTAATGATTTCACCACCCTTTTCCATGTTCCTTTCTTCTTCCACTTCTTATTCCTTTGTTATTACCATTATAAAATAATAACTCCAGTATCATATATATACTGTGATGTTATTATAATTATGGTACAACCATATTCAGTATTATATCCACCCTTTGAATAACATGTCACCATACGTGCGTACGTACGGCTTACCGTCTCCTCGTCGTGGTGTAATTGTTATTCAATATATTATTATTTGGATGGGTATAATAATTATGTGTAGCTCATGTAAATAATAAATATAACATGTTAATGATTCTGTATATATTATATACCATCCATTTATATATTATTTTAATATCAAATGAATGATATTGTCGCTCGTGCGTACGTACGGACTACCGTCTCCTCGAACGTGATGAGATTCATTCTCCATCGTATCCATTCAAGTATAATTATCATTTGATGATTTAAAAATGATGTTTAAGGACTTGATATAATTCTGGATATGAATAATATACAACCTATCCATTACAAACATGGATTATGTAACAAAACATATAAAATAAAACGAGTAAGTTAACACCCGAAATAACAATAATACTAAGATATTATTAACAAATCAATGTTAAAAGATCATATATGATATCATATTAATGTATATGATTCTTGTATAATTTAATAACCATTATTTAAACATTATATAGGAGGTTAACCTACCCCAACCAATGAAATGTACAATATAAGGGTTATTTCACAATCTTATCATTATCCGAGGTTGTTTATACGTAATAATCTAATGGTATTTCTTTATCATCCACATCCTTGTTTCTTAAAAATGTATTTCAAATTTTTTTTACTATTTAAAAGAATATGGGTTAAGATCATTTATACCCTTGTTTTAATTTTTATAAGAGTTTTATAAAGGAATATTTCCGTCGTTTTCCAAACAAGGTGCTTTTTAACCTTTTTGACAGAATTAAGGTAAGAATGTTTTTTTAACTTATACAGAGGGTGCGGTTATTTTCCGCCGTTATAAAATCGTCGAAGCTTCCCTTACAAGCTTATAAGAATATTTTCAAAGAAAATGTTTTATTAAATAATTTCAAAATAGAAAGAGATATTTCTCTAAAAAGAGTTTTGATTTCATCTATGTCAACATACTTTGATGGATTTTACGCTTATTTGAAGTTGATTTATTATGATACAAAACTTCTATATTGTATTGAAGGTTTTATGATATGCTTGATTGTGGATGTTCTATTTTTATAGAATTCATGGTTTATGGTGAAAGTATTGACATTTCGTATGCTAGTTCTAATACGAATGTTTATGTTATGTTTAAACCTTTTCATATGGGAATGCATTGGACTTAATATGTGAAGGGTGGAGCCCGCTATAGCTCCTCGATGCATCGGTAGGTTTCATGAGACAAACTAGTGTCTTGGCACAAGGCCTTGGAAAAATCTTATTTGTAGTCTTGTCACGAGGCCTTGGCTATGTGGTTATGATTGTCTGGCATTATGCATTCCATCATTATGAAAGTGGTTATTGATATTTCATGTGATTATTCGATTAGTAGAATATCCATGTGAATATGTAAATGGAAATATTTCATTTTACTTTTTCCATACTATGTTTAATTTCAAGTTTAAAATGCTTTTGTTTTAGTTATACATTACCTTAAATGTTTATGCTTATTTTTGAATGTTTCCGCTATATTGTTATCTTTAATGGGCATTTGAGCTCACCCCTTTTCTATGTTTTATTTTTCCTAGGATGTGAAGAAATAAGTTATGAATGACCTGCATGGATTTTATGAGGGGATAATTGTGTGGATTATGGAGACATTATGTTGTTGTAGTAGTTTTTTACTTTATGATGTAATGTAAAACTTTATGAATATATCTGGTGTTTCCAAGGCTACTAAACCAATCGGTCTTTTGAGATTTGATCTTTCTTGTGATCATGCCAATGTTATGTAATAATGCACCAACTCTGGGTAACTAGGGTCGGGGCGTTACAGTTGGTATCAGAGGAAGTTTAGTACAAACCTTGGAAGCTAGATTTAGATAAAATCTGATTAGAGCACGTAGACCTAAGATGAAAATTGAGGATTAGTATAGAAAAAATTCCTATAATTTCGGTATTGTAGAGATTTTGTGAGTTTTCCAAGCAATACATCCCTGTCTGGATACGAGCAGGTAGAGGCAGCTCTAGCACAGATGTACCTAGGGGTAAAACCCGAAAACACCGCTTTGAGCTAGACTCGAATGGGAACTGGTGCACGAAAACGGGCCTTGCTGCACTCTTGGTTACGACACTCCCGGGGGATATGCTTAGGATAACTCTCATTTTCTTTACAAATCATTATGAAGGGTTTATGAGTATATAATTCCTCAAAGAAAACATTTTTATGATTATGGATTATATCCATAAATAGTTCAATTTATTTTAAGTGTTTTATAAGTATGGAATTATGTATTTTGATTCCTAAACTGATCTAGTTTATGCCATTGTAAATAGATGAAGCCTAGTGGAAGAAATGGAAACTGTATCAATGCACACACTCCATGTAGGGATTGCCCTACTACTCAAGATAATTATAGTGGATCTTGTGATGCAACTGGTGCCGATAAGCTAATCACCATACTGGGACAACTCACTCAAGTTATGAATAATAACCTTACCCATATGGAGCACCCTGATCCGCAACGTGGAGGATCAATGTTAGATCGATTCATGATGCAACAACCACCAATGTTAAATGGGAGTACAAATCCCTTAGTAGCTGAGGAATGGATAAATTTCCTAGAGAAAATATTTCAGGATTTGGGGAGTAGTGAAAGGGAAAAAGTTATCATGACATTTTACCGCCTCACTAGAGATGCTGATCAATGGTGGTCATTGATTCAAAACACGAAGGAAGATGATGAAGTATCAAATATGGAATGTAGGGAGTTCAAAGATCTGTTTTTAGAAAAATACTTTCCTCGTGACCACCGAGAAGATATGGAAAGGCAATTTCTGAGTCTGAGACAAAAGGAGGATGAGAATGTCGCAAAGTATGAGACTAACTTTACAAGGTTAGCAAGGTATGCTGGGATTATATATGTAACCCAAGAAGTCAGATTGATCGTTTCTTTAATGGGTTAAAACCATTTCTTCGTCGAGAATTAGTCTCACGATCCTTCTCATCGTACGAAGACATTGTCTCATGGGCTATCAAGGATGAAAAGGAATTCTCAAAGTCTTATGACTTTAAAGAAAATCAAGAGAAGAAGAGACATTCTGATCAATCTGGGAATGAAAATAAGGGGAAGAAGGGAAAGGTTGAATATCCATCCTGTGGTAAATGTGGTAAAAACACCCTGGTACTTTCTTGAAGGGAACAAGAGTCTGTTACAAGTGTGAAGAAAAAGGCCACCAAACTCGTGATTGCAAAGGGAAGAAGGAAGGTACCAATGTTCAGTGCTACAATTGTAGGGAGATGGGGCATTATGAAAATGAATGTCCTAAGTGTCAGGAGAACTTAAATCAGAAAAGGCCAAGGGATCAAGGAAAATATTATGCTATCACTACTACTGAGGTAGAAGCTCTGAAAGACGTGGTGGCAGGTAATTTAATGGTTTATCAAGTTTAGAAAATGCATTATTTGATTCTGGATCATCGCATTGTTTCATATCTTCCCAGTTTTCTAAGAAAATTAGATATTTCCAATTTGATTTAACAAGGGAGTTGTGAGTTAAAACTCCTAAGGGAAGTATCATTAAAACAAAGTTTTGTGAATCAGTCCCCATTAGAGCACATAAATGTTCTTTATCCGCTGATCTCATTGTCATGCCTATGATTGAGTTTGATATAATCCTCGGTATGGATTAACTTTCAGATTATGATGTGAAGATTTATTGTAAGAAGAAAGAGGTTACGATTCTTGATGATGATGATAAGGGACACATTATCTTTAGAGAAGAATCGTCACCACCTAATTCTTATCTAGATCCACCCCAGTAGCTCAACTAAATTCAATTATTGGGGAGGAAGAGAATGAAATAACTATGGGTGAGGAAAGTAATGTTCAAATAGAGGATGTACCTGTTGTGAAAGAATTTTAGATGTATTTCCAGAAGATTTACCTGGACATCCTCCAGAACGAAAAGTTGAGTTTTCCATTGATTTAATTCTTGGATCAAGGCCTATATCGAAGACCCCTTATAGAATGGCCACTGTAGAATTAGTTGAACTAAAGAAAAAACTAGAGGAATTGAGTAACAAATGATTTATTCTCCCTAGTGTTTCTCCATGGGAAGCCCCTGTTATTTTTGTTAAAAAGAAAGATGGATCTATGAGGTTAGGTATTGACTACATGGAGATCAATGCTATAACAATAAAGAACAAGTATCCCCTACCTCGCATTGATGATTTATTTGACCAACTGCATGAAGCTCAATACTTTCCAAAGATTGACCTTTGATCTGGATACCATCAGTTGTGTGTGAAGAAGGAAGACATTCCGAAGACAACATTTCGAACCAGGTACGGGCATTACGAGTTTACTGTAATGCCTTTTGGATTGAATAATGCACCCTCTGTATTCATGGATCTGATTAATAGAGTTTTCAAGGAGTATCTCGATGAATTTGTGGTGGTATTTATTGATGATATCTTGGTATACTCAAAAAGCTACTAAGATCATGAAAATCACTTGCGCATTATCTTGAAGACTCTGAGAAGACATGAATTATATGGGAAGGTTAACAATTGTGAATTCTGGCTTCAGGAGATTTTTTTCTTGGCCATATTGTCTCTAATGATAGAATCTCTATTGATCCTTCTAAGACTAAGGCAATCCAAGAATGGCCAGCACCGACGAGTATAACTGAGGTACGTAGTTTTATTGGTTTAGTAGGTTATTATCGACGTTTCGTCCAGAATTTTGCCGGATTGGATAAGCCATTAACGAAGCTCACATGTAAAGGGGTTAAATTCTTTTTTGAAAAAAGAGTGTGAAGAATGTTTCGAAGAACTGAAGAGAAGATTTGTCAATGCTCTTATATTGACTCTACCATCGGGGAATGATGGGTTCATTATTTATAGTGATGCATCGAAGAAAGGACTTGGTTGTGTCCTTATGCAGAATGATAGGGTTATTGCCTATGCATCACGATAGTTGAAAATTCATGAACAAAACTATCCTACTCATGATCTCAAGTTAGCAGCTATGATCTTTTCTTTGAAGATATGGAGTCACTCCCTCTATGGTGAAAAATGTGACATTTATACTGATCACAAGAGTTTGAAGTATATTTTCTCACAAAAGAACTCAACATGAGGCAAAGGAGATGGCTTGAATTACTCAAGGATTATGATTGCACGATACACTACCACCCGGGGAAGGAAAACAAGGTGGGAGATGGTTTGAGAAGAAAGGATCATAGAGTTTTGAACAATATAAGAATTGAAAGGTATCCAATTTTCATAGATCTAGTGAATATGGACATGGGAATAACCAGGGTAGGTGAAACATCAATTCTTTTTCAAATGGTTTCCAAACCATCTTTACTAGAAAGGATTAAGAGTTCTCAGACCGATGATGAAGAATTTCAAAAGAATATTAAAGCTGTGAATGATGGGAGATTGAGAGACTTTGTGTATGAAGATGGAATTTTGAAATTTGGAAAGAGACTTTGTGTTCCCGATATACCTGATCTAAAAAGGGAATTGCTGGATGATGCTCATAGTTCCAATTTCTCTATACACCCTGGGAGCACCAAAATGTATAGAGATTTGAAGGAACATTTTTGGTGGGACAACATGAAGAGGGAGATTTCTGATTTTGTGTCAAGATGTATGGTTTGTCAACAAGTGAAAGCTGGAATGCAATAGCATGGAGGATTCATGCAACCTCTTCCCATACTGGAGTGGAAATGGGGCAATATTACGATGGAATTTGTCATGGGGCTACCAAAGACTCCCAGAAGGAACGATGCAATATTGGTTATTGTTGATCGTCTTACCAAGTCAGCACATTTTCTTGCTATAAGAGAATATATACCACTGGAACGTCTAGTAAGAATATATATTAATGAAGTTGTGAGACTTCATGGAGTACCCATATCGATTGTTTCTGATCGTGATCCCCGTTTTACTTCAAGATTATGGAAGAGTCTTCAGAAATCCATGGATACTGAACTTCATTTGAGAACTGCCTACCACCCTCAGACAGACGGACAATCAGAACAGACTATTCAAACATTAGAAGACATGTTGAGATCCTTCTCACTTGACTTTCATGGTATGTGGGATCAGAATTTACCTCTGGTAGAATTTTCCTATAAAAATAGCTTCCATTCGAGTATTCAGATGGCACCATATGAAGTGTTATACGGAAAGTGATTTCGCACACCAACTTGTTGGTATAATGTTGGTGAAAGAAAACTTGTAGGTCTAGAACTGGTGGAAGAAACAATAGAAAAGGTGAAGGTAATCAAAAATCAAATCAAAGCAGCTCAAAGTAGGTAGAAGAGCTATGCCGATAATCGAAGGAAGGATTTTGAATTTCAAGTCGGTGATCATGTTTTCTTGAAGGTATCTCCATGGAAGGGAGTCATACGTTTTGGTAATAGAGGTAAATTGAGTCCCAGGTACATCAGACCTTTCTAAATTCTAGAACGAATTGGTGCTGTAGCTTACCGATTGGCAATGCCGCCAAGTCTCTCCAATGTTCACGATGTATTCCACGTATCTCTGTTGAGGAAATACATGCCTGACCCAATGCATGTAATCACTTACGATAAATTAGAACTGGAACCCAATCTGTCTTATTGCGAAGAGCCTGTCAGGATTTTTGATACGAGAGAACATGTACTGAGAAACCGGCCGACGCGTCTGGTAAAAGTTTTGTGGAGAAACCATAATCTGGAAGAAGAAATGTGGGAACCCGAGGAACTTATGATGAAGAACCACACTGAGTCTTTTCATGAGGTAGTATTCTAGAAATTTTGAGGATGAAATTATTTGAAGGAGGGGAGAATGTAACACCCCAAGCTTCTACGGTACGCTTCTCTTTGAATAATGCGATAGCGTGTGTCGTACGCAACATCGAGTTCTAACACACCACAACCAATCAAACTAGCCGTTATGAATAGTAATACTTACTTTTTGAAGTTATATATATTTTATATTTCAAAATGGACTTCATTTTTGGTTTCGGAATTTCAAAATTATCCTAAGATGATTTTTTGGTATTTTTCTGAGAACATCAAATTTTTTTGAATAGTGAAAAATACTTAAAAACAACTTTTTTTATTAAAAATAATTTATATTGATAAATTATTTTTTTGAGTGGTTTTAAAGTATAATTAGAATATATTTTTACCATTTTATCCAATGGTGTTCATTAGAATTAATTTCACTTTGAAATTGGACCTAAACAATTGTCAATCTTTTGGTATATATTGTTTCTTAAAAACACGCTATTTATTGTGACAGCGGGAATTAATTATAAAATTAATTAATGAAACTTATATGTTTGGAATTTTTTAAAATAGTCATCATTTTTGAATTCGGAATATCAATTATATCATAGGGTGAAATTTTGGCATTGTTCTGAAAAACTTCAATTTTTGATGAATAGTGAAACTACTAAGTGGTATTAAAAAACTGAATTTTTTCATAAAACTTAATTTTACCGCTTCTGTGAATGGAATGTTGAAAATCCAAGAGACACAGTCAATATCAAGAAGTAAAATGTGGTTCAATGAGATGAAAATAATATTTTGTGAATAGTAACTTTTTACTTTTATTTACCACGGTTAAAAGTAAATAGGGTAATTAAGGGTAAAAATGCTATTAATATTTCCCTAACACATGTACTAATTCTATTGGACAAATGTATCTCGACCAAAAACAACCTTATGAATAAAATATTATCATATAGGTCCACTTGGAATAGATTAAGACATTTATTATTATTTAATTCAAAGAAGAGTTAAAAGAGTTAAAATCAAAGTTTATTTACTAAAACATTTTTAATATAGGGTTATACATAAGATAAATTCGATTGTAAATATTCATTATAAATATAATAAGATTTCATACATAATGATATTTTATTTTTAATTTTTAGATATTATATAATTTAATTTATTCATGGCACAATGATGATGCAGTAATTACGATAATAGTGAAAAATTAAAATAATTGATATTATAAATACCCAAATAAATATAATTTGAGTCTTTTAATGAATTAAACTAATTTTCTAGGATAATATGACATATTAGGATTGATTTAATTGACATTGTTCGAAGTAATAATTCTGTTATGAGTTTCACAAAAATCAACTATTGAATAGTGTCAAAATTGACATAAAAGAGTTTTTAAACAAAATATTATATTATTAATTGATATTAAATTCCTAAAAATATAAGGTTCGGCCAAGAGACATATATCATGATAGTTTCATAATTAATGGACCACTTGGGGGTCGCTTGGATGTATATGGTAAGTTTATGAACCATATAATATAAAAATGCAAAGAGACATTGTAAAAGTGAAACTAATTAACTTAGAGTTAATACTTAAAGATAAGGTTAATATAATGACCCAAACCTGTCTAAATTCTATTGGTTGAGTGGTTTTCGACCTATCCCAACCTTAACATTTAAATAATAAACTTCGGAGCCATTAGAAACTGAATATGAATTTATTGTAAATTAATATTTCTAGTTTTTCCAATGGTGCCCCTCACCCCTCTTATAAAAGGGCACTCCTCCATCTCATTTCTTCACACCTTCAAAGCCCTTTGGTTCGGCCAAAATCTGCCCAAATAATCTCCCTACTTCCCGAAATACATCCTAGAGGCCTTATTTTGATATGAAATCCAACCTAAGGAGCCCTTTGGTCAAATCAAAAGGAAGAACCCGAAGAAGAGGTAATGATTTCACCACCCTTTTCAATGTTCCTTTCTTCTTCCACTTCTTCTTCCTTTGTCATTACCATTATAAAATAATAACTCCAGTATCATATATATACTGTGATGTTATTATAAATATGGTACAACCATATTCAGTATTCTATCCTCCATTTGAATAACATGTCACCATACGTGCGTACGTACGGCTTACCGTCTCCACGTCGTGGTGTAATTGTTATTCAATATATTATTATTTTGATGGGTATAATAATGATGTGTAACTCATATAATTAATAAATATAACATGTTAATGATTCTGTATATATGATATACCATCCATTTATATATTATTTTAATATCAAGGGAATGATATTGTCGCTCGTGCGTACGTACGGACTACCGTCTCCACGAATGCGATTAGATTCATTCTCCATCGTATCCATTCAAGTATAATTATCATTTGATGATTTAAAAATGATTTTTAAGGACTTGATATCATTATGGATATGAATAATATACAACCTATCCCTTACAAACATGACTTACGTAACAAAACATATAAAATAAAATGAGCAAGTTAACACCCAAAACAACAATAATACTAAGATATTATTAACAAATCAATGTTAAAAGATCATATATGATATCATATTAATGTATATTATTATTTTATAATTTAATAAAAATTATTTCACCATTATACAGGAGGTTAACCTACCCCAACCAAGTAAAAGTACAAGGTAAGGGTTATTTCACAATCTCTTCATTATCCGAGGTTGTTAATACGTAATAATCTACTGGGATCTCTTTATCATCAACATCCTTATTTATTAAAAATTTATTTCAAAATATTTTTACTATTTAAAATAATATGTGTTAAGGTCATTTATACCATTGTTTGACTTTTTATAAGAGTTTTATACAGGAATCTTTCTGCCCTTTTCCAAACAAGGTTCTTTTTAACCTTTTCGACAGAATTGAGGTAAGAATGTTTTTTTAACTTATACGGCGGGTGCGGTAATTTTCCGCCGTTATAAAATCGTCGAAGCTTACCTTACAAGATTATAAGAATAATTTCAAAGAAAATGTTTTATTAAATGATTTCAAAATAGAAAGATATATTTCTCTAAAAAGAGTTTTGATTTCATCTATGTCAACATCCTTTGATGGATTTTACGCTTATTTGAAGTTGACTTATTATGATACAAAACTTCTATATTGTATTGAAGGTTTTGTGATATGTTTCATTGTGGATGTTTTATTTTTATACCATTCATGGTTTATGGTGAAAGTATTGACATTTAGTATGCTAGTTTTAATACGAATGTTTACGTTATGTTTAAACCTTTTCATATGGGAATGCATTGGACTTAATATGTGACGGGTGGAACCCGCTATAGCTCCTCGATGCATCGGTAGGTCTCATGAGACAAACTAGTGTCTTGGAAAAAGGACTTGGAAAAATCTTATTTGTAGTCTTGGCATGAGGCCTTGGCTATGTGGTTATGATAGTCTGGAATTATGCATTCCATCATTATGAAAGTGGTTATTGATATTGCATGTGATTATTAGATTAGTAGAATATCCATGTGAATAAGTAAATGGCATTATTTCATTTTACTTTTTCCATACTATGTTGAAGTTCAAGTTTAAAAGGCTTTTGTTTTAGTTATACATTACCTTAAATGTTTATGCTTATTTTTGAATGTTTCTGCTATATTGTTATCCCTACTGGGCATTTGAGCTCACCCTTTTTCTATGTTTTATTTTTCCCAGGATGTGAAGAAGTAAGTTATGAATGACCTGCATTGATTTTATGAGGGGATAATAGTGTGGACTATAGAGACATTATGTTATTGTAGTAGTTTTTAACTTTATGATGTAATGTACAACTTTATGAATATATCTAGTGTTTCCAAGGCTACTAAACCAATCGGTCTTTCGAGATTTGATCTTTCTTGTGATCATGCCAATGTTATGTAATAATGCACCGACTCTAGGTAACTAGGGTCAGGGTGTTACAAATATCTTATAGGCTACCATGCCAATATGATTAATAATTGTGAAAGGAAAAATATAACTTGGGGTTTAGATTCCATTTCATTCCAAATATCATAATATTCTTCCACAGACGAATTCTTAGAAATTCCTTATCACAAACTTGAAATTAAAGATCACATTAGGGATTATCAACATAAATTTTCTTCTAACTCTAAGCTACCTTAATGTGCTATTTGACGTCTATAACCTTCTCTAAGATTACGTTTTATATCTCAAGTTCCAAGAGATTTATTTCTCTAACTTTATCCCAGAATGTTAGAGATATATATTTATTTCCATTGAGGGATTCATAAGGAGCCATTTGAATTCTCGAGAGAAAGATATTATTGTACAAAATATTAGCTAGTGTAACGTGTTGATCTAAACAACCTTTGATGTCCAAAGAATAAGATATCAATATAACCTCTAGGTTTTGAATTTATCTTTCAAAATGAATATCTTTCTCAGGATGATACACAATGTTGAAACTCAACTTTGTATCAAGAGTTTGTTGAAGACATCACTAGAACATTGAGTTAAACCTTATATCCCAATCAGATACAACAAAATATGGTACTCCATGAAACCTTACCACCTTTTTAACGTATATCCAGGAAATTTGATTCATTTAGAAGTATTCTTTGACAGAGATAAAGTGTGTTTACTTAGTAAGGATATTGACTATAAACTATATAAAATTATTCCATTTAGACATTTTGGGGTGTCCAATGAAAAAATCAATTGTGAATTTTCCCATTTCCATTATGGTATGGGTAATGGATACAATATACCCTTAAAATTATTTCTTTTAGCCTCAACTTGTTGGAATACTAAGAATCAAGATACAAAATCTATGATATATCTCTTTATTCTATCCCACGAGAAGTATTCCTTAGAATATCAATACATTTTTGTACTTCTTGAATGAAAAGAGAATGAAGAACTATTACCTTCCTCTGAAACATTCTTCCAAAAATATTGTATAGGAAGTATGCATCATGGTTCCTAGACCTTATCATTCTATCATGATCAATGTTAAACTCAAGAACATTTCTATCCTTCTTTTGAAGCTCTTAATATTCTTTATGTACCTCTTTAATATTCACCTAGATTGATGGTTTAATATTCAATTGAGAAAGATAATATTTTCCCATTTCCTTCAAAATTTTGATATCCATACTTCGTAAATCTAGAATCATTGGATCATTTGTGACCCTCATCAAGGATAATACAACATGATCCTTTCGAATCAATGCATCAACCACCTTGTTTACTTTCCAAGGATGGTAATGTATTAAAAAGTCAAAATGTTTAATTGTCTATAACAATCCTCTATGAGACTTGTTCAAGTCCATATATGTTAATATATACTTAATTTTTTTATTAGTATACATATCACACCATTCTACATAAAGATAATATTTCCATATTTGTAATGAAAAAAATATCACAACACACTCTAAATCATGAGTTGGGTAATTTTGATCATGAATATTTAATTTTAGAGAGGTATAAGATATAAAACTTTCATTATTAATAATAAAATATCCCAATCCCTCATTGTTTACATCCCTATAGATTACAAACCGTTATTCACTATTGGGTAATGTAAAAACAAATTCATTGACTAACCATATCCCTAGTTACATTAAAGTTTCTTCATGTTCATATGTTCGGAGGAACTTGGATCACTTTTGAGTTAACATGTTTAGAGGGTTATATAATTATGAGGAATTCTTCACAGAAAATCAATAATATGATGCTAAACTAGGAAAACTATGGATCTTACTCATTGTGGTTGGTCTGGTCCAACATTTAACATCCCTGTCTTTGTTGAATCTACTGATATACCCTCTTGTGAGATCATATAACCCAAAAATAAAATCTTTTGTTGCTAGAATTTACACTTTCTAAATATTTCACATATTTTTCTCCTTCTTTATTGTCTTTATTATAATTATCAAGTGATATTCATTCTCTTATTTTATCCCAGAGTGGATAAGAATATCATCTATAAAGACTACCAAAAATTGATCAATGTAATCTCTGAAGGCCCTATTCATTAAATCTATAAAGATAGTAAGTGAATTAGTAATACTAGAAGACATAAATATATATTAATAGTTTCCATACCTTGTATGACATATGGTCTTATTTATATCCTCCTTTTTGACCCTAAATTAATGATATCTAGAATAAAGGTCAATCTTGGAAAAGTATTGAGCTCCACAAAATTGGTCAGACAAGCCAACAATATAGGCAAGAGGATACTTGTTATTAATTTTTAAATGCCTATGTCCCTATATTAAGTGAAAAGTTTCATGAATCCATCTTTATTTTTATCAAAAAATTATAGGTTCACCCCATGGAGACACACTTTGTTGAATTAATACTTTGTCATTTTTTTTGGGATTTTCGTATTCAATTCCTATAACCATTTGAGATAAACACCCTTTCTACAACGGAATTAAGACCCATAAAATAGATGTGATATCTATCATGGGTTCATACATATCATCAAATTGATATAATATCATAGGTTACTTTAGAATATAAAACATGATGTCTCTTACTCAAATATTGATTTGGGGTTTATGTAGAGAAATCCAATCCATGCCTAAGATAACCCCACATTCAACAAGAAAAAGATTTAAATGATTTGAAAAAAGAACATTCCCACAAAAGTCAATCAGTGAGGAATCATATATGTGAGATAAGATCATTTCATCATTAAGGAGTTACAATTTTTATTGTATATCTAATTGTTTGGGTGGAATATTTATACCCTTATGAAATTTATTAGATTTTAAATAATGGGTAGATTCAGATTGAAATAAGTTATTAATAGTTATAGAATAGATGGTATGTGTACCTTTCACCATATAGTTATCATACCACTTATAAGAAAAAATGATATCATAAAATTTACCTTTATCTCTAATCTTAATAGATAGTTGATTCCAGTCATCATAATTAACCTTCATATTTGGGCGCTATTTAACAAAGTGTCTATACTACTTGCATTTAAAGAAACTGAGTTCATGTTGTGCATTATAAGTATATTTATCTTTATTCACATTACTATATAAATTCATCCCATCACATTGGAAATCAATTTCTTGATTTCCTTCTGTTCCACACTTAAAACAATTACTAGTTCACCAAAGAAAATTTACTACATGTTTCTTCCCACACTTTGATTATAAAATAAAGGATATTTTCTTATCTCCATGGTTTTAATTTTTTCCATTAAACTCTATATTAATGTTCTTATCAAAACCATGGGATTGATTCGTAACTCCAACCTCTATTTCCACCTTTATATCACATCAAACAAAATATTCAAAGCTATCAAAGTCTCTTATGGATAACTCCCATTAGAAACTTGGTTCTAAGATACTGAAGAATCGATCAACCTTATGTTATATTGGATGATAATACCATAATTTTACCTCTCAAGTCTTGTAAAATTTTCATCTTAGGTACCAACAGATTCATTATTCTTTTTCTTTATCTCATGGAACTCTTTCTCTATATTCATACAAAGAACAAGAGTAAATAGCTTTTTGAAAAATAAGATCTTGAACTTATCCCAATCCATGGAGACAATTTCATCATGTTTCCTCATATTATTGAAACGATTCCACCTTTAATCAACTTTACCTTCCATAAAATAGACAATATAAATGAAATTTTAATTTTTTGAAGACCAGATTGTGAAAAACATATTTTCAGTGGTACTGATCCATTTCTCAGCAACTAGAGAATAAAAAAATACCCTAAAGGAAGTTGGAATTTGACTCACGATGGACTCAGTAAAATGTTTTCCCTACTTGTTTCATTTGGAATTATAGAATGATTTATAACATGAGAATGTTTTGCGATCATAACAAGGAGAGTTTTTATTCCTACCCCCATAACATTTGGATTCTTAGGAGGAAAATCATTTAATTTCCTATTTTACTCATCATTAATGTGGTTACTTTAGATTTTATCCTTTAACTAAAAAATAAAATCATGGTTAAATTGACAATAATCAAGATGTGGAACCACATAATCATAAAAAATCAATTATATGATGTCTAAATCATGACACCTTCTTCATTAATCCATGATACCTTAAGTATATCCTAGGACATTCAAAATAATATTATATTTAAATCCTTAATGGAGCTTTGTAAAGTGTTTTTGAATTTCCAAACCATATCACCTGGGAGTGTCAAATCAAGTGTAGAACAAGGCCCATTATCGTGCTCCAGTTTCCTATCGATTTTACCTCAATATGGGTTTCTCATGGTTTTTAACCCTATGTACATCTATGGTAGAGTCAAATATAATTTCAATATATTGAAAAGGATGTATTTATATGAAAAAACTCAATCTATACATTAGAAAAATTTTAGGACATTTTCTTATAAATTGACTCATTCTTAGACTTGTCCTTAGACATTTCCAAAGGGATCCCAATAAGGTTTTATCATCCTAGTTTTAAAAGGTTAAAAATAACTATTTGATACTAACTATATAAACCTAGGATTTTCATACCTATATATTACATAATTTATTGTGAATATTAAATACATTTCCAAAATGTATTCCTGAGGATCTTAATAGTTTAGTTCTATTGGAAACATTGAAATGTAAACACTAGTCCATAAGGGATCTAAGTCATCTCCCACTATGTTCATTATAACTGAAACCCTTCCTAGAAATACCACACATAATCTATTTCTTCATAAACTAGGGAAAAGAAACAAAATAATGTCTATGATTAGATGCTCAGTAAGGGTAATGAAGGGAGATACATAAGCCTAGCATGAGCATATGGGTATGAGGGCATGAGAATAATATCTTCGAATAATACTATGTATATCTAATATCGTATTATATACCCCTGAACTAAGGACCAGAATTTCATAAGAGAATCATGAGAGTATTACATTAGAATAAGAAATTTATTTGGGGCATACACATAAACATAGAAAATAATTTCCATATTATACAAGGCTCACTACCAAGGCTATCATATTGGAATGGGTTTACTCCCCAAACTATCATAGTCGTCAAGGTTCACTCCCATTACCATCTTAGTAGGCAAAGTCCCTTACTAAGAATATTTCACTCCTCCTTCCAGTTCTATCTATCTAATGCGATATAAATCATTTCCCAATGCATTGGAATGAGATATAGGTCTCACCCATCTCATAATGACAACCATTTTTATGTGTTCCAAAAGATCATATAAATTCAATATATCATAACCCATGAAATGAATTGGGGTTCATAAAACTTTTATCATAACATAACATATGGAAAAAGTGATAGCTTTTATAATTATTTCATATTTTCGTCACAGTATAACCCATTGGAAGCAGAGCATCTTTTATAATAATTTAACCATTGAATAACCCATAGAAGAGAAACAAGTTTCATAGACCTCATTGATTCATAAATATAAACCTTTTAGGAAAATAATAAAAATTTAAACCCTGGATAATATACCTATTATGGCATAGGTAACATCAACAAATGAAATATTAGATAGAAAATGATTTTTATCAATAAATTATAACATTTATTGAGGAAAATATACTTTTCCCTCTAAAAAAACACTTTAAAAACATATTTGTTTTAAATAATTTCAATTAAAAATAAAATAGAAAATTTATAGAGTAATATTACATGTAATTAATGGTCATGATGATGTGAATTTTCATTCATTCCATACACATTAAAAAATAAATTCCTTTCACATTTTCTATGAAATCCAAACAGGAATTGTTTATAAAGTTACATGAATATTTCTTTCCATTTTTTTTGTAAAATGTAAAACATGTGATTTTTTTAGAAATAAAAGTATAATAATAAAAAAATTAATTTCTTTTTGAAAATATGGTTTTGAAATAAAATATATTTCCCATTGACAAGATAAATAAAGTCATATTTTCTAAAAGACACATACTCAATATATTTTAACTACCAAAGAGTAGGAAACTGGAACTATTACTTGAAAATATCATGAATAACTAGAGGATAATTAAATTAATGAGTGTCTTGAGAGATGGATTATATGATTTTATTATAATAAACATCATCATTAATAATATCAATAAATGATTAGATTCTAAAATAAAATATTTACCACTTTGTTAACTTTGAATCGTAAGACACATGAATGAATAAAATAAAATGGAACCTAAAATATCAAGAGGATAAATTAATTCATTATATTACCTATAAAAGGGGATGTATATACACATATTGAAAAATATAAGTTCATAACATAACATTGTTGTTGTGGTTTGGCTTAGTTGTAAGCACCCCATATTCCTACATGAAAAATGGGGGTTCAAAACCCATGGGGTGCAGGATACTGTAGTAGTACTATAACAGACTGTAGTAGAGGTGGGAACTATAGAAATGGTGGTCACTATAGTGGCGGCAGGTCACTATAGTGACGGCAGGGTATTGTAGCAGCAACGAGTACTGTGTGGTACTGTAGCAGGTGAGTATTGTAGCAGTATTATTCACATAATGGGCCTTGGGCCAAAAAATTGGGCCTATGGGAAATATAATGGGATTAATACCCAATGGTCCTTCAGGCTATGTAATGGGTCTCCCTCTACCCTGTTAAAAGAGGTATTCACATTGATTTAATAATAAATGAGGCTTCGACCCTAACCATTAAAAAAACCTAACATAAATCTTAGAGATGGAGAATTGAGAAAAAAATCCCTTACTAATTTTTTAAATTTTGATTCATAAACCCTGTGGAAGAGAGATAATAAAATGGATATTTAAACCCAAATAATTTTAAGGATAAGAAAAATGAGATAAATTTACGGAATGTATATACCCATATAAAATAAATAGGTGGTTAGTATAGAATGTGTCTCAAAAAAGTAAAAAGTGGGATTGAAATCTCTTACCCTAAGTCATATCTTTCATTATACTCATTAAAACATTATTATACAATAAATATAAGTTTATTATAAATATATTATCAATCCATTTTCATATATATTTGATAAGATAAAATTATATATATTTTCTTATCATTTTGTTAATGATTATCCATGTTTTTACGCAATAATTCACCAGGTATATGTTTTTTATAGTAGGAAATAATTTTTCATGGTTTCAAATAAAAAACTAAAGAAACTAACTAAAAATATCAATTGCACATCATAAAACTCTATTATATGATTTGTAGAAAATTTTCATTTCATGAAAATAATTTCTGAATGATGTCATGAAGCCACTACATGACATGAATCACCACTGTACATCATGTAACCTTTGAATTAAATTTCCTCTTATAAGATAAGGCCCAAAGGAAGATACACGTCATGATACCCAGATACATGCCATGAAAGGATTCAAACATCCAAATATTTTAACAATATTGACACAAATTAAAAAATTATAGAAGAAAACTCAGATCAGAATTACACAACATGAAACACCATTTCACATCGTGTAATATCTCTATTATCTACCTATAGTAGGAAGACCATAGACAGAAGCTATAAAACTATTATGATTTCTATCGTTTTCCTTCAGGTTTCACTCAATTATTTTTCAATCCTTTCTCCCTGAAGTCAACTTTTATGAAGTATTTCCACTATTTTGAAACTACTGAAGCAATATGGATCAATTTGAAATCACTATCCATCCCTTTTTCTTCATCAACACCATGTTACATGAATTCATTTTTTCAATTATCAATCTATATAGAATTAATTACACATATTTTATCATTATTATTACATGTAAGTACTTTATTGAAATTGTGTTTGATTCAAATTTTATATTAATTTTTCTTAATTTAGTGTTCATTAATATATTAATTCTAATCATTATATGTTTTCTAATCATTTAATTTTAATCTCTCTTAGCATTTTAATTTTGTTTTCAATTTATTACCTAGTTATGATTTATTCTACTATGACTATCTAAATTACACAGGGTAGTTATTGAGATTAGAAGTGATGAATTCTAATTAATCATTAATTATTAACTTGATAATCTTAAGTAATATTAATCATATTAAATAGTAATGTTAAATCCAATTATTTTTAACAAACTTGAACATATGATTTTTGAATGAAAGACCATGATCTGATTATAGTAGAATATGTTATGAACACTTTCCTATGATACTTTTTGATTTTGAATCTAAGCATAATGCATCCCAGTTGTAGCTATATCTAGTCCAAGGAATAGCTACTTCATGGATAGATCTAGTTAGATTGACCATAACCAACTAGCTAACTTTTCTTGTTTCAGAACCATGACTATAGGACCACACAAAGATTGAAATAAAGATCATACTTCCTCCTAAACCCTAAAAATGATCATGATCCCTCACTTATCCTCAATATTTCTACATATAATTCCTAGACTTAGTCATTTTCCCAAACTCAACCATCTTGAGAGAACTCCTATTACAATGTTTTCTAAGCATATTTCCTACCAGCCAATCCAAATATACACATGGGACTTCCCCTGAACTAGCACTATACTATGATTTAGTAGTAAGTGTAGTTTTGGAAACATAAATCTAATCTAACTACATCCTACAAAAATTAATTTTTTCATGAGAGAACATCAAATATTTGAACCGTTATTAAAGTTTAAAAAAGTAATATTTTGAGGAATGAAAACCTATGGACAAAGAACCTAGGATTACATCTCACTTTACCCATTTACCCTTTCTTTTACTTTCTTTTTCTTTTATATCCCACTATGTACTTCTACTTTCTATGGATTAGTCCATCCATTAGGGACCTCTAACTCATTCAATGAGATTTGATGGATAATAAAAACCTTCCTTAGATCTAGAAATCAATTGGTATATCTTTGTATACTGCTATTTAAAAATGATAGGCCATAATAATATCACAAGTTTAAACTATCCCAACACACAAAAATGAAATCTTCCCTACATGGAGAGCAGCCTGTACTGCAAAAAACATAACATCATAGATTATGACTTTCCATCAATCCAAGGTGGTACACCTAGAATTGTACACTATCCTCTATAGAAGCATATATTTGATATGAAACCTAGACCCATTAATATGATCCAGAATATGTACTAATTAAGTGGACTTGAAAGTGAAGACCCCCACAAGTATATTTAAATCTTCCTGGTACTTTGTAATACATTTCACAACCTGGGAGTATCTCCTGATGCTATAAGACTTTAAGTATTCCCATTTTCCCCATGAGAATGATCCACAGATTGGACCAAAAGTCAAGAAACCAAGTCCATCATGAATTGGGATGATTTATCTAAAATATACCTAGATAAGTACCTCATACCAATTCACACCTGGAAATTGTAGAACGTTATCAAGAATTTCACTCAAACAGATATAGAATCATCCTAGGAAGCAAGGGAAAATTTTAAAGATCTTACCGAAAAGTGACCACAACATGGGCTTGATATGTGGATTCAACTGTAGACATTTTATCAAGGCCTCCAAATTGCTACTCTCACTATCATTGATGTAGGGATTGATGGTGGGATAACGTTTAAAACACATAATGTAGGTCAATAAATTCTAGATGAAGAATATTATAATTCTATTCTATGGAAGAGAGATCATGGACCACCCTGATGTGTGATTAAGAAAGTTGAAGTTCATACTCAACTAGCTTTACAAGTTGAATGTTTGAAAAAGAAGTTATAATCATTCAAACTACATGTTACATCACCAAACCCTCTTGATTCTGTCATGTGAAATGTTTGATGGAATATACCTTATATCAATAATGCACATCATGTGTTGATGAAAAAATAAGATAGTATTTTAATTATGTCAATTAAAATCAATAAGGACACCAATTCCAGAAGCCACAATAATACATTCCAAAAATTCCAATTCATTAGTAACCGCAAAACAATCAAGGGTATTTCCAATAAAGAAGTAGTTAGAATCCATTTATAATTCAAGGACTGCTAGGATATCTATTTTTGAATCCTATTCCTCAACCACCATAGAAAAAAATCAAACATCCCTTCACTCCTAGAGGCCAACAAAAATTTCAACCAGTTCCACTAAGACCATCACAAGCAGCCATACCTCTATAATCAAAATTGGAAAATCCACTCACCACCTTCATTCAAAAGGATGATTAAAGAATGCCCACTCAAGAGACTAGAATAAAGAACTAAAGGTCAGCACTGAATAACCTTGAGAATCAAATGGGTCTGATCTCAAAGACCTTGTCCAAGAGATTTCTAGGTACTTTACATGGTTACAGAAAATCATACTGAAGAGAAGAGGAAAAGTTAGTAGTTCTGAGGAGTAGAAAGTACTGGGTTTTCAGAAACCATGTGGAGGAGATGAAAAAAAGGTGAGAAATCCAAAAAGTTTTCAATAGTTAACGAAGGGTGAAATGATGAAGAAAATAATAAAACTACCCAAGTAACACCTCAAGAAGTTCTAAATTCTACAAAAATCACAACATGGGAGAAACCTAAAAAAGAAGTCAATATTGCTACACCACAGTATAATTAACCATTCCCTTTCTTTGAAAGTGAATGGTAAGGAATAATTGAAGGGAAATGTAGGATAAAAATATGAATATAGATGCTCAATTACAATAGGGTGTGAATTGTATGTTTAAAAACATTCAATCTTAACCTTACAGAAAACTATGTTTAACAAGGATAAACAAGGTAAATTTACGAGACCTATTTTAGATCTACACACTTTATAGGCTTCATAAATGTGGTTTAGGAAATGAAACTTAATGATGGTTTACAAAGAAAATGATTATACCTTAAATAATATAGAATACAACTTAATCAGAGTACATAAAAGAACAAGAAAGTATAAGAAAGCCATAATTTCTTCTATTATCAAAATACAATAGAAAATAAACATGGAACAAAACAAGTAACAAGTATTAAGTCTTTTAACCCAATGAGTAGGGTATCCAACAACCTTGGATAAAGGTACCTTGATTTATACTATCAGGAAAGTTTGTCTTACCCACACTAGGGTAAGCCGTTAATAAGAATATCAGATTCTGTCTTTCTATCCCCACAATCACTTGAACTTCAAGGCATTCATCACCTCTATCTTCCTAATTAAGGAAGTCCTTGAACATTAAAGTAGTTGTAACCTCTCTTTTCTCTTCCGTGGAAGTACAAGATTGTTCATAGAAACAATTGGAGTCGAACGAATCAATCTGAAAAAGATTTTTAATACACACAAGGAATGAGCATCTCTTTCTCTTGAAATCACTTCTACAACATGAAATCTCTAGAGTTATCGAGTTAGTATTCTTAGTTGTATTGAACTCATTCAAATGAGATCCAATTTATAAGAATTTCTCCAATGGTCAGCTTCCTCCTCCAATGGTGTTATTTTTCCTTTAATTTAATAGGGACCTGTACACGTGTCACTTAACCAATGGTTAGTTAGAAACATAATAAATGATATTGTTTCATAAATATAACAAGGGTAAGAAAAATATGGTTTCTTAACCAAATCCTTTATTTGAAGTCTAAGGGAAAATAAAGTTAGAAGTATAAGAAAATAAACACTTAGAGACTATAAATCATGGATGTTCATATTCTGTTTTCCAAGGAATTCAGAATCCAAATTCTATAGATTTAAGAGTCTGAATTATGATAAATTCAGAATTCGAATTCTAGAGAACTCAGAGTCTGAATTTTCAGGAATTCAATGTCCAAATTCTAAGAAATTCAATGTCTTAATTCTGAGTAATTTAGAGTCTGAATTCTGTGGAATTCAAGGTCATAATTTTGGTGAATTCGGAGTCTAAATTTAAAAGAATTCAGAGTCTGAAAACATAATACTCTATAACCAATGATTTATGGGATTCCAAGGGTTTATATGTGAAACCAAATTTTACACATAGGAATAAAATGAATTAGTTTTAGAGAAATAATTAATGAACAATGAAATCATAGGTAAGGATAAAATTTCCTTGGGGAAGGAAAATTTTCCTTACTAAGATAATTTTTAGGGAATATAAAATTTGTATTAAGATAATGTGTTTGTGATTTTCAAAAGATGAATAAATGGAAAAGTCATAATAAAACCTTATTGACTCAATGATCTCCCCCTTTTTGGAAAGCACAAACATCCTTACAAAAAAGAATATAAGGACTTAGAATTTTTATGAACTTGAAAATGAAAACTTATCTCCCATTACATATCGATCAAAGTGAATATGACTAACTCTCCTATGTATAATTTTCACCCTATTATCCACTTTTCATACCCAAAGCATCATTTACAACTCAACTAGTTGTATGAAAAACTATTGTGGAGCAACAAAACCATCGATATGTCCATACTTGCTCTCCTAAATACCATATAAGAGGTAATCTAGAAATGTGAGCACCTTCATATTTCATCCATCATTGAGGTACTTGAGGAGATGTACTGGGAGATATTTTTGATGTTTCTTACTATATTTGAGGTCACATTTAACAATTTGAACATTTGGATAGGTTGTTAAACTCACGATATTTCATTCATGGAATTTAGAATTTGCATCACGATCTATACTGATGATTTTTCCAAATCCAAGGTATTCCATACCCTATAGATTGATCCCAAAAAGTTTGATTCAAAGAGGCTCTGGAGGATGATAGACCAAGATTCTCCCAATGAGCATGATCAGAGTATCCCCAAATCCACCCAACTTTGAGGCCCAACACTACATATCCTATATAGAACCCTAACACATACCTAGTTCACCCAACCTGAGTCTCATGGCAGTTTCAGTTAGATGGATGTCATTATACTCATTGTAGCCATGTGTGGCCATGCCTTCAACATGAAATTTTAGTTTTTGTTCTATTACCAAGACCATACTCAGAGGGTGAAAGGAACACTGATGGGGGGATCTTTCATTACCCACCTAGCTCATCATCTCGGCAGTTTTGACACAACCCTACCACTCACCTCTATTGGAAAAACATAATCTTTTAATTTTCTACTCCTACAAAAGAAGTATCTCTTGATCAAGGATGATGATACTTACATATGGAAATAGGGAGTTGTATATGATGCTAAAAATCACTAAGAGACCATGTAGAATACCCCTCCCCACCTTCATAACCTACCACCACCCCAGGACCCACCTCTTCTATATCCACCATTGACCCTCCCTATTTCCACCCTCCCTCACCACCTACCCTACTCCTCCACCTACCCCATCTTATCATGTAGATATCGTTTCCATGCACCTCAACATCCTAGATAATTTGTGTCTAATTTACCAAAACCTCCATATCCATTTTGTAAATTTATCCCACTTTAGTGCCCCTTCATCACCGTCCTCAGCACCTGCCAACACTCTTCCTATTCCACTGATTCCCCCTTGAAAACCTTGACCGATTTACCATCCAAGATCACATATATTTCTTCTCAGAAGGAATTTCTAGAAGATCAGGTTCGAAGGAAAAACTACATATTCTATTCTGAACATATTTTTTTAGTGACACTTGGGACATATATACCTATTAGAACTTTTATTGGGATCTTATTGAGGTTATGCATGAACAAATATATTTTTTAAAATGACTAAGGAAATCTCTATTGAGATAAATTTTCCTAAGACCCACTATACATATTTCATTCATTAATCTCATAGTTTACATGAACGACCTTATAGGATTCGATTGTTCTATGTTGGTTATCCCTTTCTACCCAACTCTTTATATAATTTATAACATTACTATGAACAAGTGTGGGTGTAATTTTCATGAAACATACATGAGACAATTCTATTAATGATATGTATTGTGTTTCTCACCATACTATTCAATTTTGATCCATGTTTACTTTGTGGTATTTCACATATAACATATTCGTTTGAAAAATATATAAAAAAAGAACAATCTAAATGGGTTGTGTATTATGAAGGGAAAAAATAACTATTTTCAGACCGATGAATCCCTTAAAGTATCATATATGGTTAGGGGATGGATGTGAGATCTTTCCAAGACATGAATTTAAAAAAATAAAGAATGAAGAAAAAGTAAAAGAAATGAACATTATACTTTTTTTACTCACTGGATATATATAAACAGATCCAACTTGAGATACTGGGAGTGTGGAATTCATTATCTATAGAGAATCCATTTCATTATATATGTCATGATATTCATGCATTATACATCAGAGCTTACCCTTCTTTTTGTGCCTTTTCTTCACTATTTACCCACCCACCCACTACCTGAGAGTATTTAGAACATAATTTATGAAGCAATCATGATTTATTTTGTATTTGTTTTTATGAAGTTGAGATGATAGAACCAATTCAAGCCTATAATTAGGAGCATGTACTCATGGTATGAGAAAAAATCTAATTTCATTTCAACACAATTTATGAGAGAAAATTCATTGCGAGGTAAATTGTGAATGGGTATATAATTCAAGGAATAGATAAGGGATTGTAACTAAAGGATAAAGAATTAGTTTAAATATCTAAATTTGGAGGCATGGATAATTTTATATAAAGGGATGATTCTAGAGGATGAATTTTTCTACATACACTTAGTTTTATTAACCTTGAAAAAATGAACATTTCCTACTTATAAAAATTGATTACCTTTTTAAATCATTATTGAGATCTTTTTTCTTGAGGACAAGCAATTTTTCAAGTGTTTGGGAATTTGATAAGCTAAAATTATATATATATATATATATATATATAATATTATTTTTTATGCACTATCCATGTTTTTAATGAATAATGCACCCAATATTTTTTATTATTTTAATAATTATATTTTCAAGATTTCAAATAAAACACTATAGAAACACACCAAAAAGTTCAATTACACATTGTAAAACTCCATTACACGATGTGTAGAAATAATTCACAGCATGAGGACTAGTTGTGATGGAATATTAGAAGCCATTACATGATGTGATTCACTATTACACATAGTGTAACCTTTGAATTAAATTCCCTTTTACAAGATAGTTCCCAGAGGAAGCTACATATCATGAGACCTAAATAGACATCATGCAAGGAATCACAGTTCCAAATCTCTGAAGCAGATTCATGCGGGATTCAATTGGAAATAAAAACCAGTAAAGAAAACATAGAATAGAGTTAAAAAACATGAAAAAACCTTACAAATCATGTAATATCCTGATTATTTACCTATAATAGGTGGACTACGGACTAAATCTGTGTAACTATTAAAATTTCTCTCATTTTTTTCTTGTTTCTCTCAATTTTTATTCGACCATTTCTCCCTAAACTCAATTTTTAACATGTTTTTCACTATTTTAAAACTACTCAACCACCATAGATCTATTTTCAAGTGTTCTTTATCGATTTTCTTATTGTAATCATTATTTTATCGGCTTTCTCCTTTTAATCATAAATCTATGTCAAATTAATTCTATGCTAGTTCTTATTCTTATTAAATGAAATTTGTTAATTGAAATTGTTTTTCATTCTAATTTGATATTTATTGTTCCTAATTGATTGTTTTTAATCTATTAATTCCAATAATTTTATGTTTTTTAATTATTTAATTTCAATATCTGTTATCATGATAATTATGTCTTAAAATTATTATTTAGTTATGATTTATTTTACTATGAGTAGCTAAAATGGATACGGTAGGGATAGAGAGTAGGGGTGATGGAATATAAGTAATATTTAATTCATAACCTGGTAATCATAAGTAATAATAATAATAATAAATAATAATTTTCAATCCACCAATTTTAAGAAACATTGAACATAAGAAGTTTGAATGAAAAAACCTGATATGATTGGAGGAGAATAGGATACTACCACTAAACTATGATAATTATTTCTTTTCAATCTAGTTATAGTGCATTATAGTTTTATCTATCTCTATACCAAGGAATATATGTCACTTAGATAGATCTAGTTTTCTTGGATATATCCAAACAGTGACCTCTTCTTGCTTTGTAGCCTAGACCTTAGGACCACACAAAGCTAGAATTAAAGATCGTCAATCCTCCTGAACCCTGAAAATGATCCAAATCTCTTCTTATCCTTCATATTTCTACATATAACTCTTAGTTTTAATATGAACTTTTATTACTCATTTGTTAACAATTCCATGTTATTATTAAGTGTCAGGCATTAACTTCTTTGTTTTTGTTATATGTTTTGACTATTTTTTTTGGTATTCTTACATAGATCATGGTTTCATAATATCTATAATTATAACCATATTATAATTATCATATATATTTATTTAGATTAATTCATAAAATGCAGTGATAGAAAATGAAATACACTATTCACAGAGACAGTAAACCATACGTACACATGAACGTGAATTCCATTTTATGTTCAGAATGAAATAAGTGAATGGAGATGACTTATATTAACTTTCTAAAATCATTTTTATGTAATATATATAACCAATTTTTATTAAAACTATACTTAATACATTCCATTTCAAGCATTAATGAATCAAATCGCTTCACATGGTTGTAGTTCATCGTACACACAAGCAATGTTATCATATTCCCACAAAATGAAGACTATAAAGGTACACATGATAAAAAATTATAAAATCATAAAATCATAAAAAAATAATAAAAATAACATATAAATAATAAATCTGTCATTACAAACAACCTTGAGAGGTGGTAATGTAAAAATGAATGACATTGATTTGTGAGGTGGTAGTTCGCTCTACACATGAATGATGATTTTGTAACCTATTTGATGGAAGTGGATATAGTTGAAGATCATGAACATAACATAAAAACAACTTAGTATATGTTATATATTGAAGATTTTATATAATATTGTTATAATAAGAATTATTGGTGTTATATGAGGAAATAAAAAAACACTCATTGATAAATGTTACATATTATTTGGGTATCCTCCTTATGTTTTCACTAAAAGACTTCATAGGATTGATTTTTGTATAAATTAAGGATTCTAGGATGATATTAGGTATGTTTTTAATTGATTTGGGTACGTATATTTATAACCAAAAGGCATTGAATCTTTGAATAAGATTGGATAGTGGGTGGAATTTTATAATTGTGGGAGAGGACGCACTTGGTATTTGTGAAAAGAAGTGCATTCATAAACATTTATCATATCTCAAAAGGGTAAAAATGGATCAAATTAGAATATTTTAAACTTTATGGTTTATATATGGATATAAGATATATTTTATACAATTTTATAGGTAATTTTAAATTTTAACATCTTAGTTTAACCCCTTAGTTTACCCATTTTTACCGTAACCATGGTAATTAAATTTTTGAAAATTCTATTAATAGAAGTGGAATAATTTAATTTAAAATCAATCCTGCAGACACATCAGGAAAAAAAATTTAATGAGAAACTGTTCAAAAGATTAGAATGTTTTTATAATAAAATTCAAAATGAGATTGATTCCAATGACCCAAATTGTACTAATAAATGTATAATTTAACAAAAAAACGTTAAAATTAATTTAAAATATTTTTTAAAATTTTAAATAAATTAAATTAAAATACTGTTTTTAATTAGAATTCTGTGTTTTCACTATTTATAAAATACGATTTTTTAAAGAAAAATCCAAAAACATCACCCTAAAATAATTTTGATATGATTATTTAAAAAATTAATTTTATTACATGACATTAATTTTCTAAAATTTTTAAAAATTAATTTTATTTTAATTCAAAAAAATTAATGAGAATAATATTTTGAAAAAATAGTAATTATGGAACATTTAATGACTATACTAAAAATTAATTATTTTTTATCAATATATTTTCCTTATATAAAACCATTATACATAATATTTTAAATTATTTTTTACTATGAATAACACTAAGTTTAACAGTTAGTTTATAATGACCAAATTTTAATAATATTAATTATATTTCATGGTTTTTTCAAAAATCTATATCATGTGAAAGATAAGATTACATAGTGTTTCATGTAGTGAAAGATATTCATGGTGCGACTTGTAGTGAAATCTATCAAATAAATTTAATTTACTAAAAAAAACTCAAAAAAACATTGGGTGTTATAGGGAATAGATAATTTTCCCCAATATCATATCAAACCATTTCACACCATCCAACAAAAATTTCATTATCTAACAACATGACACACCAAATGAGAAAAAAATTCAAACATCCAGGTCACTCCTGACCGAAACATTGAAATCCAAAAGCCTAGTTTTCAAAGGTATTGGTTTCATATTTTTAGAAACTCAAACATTTTTCAAATACCAAAAACTCACCTATGTTTCCAAAACACCTCTTCATATACAATGGTTTTTATTAAACATGAAAACCCAAATTACCAGACTTTATTACCCTATATTTTTTTAAATACCGATCATGTTTTAAAAACCATTTTGAAACCCATTTTTAATAAAACATTCCTGATATTTTATGAAAACATTAAAATATAAAACCATTTTAAAACACCATATCCATGATATATTTCTAACCATACCAACTTATAAATCCATTATATTTATACCTCATGACACCAAAAGGGGTTTATTATTAAAATATAGTTTTTTTATCCAAAACCAACCCATCAAGAAAAAATTTCTATGGCTATCGAACAATCACAATCACACACATTTAGGAATCACCTAAAATAAATGTTAATTCAATCACCCTATAATATATTGAAGGAAAAAATACTATATTATAAGTTACATTAATTAATTTTGAATTCATATATGGAAACATTTCAAAAATAACTACCCATAGGAATATGTATTAAGCCCTAATTATTCCATTATCATAATTAATAGAAAACTCACTAGATATTGGTCAAGCCTTGTGACTCATACCATGTCTCATCCCTCACACATTTGGAATCTCAATCCAAAACCTCAATAATTATAGAGTTCGTAGTCCCAAAATTGTAAATAACTTGGAAATTTGAGTTTCATGTGAATATATGATAGACATACATGTTATCATTCTACCATAAAAGTATTGATAACCTAACTCCACATATAACTAACATTATCCCATCCTGAAACATTCTTTGATACAACTTTGTAACACCCCATACTTGATCTCTTTAATGATACAAGATCATAGATTACCCAAAACCTTAGGCACACCTTCTCTTACATTAGAGGATTATATCTAGTTGCGTGTAACTAAAACATCCCTTGAGAGATAAGTCCTAATAAGTATGGTTTCAATGTAATTCCTATATCTTTCAAAATTTTGATATGACCCATATATATCATGGCTATAAAAAATCATCTGAAAAAGGGTTCCATAAATCACACCACAATCCTGAATAAAAATATATATAATAGATTATATGATGCATCATAATATAATATAGTGGTGATAATAATTAAAAATAAATATTAGGAATCATATATATAGAAACATTTTAGAACACTGGTCAGTACATAAAGAGAACATTGACTAAAAAATATGCTAACTATCCACTAGAAAAAAAATCATATAATCATTCTACTGAGTACCTAACCTCCATAATATTATATAACATAACTACACATCAAGATCCAATCAGCACCTATACCATATATGCTAACATAAAGTCATACTCATGTACATAGAGACCCATGCCATGTATATGGGTAGGGGTGAGTCCAATTTCCATGTAAGAATCCACAATTCCTCATTATACTAAATGATAAAATGATCAAATTTATATTTTTGAAATATTTATAAGGAGTGTATGTAATTATTGTGAAACACACCCACCCAAAAAATAACACAAATTCACATAATAGAATACATGTTAGGTCATCATGTGATAATCAGGCCACCGAGACACCTGATAGTACATACTTTCTCCATTATAAATAATTTTTAAATCTTAGTAACATCACAAGACTACCAAATCAAGGAATGTCATCTTAGTATTTGGTACCAAAAATATTAGATAACTACCAA
Source organism: Viscum album (assembly GCA_963277665.1). Lineage (NCBI taxonomy): Eukaryota > Viridiplantae > Streptophyta > Magnoliopsida > Santalales > Viscaceae > Viscum > Viscum album. The sequence continues at coordinate 1,837,867,324 of OY728137.1, read as the reverse complement.
TTAAAGGCATCGTAAATTAACCCTCATAAAATAGAAATCACCAAACAAAAAAAGTGATCAAAATAGGGTATATCGATACCCAAACTCTATCATAGGGAGAACTGTCTCCACAAGGCTTTCCCCCATATATATGTCTCCCAAACACTATTTCAAATCAAAATTTTCTAAAGAGGATATCTGAGTTTCCCACAACTCATACATGAAAAACTAAAAAATTCATCAGAGGTGTGGTCCCATGGATGGTCTCATATATATCAAGCATCATAAAAAGTGATCCGCATAGGCAATCATAATGAACAGCATCTCACATGAGATTAAACACAATATAACTAGGTTGGTACTGATACTAATTTAGAATCCACAACATACAACATGAAATTTTAAGAGTGTTTCTTTAAAATTCCCCTCTCTTATATAATTAACATTTCACTTAATGTAAGGTCCCATGAAATGATCCGAACCGCACTATCACCATGTATGTCACATCCCAGGTATTTATAGAATAATAATTTTTCATATTTATTAATATTTAGGAAATAAATATTAATTTTAACATAAAGGGGTTCTACGTTTGATTGTGTACCTGACACAAAACAATGGGTTTCTCTGAAATCTAACATTGTACACAAGATTGAGTTATACCGGAAAAAATGTTGTAACATTATTATTTTAAATGGTAGTTATCACATAGATGTTGTACTAAAAGGAATGAAAATAACTAACTATATAATGTTTTAAAATGTTTATTAAATGTTTTTACTTTCTTCAAATAAATTTTAGAGGATTAAAATGAGGATAAATCCAATTCTAAGTATAAAAATACTCTAATATTTCTTAATGTTAGTTTTTCCGCATTTTGATAGAGAACCATTTTAAATATAGTTTTTGTCACTTTTATATGTTCTATTTGAAAAAATAAACATCTTATTTGGAATTGGGACATCAAAATTGACCTTGGTTGGAATTTTGGTATCTTTCTAGTGAAATTCATTTTTAATGAATAGTGAAAAATACTACATATAAATTCAAAAATGCCATTTCTTATAATTTATTTATATAGATATATTATCATTTCAATTTTTTTTAGTATAATTAAAAAACGTTTTTATCATTTAATAAAATTTCAATCATTGTAATCAATTTCATAAAGAAATTGAATATAAAAACTATATGAACTTTTGAATATTTTACTTAAGAAACCCATTTTCTTATTCCGTTAATGGGATTAATTTTTTCTACCAATTTTGTATTTTTAATTAAAAAAATGGATTCCATATTGGGAATTGTATTGTTAAAATTATTTAAATAAGACCCTTTTTATTTTGGGACATTATGAATAGTAACTTTAGTAACTAGTTCTATTTACCACGGTAAAAGCTAAATATGGAAATTAATGGTGAACATAAAATTATAATAACATAAAATTACCCTAAAACTTGTCCTGATATTATTGTATAAGTTATGGAATATAATTTAAATATTTATTCTAAGATTGTTTCCTTTGGAATCCACTTAGGTGTGATTATGACAATTGTAACGTTTAATTTAAAGTATTGGAAAATATATCATAAACATGTATCTTATTACAAAAAAATTTTTAATATGGGGTTATATATGTGATATATTTGACTATAAATAGTAATTATAAATATGAAAATATTATCTAAATAATTTTTAATTATTTTTAAATTTTAAGAGATAAATAATTAAATTTAGTTATGACTCAATGATGATGAAATACTAGATTTATTAAAGGAATAATAAAATAAATGATACTAATAATAAAAAAAATATAATTTGAAATAATTTATCCCATACATGAATTTTATTGGTGACTACAACATATTATAAATCCATTCAAGGAATGTTTTAATTTTATCTCTCTAATTAGATTTTATTTAAATTCAATGAAATGAATAGTGTCAAAATTGACATTATTAGTATTTTATAAAAATAATAATTTCATTAAATTATTTAAATATTATAAAAATATTTATAAATGAAAAATTGACAACGATGGGTCTAAAAATACATAAAATATCAATTTATGTGCAATTTAAATCATATAAGTAAAATTTATATCCTATTAATATTTAAAATGTTGTTACCAAAATTAAAATTAAAATAGAATAATTAAGGGTTAACTGAAAAGATAAGGTTTAAAATAAAATCAATACATGTATAAAAAATATTGGATGATATTATTTATAACATAAATTATATTATATTATTAATAAATGATTTTGGGAATATTTGGAATGAAAATTTATTTTATATTAATTTATTACTTTTAATAATTCAAAGGGTTCCCCTCTCATCTTGTTAAAAATACACCAATTCCTCTCTATTAATCACACTTACATATCCCTTTGGTTTAGAAAATATCTGACTAAAACTTTTCCAAGAATCCCTACCCACATTCTTGAGGAATTATTTTAGACAGAACACCCTCTTTAAAGGTGTTAAGTTGTTCCTCAAAGGTGATTGACCAAAAAAGGTGTATCATTTTATTTAAGTATTTCTATTTTATTTCTTCTTCAAATTCATCCAAATATTCTTCTTCATAGATAAAATAATAAGTCTAATATCATAAATATAATGAGATATTATTATTATGATATCATCACTTAAATCCATCCCCAATTCTATTAAATGGGAAATGAATTAATCATTCATGCGTATGTGTAAACTATCACCTCCACAAATTGATCCCATTATATTCATTAGCCATCTCTCGTGATAGGTTATAATAATAGAATTAATGATCATATTTTATATTAATGAAATATTAATCATTATATGACAATAATATATCAATTATGTTCTTATTTTCTATGCACAATGGAATGATAACTTTGTTGGTGCATACATGTGAACTATCACGTCTATGAAGTGATGTGACTCGTTTTTATTGATTATATCACTCTTATGATATATGTAAGTATTTTTAAAGTATTAATATTATATTAATTATGTTATTATGTTTATTTAAGGATAAAATAATACTTAACTTATTTCCATAATGATCAATGAAAAATAGAAAATATTACTCATTCATACGTAAGACTTGTTGTTTCTAGGAATAGAACATTGTTCTTTTTACATAACCATACTTCATGGTTTGATTTAAAGGTATAATTCATATATAAAAATTATAATAATTTCATTAATATTGTTTTGTATATGAAGTACTAATGACCACATGGACTAGTGACATCAAACCATGTTCATTTTTGACTCAAGTACCGAATATCGACGAAACATCTAATATGAACAAAAATAATTATTTAATTTTTATAATATGGTAATATGTGATATGAAAGAAGTAATAAAATATAAAATGGTTTTAATTCATATATAAATTAACTTAATCTTATTATTTAGAAATATAAAGGTTGTATGTGATGAGTTGAACTCGCGGTAAGGGACTCCTTCTCAATCACCTTTTATTGAGGGATATATTGATATTATGCACCATTATAATCATATAAAGTGTATATAGAACCCTTTTGACACATTATATCCTGAATTAATATTTTCTCATGATATTTAAAGTTTTATTTAATTTTATTACTTTTTTATTTTTATTCAAGTATTTATCTAGTGGTAAGTGACTCTATATCTAAAAAACCGTTTTAAATGTTTCAAAGATTTGTTCTTATAAAACCTTATATTTCATGTCCATGTTTTCAAAACATTTTTTATGAATTGATTTTTATGGACATTAATGTTTCGAAATGATAATTTCTTTTAGAAGTTTCAAAGTGGTATGGGACACTTTGATTCAAAATCCTCTTTATTAAATGTTCTAAATGGTTTTGGAAATGGATTTAAAATTTAAATATCATAAAATGACTTATTGTGATTGAAAATGAAATTTTATTATTGAAATGTTGATTATTAAAATCTTCTATGTGTTATGATTATATAATAATACTTGGAAATTTTACGAGTGGTTATGCGATAAACCAAATATGGGTGGTTTTGTGATAAACCAAGGATGGGTGGCTATGTTATTACCTCTAATGCATTAGGTATAAAATTCAACCATATCTATTTTCTATTTCAAAGAGTGATATGTGTGAGAGTCGACTATATGTTTATTTTGTTGAAGTATGAATATTTTCAAAGTTACTTTATATGTTAAATGTTTCTTTTTGTTAGTTTTATGGTAATATTTAGGTTATAAAAGGGTAAACAATCAGCTTATATTTATTGAAGAGTATTTACTACTTCATAAAGGTGAAAACTGTTAATTTATGACAAAGTATTCATGGTTTACAGGATTTCGTAAGAAAAAAAGTTTTTACATCATTGTGTAACCATTATTGAGTTTCTATGCTCCTCCTATGTTTTGAAATGGTTTTTATAGAATTTAATGGAGAATAGAGTCAAGGATGAGTTCAAGGATAAGTTATGATGTTTAAAAATGAAACAAAACCATGTTTCTTTTTAAAAGATATTGTTTTATTAAAAAATGTATAGTGAGTAGAAGTGTCTGATTTTTAATATTTAAGTTGATATGTATGAGTTATGTCCAAATTCTCTAAAGCTCTAAACCTGAAAAGACCCTCGATGTGAATTAAAGTAAAATTAATGTCTTATCTCATGATTATGTAATGTTTAAGGTTGGGGATTATTAGTTGGTATTAGAGGTCAGTTTAGATACCTTTAGGGGTTAGGATATTATTAATATAATATACATAAATGTTTTTTAATTTATAGTTACATTAAAATGATATATCATTTGAATATTACTATCTTTCTTCATTAAGATATATCTGTTCAAAATGGTTTTCCATAGAGAAAATAGGGCAGCAGTGCAGGGACAACAAACAGACGAAAAAAACCTTCAAAATTAGCACCCTTAGATGGTTAGGATCAAAATTGAATAGTTTGTTGAAGAGATGGAACATTTGACTTAGAAGATAAATGGTGGTGGTTTCCAAGCACAAGATTAATAAGATCAATTGCAGAGGAATGTGTCGATAATGGAGCATTTCATGATGCAACACCCCCCTTCATCAAGTGGATCATCTGAACTTATGAAATATGAATGGTGGATGAAATCTCTATAAATGTTTTTTTTGATATAATAGGGTGCTCAAAAATTAAAAAGGTTAGTCTTATTATTTTTTATTATAAAGGTGAAACCGAATAGTGGTGATCAATGAATAAAAATATCAACAGACTTAAAGAGATTGATTCCATGGAATGATTTAGAATTATTTGGTAACATACCAAGAAGATATTACCCTTTGATAACATACCAAGAAGATAATAAATTGATTAAATATGGTAGTGAAAGTTATCTATATCATATTATTGAAATTAAATAATTTTTTTTATTAGTGATATTATAGTAGGGAATGAATTCACATATGTTTTCCCAGATTAATTTCATGGTACTTTTCCTAATCAAGAGGTTGAATTTACTATTGATTTTGTTCCTAATTCTAAGACTATTTCCAAACCCATTTATCTAATGGATCATTTGGAATTGTTGGAATTGAAAAAAATAGTTTCAATAATTTATTTATTAAGGTTTCATTGGACCTAGCACTTCACCATGGGGTGCTTAAGTTTTATTTGTGAAAATTAAAGATGGTTATAAGAGACTTTTTATGGATTATAGAGCTTCGAATAACATCACTATTAAGAAAAAGTATTCGTTTCCTCATAATGATGATTTTTTCGATCAGCTCTAGGGAGCTCAGTATTTTACGATGATTGATTTGAGGTTTGGGTACCATCAGCTAATGGTGAAGGAGGATGGAATTCCTAAGATAACATTCCGAATGATATATGGGAATTGTGAGTTTGGTGTTATTCCATTTGGGTTATCTAATACCACTTTTCTATTTATTAATCTCATGAATGGATTCTTTCATCAGTTTTTGGATTAGTTTTTGGTTGTTTTTATAGATGATATTTTTAAATATTCTATATTTTAGGGGGAGCATAAAATTCACTTATGGATCGTTTTTTAAAACCATAATATAAAAGAAACTATATGGAATGTTTAGTAAGAGTGAATTTCAGTGGAAATTTTTTTATTCCTTGGTCACATTGTTTCTTAAGATGACATAGCTGTTGACCCTTCTAAAACAAAAGTTTTTGAAGAGTGGATATAAACTACCAATATCACATAGAGTCATTTTTTTCTTGGAATAATATGTGATAACCAATGGTTTTTTTGAAAATTTTTATTAGTTATCTATCCCAAAAACTAAGTTAACATGTAAAGGAGTTAAATTCACCATGAAAAAATAATGTGATGATTGTTTTCAGAAACTGAATAGAAGGTTGGTAAATGATCCAATTTTGGACCTACCTTTCAGGAAAGGAGAATTTTTTTATCTATATTGATTTTTTTATTGAAATGACTTGGTTGTGTCCTAATTTAGAATGATTTGGTAATTTCTTATGTTCCACGTTAGTTGAAACCTCAAGATTTATATTACCTAACACATGGTTTATAATTAGCTACTGTTGTTTTTGAATTAAAAATTTTGGAGGCATCATTTTTATGTTTTTATGTGTGAAATACATACTTATCATAAAAGTTTGTAGTATATATTCACATATAAATAATTTATATCTTTTTATAAGATGTGGATGAAATTAATCAAGGATTATGATTTCATGATTCATTACCATACATGAAAAGAAAATAATGTGGATTAAAAATTGAGTACAAAATGCAATTCTACATTAACCATGATAAATTTAGAATGAGATACATTATTTATTGATTTTATGAATTTTGGATTGGAAGCTATTGGTGCAAGAAATTACCATGTTTTGTTTTAGGTTGCTGTGAAATTATCTATATCAGATAGAATTAAGGAAACATAAAAGTAAGATAGTGAGTTGTAGAAAAAAGTAGAATTGGTTGTGATGGGTAAATTAACTTAATTTAACCATGATAAAGATTGTTTTTTGAGGTTTAGAAAGAGGTTATATGCACCTTGTGATTCACAGTTGAAGAATTATATGTTTTTGGATGCTCATAGTTCTTCATTTTTAGTTCATTTGAGAAATACTAATATAAACTGAGACCATCAGGAGTATTACTTGTGGGATGGAATGAAAAGATATATTGCTGACCTTACCCTTATATATTTCATTTTTAAACTTGTTAAAGTAGAGTGATTGTTATCAAAATGGATGCTTCATCCTTTTCCAATTCCAAATTAAAAATTATAAAATAAATCCATTTATTTCATAGTGGGATTACCAAATAATTCTTGAGGTAACAATACGATATGGGTTATTGTTGATCGATTGAGTAAATTTACACATTTTCTTCACATTTGAGACACTCTGGCTCTAGATAAAATTTTTAGGTAGTATATTGACAAGATAGTCTAGTTACATGGAGTTAACATTTCCATTTTATTTAATCATGATCCCATGTTCACTTCTATCTTTTGGAAGGCCTTCAGAAGTCATCGGGTACTGAATTAAATTTTAGTATAGCTTTTCATACTCAATCAGATGGGAAGCCAAGATAAACAATTTAGACTTTGGTGGATATTCTATGAGCATATTTAATTGATTACAAGGGATTTTAGGATCAACAACTTTTTTTGGTTGAGTTTTCTTATAATAACAGTTTTCATTCCAATATATAGATGGAAACATTTGAAGAATTATAAGAAAATAAGTGTTAAACCTCACCTTCTTGAGATGATGTCGGTGAAAATAAATTTATGGGACTAGAATTGGTAAAGAAAATAGAAGAAAATGTTCAGTTCACTAAAAGACACCTGACGATAACACAAAGGAGGAAGAAAAGTTACACGAATAATTGGAGGAAAGATCAGTCATTTGAGGTAGGAGATTATGTATTTCTCAGAGTTTCTCTATGGAAAAGTGTGATGGATTTTGTTGAGAAGGGGAATTTGAGTCTAAGGTTCAATGGAAATTATAAAATCCTTGATAAAGGTGTATTAATAGCCTATATAGTGGGTTTACCTTAAATTTATCTCAAGTATACAATGTTTTTCATGTCTCAATGTTAAGAAAGTATATGCCTGATCCATCTCTTGTTTTAAGTCTATAAGTAGTTCAATTATTAGAGAAAAATTATTATAAGGAATAGAATATTTAGATTCTTGACTGCAGATAGAATGTGTTGTGGAATGAGGTTAATCATCAGGTTAAGTTTTTGTGGAAAACCATATGGTTAAAGAGGAAACATGGGAATCTGAAAATTCTATGATGGAGAATGACCCCCACTTATTTGATAAGTATATAAAATTACAAGAATGTAATTTCCAAAATTAGAGAAGAAGGTATTATACTAGGTATTTATAGAATAATATAGTTTTATATTTATTAATATTTATGAAATAGATAGTGATTTTACCTTAAATCATATCTATGTTCGATAGAGTACATGACACAAAATAATAGGTTTCTCCAAAATCTAACATTGTTAAGAATATTGAGTTATACTGGAGAAAATAATATGTTTTAATATTATTATTTTAAATGGTAGTTATGGCCTCACCATTGAATGGGAGAAAATGAACTAAACAAATTATATTATTTTTCCACATGTTTATTAAATCTTTTCACATTCTTATAATAAATTTTAGAGACTTAAAATGAGGATAAATCCAATTTCACGCATAAAATCCTATGATATTTTTAAAATCTAGTTTTACAACCTTTTGATTGTGACCCATTTCTAAATGTAGTTTTTGTCACTTATATATGATATATTTGACAAAATAAACTTATTTTTTAGAGGTGGAAAATTAAAATTTAATTTGGTTGAAAATTTAGTATTTTTCTGATAAAATTCATATTTGTAAGAATAGTGAAATATAATGCATTTTAATTCAAAGATTACTTTTATTATAATTTATTTATATAGTTATATTATATTTTTAATCGGTTTTATAGTATAATTAAATATTTTTTTATAATTTATTAAAATTTTGGTCATTAGAATCAATTTTAAAATGAAATTGATTGTAAATTTTTTTTGAACTGTTGAATGTTTTACTGAAAAACATATTTTCTTATTCTCTGAATGGGATTAATTTTTTCTTCTCATTGTATGTTTTTAATTTAGAAAAATGGATTCCATATTTTAAACTTGAAGGTCCAAATTATGAAAATAAGTCACTTTTATTTTGGGATATTATGAATATTATCTTTAGAAATTATTTTTATTTACCACGGTTAAAGGTAAATAAGGGAATTTTGGATAAACATAATATTATAATAATATCAAACTCCCCTAACACGTGTACTAATATTTTTAGATGAGTTATTAATGACCAAGTAAATCCTTGGGCCGAGATTTTGGCTTTTGGATTCCACTTGGATGTGATTATGGCACTTATAACATTTAATTTATATTAAATTCAAATAAATCATAAACATGTCTCTTATTACTATTTTTTTAATATGGGGTTATATTAGTGATATCTTTGACTTTAAATAGTAATTAGAAATATAAAAATATTACCTACATCATGGTTATTTATCTATAGTTTTTAATAAGTAAATAATAAAATTTAATTATGAAAAAATGATGTTGTAATAATAGATTTATTTAAGGAAGAATCAAATAATTGATACCAATATTAATAAAATAAATAAAAATTTAACTAATTTATTCTATAAAAAAATCTAATAGGTGCCTATGACATATTATAAGTCAATTAAATTGATTTTTTTTGAATTTATATCTATGTTTGTATTTTATTTAAACTCATTGAAATAAATTGTGCCAAAATTGAAACTATTGATTTTTTATAAAAAAACTATTTTATTAAATTATTTAAATATCATAAAAATATTTACAAATTAAAAGTGACAATGATAAATTCTAAAAGATCAATGCATGCCTAAAAACTATTTTATCATATTATTTCTAACTATACTCATATTAGCTTATAAATAAATGAGTTTGAGACCATTTTAAATTGAAATTGAATTTATATTTATTTAATAATTTTAATAATTCCAAAGGTGACCCTCTCATATCCTATAAAAAGGAACTCATTAATCTCTATTAATAACAAATACAAAGACTTTTGGTTCATCCAATATATACCTAAACCCCTTCCCAGATTCCTCCCCAAATTATTGAGTCCTTATTTTAGGGAGAACACCCTCCTTAGAGGTGTCAAGGTGTTTTTAAAAGGTGACCAACCAAAGAAGAGGTATTGTTTTTTAAGTGTTTTGATTTTATATATTCTTAAAGTTACTTAAAATATTCCACTTCCTAGATGAAATAATAACTCAAGTATCATCAATATACTGAGATTTTATTATGATAATTTTATCAACTAAATATATATACACTTCCATTAAATGGGAAAGTAATTAATTGTTTGTGCGTTCATGTGAACTGTCACCTCCATGAAATGATCTAATTCATTTTTCATATCAATATATCATGATTGGTTATAATAAAGAAATCAATTATAATATGTGATACTCATGATATATTAATTATTATATGATAATAATATATCAATTAATTTCTTACTTTCCATCCACATAGAAATGATAACTTCGTTCATGCGTATATGTGAACTATCACCTCCATGAAATGATGAAATTTGTTTTTTATTTTTATATAAATTCTATGATATATATAAGTATATTTAAATTATTAATACGATATTATTTATTTTATTATCATTATGTATGGATAAAATAATACTTAACTTCTTTCTATAATGATTAATGAAAAATGGATAACATTACTCATGCATACGCATGCCTTAACATCTCCATGAATATAATATTGTTCATTTTTAATAAACACACCTAATGGTTCGATTTAAAGGTATAAATTAAGTAAAAAAATTAATATAATTTCATGAATATTATTTTGGAGATGAAGGACTTATTAGCACTCGGACTAGTGACATCAAACCATGTCTATTTTCAACTCAAGTCTGAATATTGACAAAATGCCTGATATGAACATAAATAATTATTTAATTTTTATAACATGGTAATATGTGATATAAAATAAACAAAAAACTTGAATAATATCCTCAATCAAGTATAAATTAACATAAGTTTATTATCTAGGAATATAAATGTTTTACCTGACGAGTCAGACACACGGTAAGGGAATTCATCTTAATCAGCTTTCATTTTGGTATATCTTGATATTATGCACCTTTATTATCCTTTAGGGTGTATATACAACCGTTTTTACATGAAATGTCATGAATTATTATATTATCATGATATTTACAGTTCTATTTAATGTTATTCTTTAATTATATTTATTCAAGTGTTTCTTTAGTGGTAAGAGAGTCTAACTAAAACATTGTTTTAAAAATTTTAAAGATTTATTATTATAAAACCTCTTATTTAATGTCAATGTTTTCAAAATGATTTTTTCTATTTATTTATATGGAAGTTAATGTTTTAAAATGTCAATTTATCTGAAAAGATTCATGGTGGTATGTGATGGTTAGATTCCAAATTCTATTTATTAAATGTTCTAAATAGTTATCAAAATGGATTGAATATTTCAATATCATTAAATGAATTATAATGAAAGAAAATGATATTTTATGAGTGAAATGTCAAAAATTGAAATATTTTATGTTTTATGATAATACGGTGGTACCTGTAAATTTGACAAGTGGTTACGTGAGAAACCAAATATGGGTGGTTCCAGGATAAACCAAGGTCAGGTGGTTACATTATAACCTTAAAATTCATAGGGTCTGAAAGTTTTTCGTATGGATATTCCATTTGAAAGAGTGATATGTGTGAAAGTTGGTCATATGGTTATTCCGTTAGAGTATGATTATGCCCCACATTCCATGTATATGTTATATGTTTCATTATATGGGTTTTATGTTAATATTTTGGTTACAAAATGGTATGTAATAATTTGATATTTAGTTAAGAGTATTTACTACTTCATAAGGGTGAAAAGTATTGATTTTTGATGATGTATTTATTGTTTACATGTTTTCATAATAATGATAGATTTTTACATCTATGTGTATCTCTTACTGATATTTTTATTCTCATTCCATGTTTTGAAATGTTTTGCACAATATTTAAATGATAACATATTCAAGGATGAGATCAAGGAAAATTTATGATGATTAAACATGAAAAAACTTTGTTTGTTTTTAAAAGTGTTTGTTTTATGAAAAAATAGATAGTGACTAGAAGTGTTTACTTTGTAATATTTAGGTTGATATGTATGATTTATGGACTAATTCTCTAAAGTTATAAACCAAAAACAATCCTTGATGTGAATTAAAGTCAAATTATTGACTTATCTCATGTTTTTTAATGTCTAAGGATGAGGCCTTATAAAGTAGGTAACTTGGCTAATGATAATATTTATACAATGTCATCTTCTCACTCAAGGTTAATAACACATGATCATATTATCTAAACCTTCTTATATAAGGTTGTTCTTATATACCATCCTTGAAAAATTACATCACATAACAACCCACTTTCTTATAGCCTAGGACATGGTTAGAAGCATTAGTATAAACATTTCACATGTAGATAAACATAATATTCATTGAAGTGATATAAATAATGCACACAATCTGAAAAACATATCCCATATACAAGGTATACCCCAAGGATATACCTTTTTATTCTCCCATTCAAATCTCTCAAGGTTACCCATATGGACCATATCCATGAACCAAACTCATTCACAATCAATGTGTTTCCCATCCAGACAAATATTTAAAAATTTACACCCTGACATTCAGACCCTAGGGAGAATGGTTATTTTACTACATTGGCATAAAATAAAAGGGATCATATCCCAAAGGATAAAATAGATTTATAGTCTTGTGACACTATATACATGTATTATTTTTAAATTAATCATGAAAATATGAAGTTGAAATTTATAATTATAATGATAAATTTATTATTTAAAATATGATATCCCTGAATTAAATAGTTTATCCATTCTTGGTATCATTGGGAAAGAAAAATATAATAATGGGTGGGCTCATATGCTCCGTAAGGGAAATAATACAACACAAGCTACCATGAAATAAATAAACCTGAATAATTTGGCAGAGATAAATAATAATAAAATATTACATATAACACATATTATAAAATGGGGAATGGATCTATGATAGTCAAAGAAATATAAATAATAATATTAATTATAATAACTAGTTCCATAATTATATAATACATTATTCCATATATCATAATCATATCATCACTCCCTTGTTTCAAGAAATTATATGTAAATAGGTATGGAGTATGCCAAATACCCAAAATAGTTTGTATCATGAGACCAACCGATGGATCGAGGGAAATAAAAATACCCTTTTAATTACTATCTATAACTTATTCATTGTATAAAAAGTGTGGAAAACAATTAAATTCATAATAAAAAAAATAATCATAATAAAAAACTAGAATATGAAATGTTAATATTTTCCTCAATTAATAAATTATTAAAAATTATCATAATAGATCAAGTGTCATAAAGTGGAATGTATTAATGGTTTATATCATTGTTATATTATAATATTCATCAAATAATGTTTACATTTATGGAAGTAATTTACAATTATCATATGATTATTTAATGAGGAAGATACCCCCTTTATTTTAAAATATCTTGCTTAAAATCCAGAATATTAAGAAAAACTATCCTTTAGAAAGAATCATGAAAATTAGTAAGTAAATCATCAAAGTAAATAGTAGTCATGATGATTTGTAAATCCATTTGTGTGGTTTATATTAATATAAATATTCAATTCGCTATTGTAAAATGCCTTATTCAGAAAAAGACAATAAGATTAATTTTAATCATTTTTATTGAAAAATAAAAAATTCATAAAAAATTACATAATAAATCATTTAAGAATAGTAAAAACATTGTTGAAAATAGTTTAATGAAAATATGGACACAAAAGAAAAATATTCTTGACCGGGTAGAAAAAAAAGTTGATTTCCATTAAAAATAAGGAATTTGTAATTTTTAGTGAAAAGTTTTTTAAAAGAAAATAATTATTGTAAAATAAATAAATAACTATGTTATAATAAAATTTATGGGTTTTAATATATAAATATCATATAATTATTCCAATAGAAACTCAAACATAAACAAACCTGAATAGGGATTAGGTCATGAAATAAACCCTTAAAACACTTGCAACTTTTTAATCATAACCTCCATGAATAGAATTACTACAAATGAAACTTTAAATAAAATTAATATAAATAAATTAATGATAAAACATACAAAAGTGTAAGTATATACACCACATGATGGTAATAAGTTTTAAATATTGTTTATTTCTCATGGAAAAAAGTGAGATGATAAACCTTTACCTCAGGTTAAAATTTATTTATAAGTGCTTATAAAATCATGTAAACTAATTTAAATTTATCATAGTTATATTTAAAAATATATAAATAAATATAATATCATAAATTTACCATTTATTACATTTTAAAACCCATTTATTTGTAATTATTTATTAAAATCATATTTTCTGTGTGTTAACTGTTTCATTTTTCATGTAGGTTTTGATTTGGTAATTTCAGACATCCAATTTTTATCATCATTAAATAATATCTAGGTTTTTAATAATTATATAAATAAAATACATATTAATTATATAAAAACATATAATATTTTATGAAATATTTACTTTTAAAATGAATCACATCACTTTGTGAGGATGGTGGTCCACACGTACGAATGAGCGATTTTACTATTTTTAACAAGTGGAGGGTGAAGAAGGTAAATTTTATAATATTTTTTAATAATGATAATTATTTTTTAAAAGTAATATATAATCATTATGAACATATTTATAACAATTGTAGTAAAATGGTTATGAAAAAATAATTACACCACTACTTAGAGATGTTAAGATGTTTGTATACTGAAGCAACATTTTCTCGTTCAATAAGAGGGAAAATAGTAGATAATGGTTGCTACATAATCATAAAAACATTTAATAATTTTTAATATACTTAATATGTAATTTTATAATTTATTACCTAGATTTATAGTAGGTATAAAATGGAATAAAAGTTAACGTACTCAGTTAAGAGTTATACCACTTCATTGAGAAACCTCCTTTTGATTACATCTTAATCCTTAAAAGGATGGAATTATGGGAAAGAAATGATGCTATAAAATGTGGGTAAGGAATAAAATATTTTATTAGTGAATTTATTAGATGATAAATTTCACTAAATCTTTTTTAATAAGGGAGGACATGATGTGCTCTTTTATAAGTGAGAGGAAGGACACAATTGACATTACATACAAGATTAATTAATATATATATCCTAATCGTGTCATGTGGAACCAAGGAAAACCATATTTTAATATAATGAGTTATAGGGTCTAATTAAACTAAAAACACAATATTTATAAACGTTTTGGGAACATTTTAAGCCTTATCTCTTTGTTAAACTACTTTAAACCCATTTTAACCTTAACTGTGATAACATATCCATTTATGATGATAACATAATTATATAAAATAATATAATATTAGACTTATTTTTTTGTACATTATGAATCCAAAATTTGGAATAAATATTATTATATGAAATTTATATAGGTGGAATACATAACTATTAATATAGTCACACAAAAAGCATGAAAAATATTTTTATTGGAAAATATAATATTTAAGTGTAAAAATCATTTTCCCTTGATGTCAGGTTATAAATTGGTTTAATGTTATTTTTTTTAAATAATAAAAAATGATGAGTTTTATAATTTTTTATCAATCCAAAACTGAATGAAATATTCCAATGATGCCATTAAATTTAGGTACCCAAAAAATATTTTATAATTTGAATTAAATAAAACATATCTTCCCACAAGTAAATCTTGGGTTCTGAATTTTTTTAAAAAATATTTTAAAATACATTAATTAACTCCTTAAAAACATATTTGGTTAGAAAACCATTATAAACTATTATAATGCCATGTTTTTGAGATATTATAAAGCTTTTCCCCATAGTTTTTACCCATCTTTACCAGTTTTGCCCTTATTAAGGTGAAAAATCATTAACATGGATTCTATTTATAATGAACAAAAATAAAAGTATCATATTTACCAAATTTAAACATCTTAATTCCTAATATGTAAAAAAATTTCATTATTAAATTTATATATATTTTATAAATAATCTCTAATAATAATTCATAAAATGTAATGAAAAAATGTTTTTGGAAAGTTTTATTTTTATACATTCAAATGAATTTATTTGAAAATAAAATATAATGTTGATTCCAATAGAATTATTTATGTAAGAACCTGGTTTTCCATCACGCATGTATTCTTAAAATTTTGGCCTAAATCATTACATAGAACATAATATGTATGACTAATGAGTTAGTAAAGTTCCCAGGTGTGTTCAGGGAATGTTTGGAACCCGAAACCCATCTTTTTGAAGAAATAAGACTTGTTTCATGGTTAGCACATGGTTGGTGCATGGTTTGGATAATTATGGGGACGTAAATTTTTATATAGAACCATATAGCATGGTGTTTTCATGGCCATAATGCCTAACCATGCAAGTACCCCTTTTGACCAGGTAACCATGCAAGGTTTGTAAAACTTTTCACAGGCTAGTCTTCTGGGTAATTTTATAAATTTTCCATTAAGTATTTCTTAAGACTCTTCTTCATCTTAATATGAGTTACAATGGAATTAACCCTTTTCCTCTAATGTTGTATCATTTTGAATACCTTATGTAGGAATCAAGAGATCTTCATCATCCAAGATCCATTCGAGCTTTTACTCATCACATTGGGTGTGTAATGGTAAATACTCAAGTCTATTTAAGCCTTTCTCTTTATATTTTTCCCCTGAACTAGTTATCATAGTGTGAGTGGTTTTTCTATTTTCTTAGATCTACCATGATATGATAAATATAAATGGATGACACCAAAGGAGGAGAGTCATAAAAGCCTAAGGTGGGTTGTCTATAACTCATCCCACAATATTTTTGTTTTTGAAATTATCATGTAGGGCCCACTGTTTTCATCGGGTTCTAATAAAAAAAATTATATTCCATGAATATAATAATTATAACTGTATGGATATGATCTTTCCATATATGTGATTAGTGTTTTGTGATTATTCCCACAACTCCATCCATCCCATATATTATGTTATTCCATAATTTGGTTTTATTATTTGAACGTTTTTATCCACCATTCATGTGTGACTTTTCTTGACCCTTATAAGGGTAATATTTTCTACATTAAATAGATTGATTTATATTGTGAATTACATAATAAAAAGTACCATGTATTCTCCCTACTTTACCCACCTTAGGTAAGAATTTCAATTTATAATTAAATGTAAAATGGAAAATTTGAATGTATACTAAGTATATGACTTGATCAGATTAAATATGAATGAATAATAGGTTGCATATCCATATTACCCCCATTAAAATTAATGGAAGGTATACCATAAACCTTAATTATTGAATATACTTTGAATTGAATTAATATAGGTTGCATGATACTTGGCCTTGTCACACTAATGAAAGGAAAGTCTTGAACCAAATGGACTTATTGATTAATTAGATGAATAAATGGTTTAATGCTACTTGAACTTATCACACTAATTAAAGGCAAGGATTGAACCAAATTAAATGTTACATGACTTCAAAATCAAATAGGAATGGCCTAACTCTAGCTTACCTTGGATTCTGATAGAATAATTCCATGAGCACTCATGAACACCATTTTGATTCAAGGATACTACTTTCTTAGGTTGAGACCCACCTAAATCCTGATCCTTGTTTATTCTATATATGCTCGGTATGACACCAAAGGATCCCTTGAATATAATTATTGGATTCCTTGTATACACTCCTTGGATCTAACATAGACATGTAGGTTCCATGGTTAATACCCATCAGGCCCAGTAATTGATTAACACCATTTAAACTTGGATGAACTCCTTGGACTTGGTAAGAACCTCATTGTATAATGCCTTGGACTATGCTCATTATATTACATGCTTACCCCATGATAGGATATAGTTATTACTTAGTTGGTGACCCTTGAGGTATATGTCGCCTTGATTATTAACTTGGGACTTCACTATTAAATATCATTATAGGTTTCCTTATTATAACATGGATCCATCACTATTTCTAACATGTGAATTGTTTATAAACTTGTAATAATAAAATAATTAATTGTTTACATGTTCAAACATTAGTTAAGGGCTGAAGTACGTTCTTGGGTATTTAGTTAAATTATATTAGTTTAATTTATATATACATGACTACTCACTATTACATTTCCATTATACATTCCAAATGGTATATCCACCATTGGTGGTGTCCCACTTAGATTTATCTCACAACCACTTTGGGTGTTGTTTGGTGCCCAAAGTAGATTAAAGGGTTGCATATGTTGACAAAGGGAAGCATAAAACTTGAAACACATCGTTGTTTACTATTTAGTATATATCTTAATAGTAGATGACTGAGTTGGATCTTGGGATGCTTGTGATATTATTTTTTTTCTTATGTGGAACATGTTATACTTTCTACCTTATATCAATGTTTTTTAGTTTCCTAGTGACGTGACATATAATCAGTTATTGAATGTTGTTCCAGTTGTTTTAGTTATTGTTATTGTTGTTTCTATTTTTAAATTTTTCCTTCTGTTTACTTATATTTATTATTCTATTTACCTCTATTTATATTCATCTGTTGTGCTACAATTTGGTAATGAGGGCATAGTCTCCCTATAAACACACCTTTGTCCCTCGCTGGTAGTCAGTAGCCTCTAGTATTCGGGGATATGCACTTGGGGCCATGTGGCCCATCAGGCCCGGGGCTCATATTTAGTGTCATCTGGGTCTGATACGTCATAAAGTGGTATCAAAGGTGGTTCCATTCTTGATTTACTATTTGAAAACAATATATTGAAGATTATAAATTCTTGGTACTTGGTCATAAGCCATTTTTGTGTGCTGCGAACCCATGTTCAGGGAAAAATCCAATTTACTCTAAATTATAATTTTTTCTACTTTTTACTATTACATTTGATATTATTTCACCATTGGGTGATGCACACACTATGTGGAGTTGTTGATTATTACTATGATTGAGGATTTTCATTTATCCTAGTCTGAATGGTATGAGGTAAAGGAGCATTATTACATGCATCATTATAGGCACCTAGAATTCTCATGTCATATATATTTCCATTCCATAAAAGTGAATTTAACTATTTTCATATCAAGATATGTCTATGATTATTGAGTGATGTTATGATAGTTAGATTTTATATGAATTACTTTTGGTAGAAATTGTGTGACTACCTGTCTCAATTCATGAGGTGTTTGTACCCTCATGGGTTGGGAATAGTAATTAACCGAGTTAATCCATTATGCTATAAATAAATGGGTATCATTTCTAGTGATAAGTTGTATGGGAACTGATTAACCAGAAATGACTATTCATTATAAATTAAATCACAACATTAAAATAACTAGTTGCACATCATTATCCCTCTTTGTCATGTTTATTAAAGGTAAATGAGGGAATGTAATAATTAATTATAAAATTAAATGAAACTTATTCATGAGAACTTACCAATACTTGGCCACCTAAGAAGGTTGTTGGGTTAGTAGGCCTTAGGTATTGAGTTTTCCAACATTGATCTTTCTCTAGTAATTATATCTTTTTTCTTAGGATTGTTCTGAAGTGTGTGATTGGAATTTGTAGACCAATTCCTCAATGGAGTCCTCGTATCATATGCTATAAGGGTGGCGATGACTATGATCCAGACGTGGTGGCCCCTAACCCACAACTCTTACCTCTAGAAGTTCCACTTGAGGCATCGAATCCTATATCTATGTATCTATCATGGAACATATCAGACTTGAGATACAATATTACTATGGTGTAATGACCCTAGATACACTATTAGGGGTACAAATTGAGGTTATATTCTAGTGTAGGGAGTACCCCATTGTGGTAGTCAGTTACCCTTTCTTATGGAACCTCTTTGATCTCAAGATGACGGGCTTCAATGTCATACTTGAGATGTATTGGTTGGTCCAGTATCATGATTTTGTAGTTTTTTGTCACTATAGAGTATATTTTACATCACCATAGGGATGAAATTATCTACATAAGGGCTAGTGGGATTTCTAGGATAGTAGAGTGGGGACAAAGCATTATGGTATAGGTGGAGTGACTGCCTAGATTGAAAATATCTTCATCGAGGATTAGGGTTTACAACAATATAATTTCCCTACATTAGTGGATCATTTCAAGGATGTATTTCCTGATCATTTTTTATTTTACCTATTGAGAGAGAGGTGGAGTTTAGTATTGAGCTTGTTCTAGGAGTAGCTCTAGTTTCCATTCCTCTTTATAGTATAACACCAACAAAGCTTTAGTATCTTAAGTGGAAGTTGGAGGATTTCGAGGCCAAAGGATTTATATGGCCCAATATATCCTCTTGTAGGGTTTTTCATGATTTTTTCTAAGAACGTAGATGGAGCATTACGTCTATGTTTGGAATATAGATTGTTGAACCAACTTACAATCAAGAACTATTACCCACTTCCTTGAATAGATTATCTCTTTGACTATATCCAAGGTGAAAAGATGTTCTCTAAGACCGACTTTATATATGGTTATAAGTAGGTATGAGTTAGGCCATAAAACATACCTCATACAGATTTCTATAGCTATTATTGTCTAAATGAATACCTTATTATACCATTCAGTCTTACGAATGAGTCCACTATTTTCATGGATCTGATGAATTGGGTTTTCCACCCTTATTTTTACTCATTTTTCATGGTCTTTGTGGATGAAATCTTGGTGTATTATCACACTCATAGTGACCATGACAAATATCTTGAGATCATTCTAAGTACATTGATAGAGCATCAACTTTATGAAAAGATTTCTAAGTTCCACTTCTGTATTGATAAATTTCACTTATTATGTTATATAATATCGGATTCAGAAGAATCAGTTGACTAAAATATGTTAGTGTTGTAGTTTCCTTGGAGTAGCCCAAGAATGTATATGACATACAATGTTTCCTGGGGTTGGATAGATATTACATCCATTTCATACAGAACTTTTAATACCATTATTCACCTCTTAGTAGTATTATAAATAAGGGGATCATGTTTAAATGGTTTGAAGCATATGGGAATGAATTTAAAGAGCTTAAAAGGAGGATTGTATCAACACATATTCTAACTCTTCAAGTGCCAGGAATAGGTTATACCGTCTTCTATGATGCATAAGGTATTTCCCTAGGAGAAGTTCTGATCTAGGATAAAAAATTCATTGTGTATGGATATCGGTAGTTGGGGCCTCACTAGAGGAATTACATGACACATGACCTTGAGATAGCTGCAGTTGTCCATGAACTATGTTGTTGGATACATTATATGATGGGTGAGCACATTGTGTTATACACAAACCACATGATCATAAAATATATCTTTTTATAGTGTGACTTGAACCACATACAATGGATATGAGTCAAATTTCTACAATCCTTTTATTTTGAGATTGCCTCTACACCTGGGAAGGGTAATGTAGTTGCCGATGTGTTGAGTCTGAAAATGCAATCATAGGACATACAGGAATCCATTGATGAATGGGTGTTAATGGAAATATTTTTTTAGATGCATATGGAGTTTAATGATAATAAAAAGCAGTCCTACCTCTAATCCTTTAAAATTACATGTTCCCTACTTACCAATGTTTAGAGCAGAGAATTTATAGATCTTAAAGGCTAGGATATCCATGACAGTATACAAGGAAATAACATGCCTTCAGATTGGTATTTGGATAGAGATGATATCTTGCATCTATGTGAACATATCTGGGTTCCTAAAAATATGAGATAAGAGTTGATGAAAGAGTCCCATGCTTCCTAGTGGGTATTTCATTCAGTAATCTCAAATATGTATCAAGATATGCAATTATAGTATTGGTGGCCTCTAATGAAACATCAGATATCAGGATTTATCACTAGGTGTTCCACCTGTCAAAAGGTGAAAACAGAGCACCAGAGACCTGTAGGATTGTTACAACTATTTATAGTCCCAGAATGGAAATGTGATGATGTTTCTATGGATTTTATATTTGGATTACCAAGTTTTATAAGGGGTAGCAATGCTATATGGGTAGTTAATGGCTGTATAATGAAATTATCCCACTTAATTACTATTTAGGATACTTTTTATGTTGTTAAGATTGGAAGAATCTATGTCCATGAGATAATATGACTCCATGGGGTCCCATATACTATCTTTTCAGATAGGGATGATAGTTTATTATTACAATTGTGTAATGGATTTAGATGGGCTATGGGAACAAATGTGATTTTAAGAATAGATTTTCACCCTTAGATGGATGGATAATCATAACAGACAATACAGTTTCTGTAGGATATTATCCGATCCGGTGTCTTTTATTTCGATGGTTCATGGGAGAAGCATATCGTTCTCATTGAGTTCACCTATAATAATATATATCATGTGAAAATATATATATATCCTTTTGAGACCTTGTATGGTAGTCCGTTCCATTCACCCTTGTGCTAGCTAGAGGTAGGTGAGGTAATCCTAATAAGTCCTTGTTTCATTTAAGAGACTTTAGAGTAGGTTAAGATGATCAGAAAGCATATGGATACTGCTCAATATAGTCAAAATATTATGATAATTACTTTCAATGACCTAGAGAGTTTGAGGTTGGGGATCACGTTTTTCTTTGGGTGCTACCCAGTCATGGAAATAAATGGTTATGGAAACAAGGGAAGTTATCGCTTTATTATGTAGGGCCTTTTAATATTCTGTAGAGTGTTAGGTTAGTAGCTTCTAGGTTGCTACTACCACAGAGGTACCATTCCATGCACGATGTTTTACATATCTTAAAACTTCACCAATATCTTGTTGATCCATATCATACTTTTGATCCCAATGAAGTTGAGTTTGATGGTGATACTACCTTTGAGGAGTATCTTGAATAGATCATTGACTAGATCATGAAGTCTCTATGAGGCCAGTTTGTCCCTATGGTATTAGTGCTATGGTAGAATAGCCAAGTATTGGATAAGACTTAGGAGGGGGAAGCTGACGTACATGCCCAATGGCTAGAATTGTTCTCAGATAGTGTTTCTACACCCTTAGACGGTGAAATCAGGGACAAGATCTTTTTAGTGGAGAAGACTTGGTTTTTCACTTAGGTATATACCCTTTAATTTTTTTTCTAAATCTTTACTTTGGACCTAATATGAATGCCTAATGAGTTAAAAATGGAGTTAGGGGTGACTGAGGAATGTTTGAAGCCCGTAACCCATCTTTCTGGGGAAACAGAACATGTCACACATTTAGCACATTGTTGGTGCATAATTTGGATAATAGTGTAGATGTAAATTTTTATAAAGAACCATGTAGCATGGTTTGCGCATGGCCATTCAATCTAACCATGTAAGTACCCCTTATTCCCATTTAACCACGCACATGTGAAATTTCTAGGTATTTTTTAAATCTTCACCTTATTGATCTAGTAAACCACCTCCTTCCTCATAATATGTGAACTGGCAGGATTAACCCTTTTTTCTACTCATTTTGGAGAATTTTGAATTCCAAAGGTAGGAATCAATATATCTCCTTCATCTGGGATCCTTTCTAGCTTCTTTCCATCATGTTGGATGTGCAACGATATGTACATGAGTATGTTTAATCCTTACTCCTACAATTTTTTCTCTCAACCTAGATTTCATGGTGTGAGGGTTATTTCAATTTTCATAGATCTACTCTGATATAAGCTAAATCAAGGGCCAATACCAGAGGAGGATATTTGTACAACACTACGGTTTGTGGTCCATAAATTATCCATCAAGCTTGTTGATTTTGGAATTGTCGTGTGGGACCCACTGATTTCATCAGCTGCCATTAGTAGAAATTATATTCCATTATTATAATCATTAGAACTATATGGATATTCTATTTCCATATTTGTTATTAATTGTTTGTGGTTATGGCCATAACTATATCCATCCCATGTAGGATGTTATTCCATAATTGGGTTTTTAGTATTTGACATGTTTGATCCACTATTCGGGCATGCTTTTTCTTGAACCTCATAATGGTATTCTTCTCTATATTAAATGGTTTGATTTAAATTTTTAATTTCAAAATGGAAAGTATCATGTATTCTCACCAGTTGACCCACCTAAGGTATGTTATTTAATTGATAATTAAATTTCAAATGGAATAATGGAAATTAAACAATGTATATGACTTGATCAGATAAAATATGAATAAATAATAGTTTGTATGTCCAAAAAACCCCTTACCACATTAATGGAATGTAGAATAACGAATCTTAATTATTGAATCTGATTTGAATGAAATTAATAGGGGTTTTATGCAACTTTCCCTTATCTCACTAATGAGAGGCAAGGATTGAACCAAACAGACTTATTGATTAATTATGACTTGATTAAAAGGGTTCATCCTACTTGACCTCATCACACTAATGAAATGAAAGGCTTGAACAAAATTAAAAATTCTATGAATTCATAATCATATAAGAATGGCCTGACTCAAGATCTCCTTGTATTATGATCGAAGAATTCCATGGGCATTCAGGAACCCCATTCTGATTCAATGATATGACTTTCGTAGGTCGATACCACATAGATCCTGATCCTTGTCAATTATTTGAATTTCTAGTATGACACCATAATATCCCATCAATATTAATACAAGATTCCTTGGATACACTCATTGGATCCAGCATTGAAAAGTTGGTTCCATGGTTAAATCTTATCATGCCCAGTCATTGCTTAGCCCCGTTTTACCTTGGAGGAACTCCTTGGACTCAATCGACACCTCATTGTGGAATGACATCAATGATGCTACTTGGATTACACTCTTACCCTATAAAAGGATACAATTATTACTAAGTTTTTTACCCTTGAGGTCAATGCTTCCTTGGTTATTAACTTAGGAACTCACTATTAAATATAATTACCAGTTTCTTTGTTATAACATGGAACCTTTACTATTTCTAACATGAGACTTATTTATAAACTTGTAATAATAAAATAATGAATTTTTTACATGTAAAAACACTATCTGAGAGATAAAGTAGTTACTTAGGTATTTAGTTACATTATACGACTGTACATTATATATGTATGCCTATACACTACTACATTTCCATTACATGGGCCAGATGTTATAGGCACCATTGGTGGTGACCCACTAAGATTTATCTCACACCCTCTCTGGGTGCTGTTTGGTACCCAGAGTAGATTACATGCTTGAAGGTGTTGAAAAAGTGAATTATACATCTTAAAACTCTTTATTTCTTTCTGTTTAGTAGAGATATTGACAATAGATGATCGATTTGGTGCTCAAGATTCTTGAGATAATAATTGATTTATTTTTTACTTATGTGGAACATGTTAAGCATGCAACCTTATATCTATGTTTTTCAGTTTTATATTGACAAGACATATCATTAGTTGTTGAATGTTATTCTAGTCATTTTTGCTATTTTTACTATTATATCTATTTTTCTATTCTATATTTTATTTAGTTATACTAATTCCACTCTTTAACTCTTTTTATATTCATTTTTTTCTCTAAACTTTGGTAGTGAGGACATAGTCTCCCCATAGACACACCATAGGCCCTCACTTCTAGTTAGTAGCCTCTAGAATTCAGGGAGATGCGCTTGAGGATATGTGGACCACTGAGCTTGGGGCACCCATTATGTGAAATCTCGGACTAGGACATCATAATTTATATTATGTAAAATAAACGTGATGTCATATTATTTTTAAAATAAATTCCAAAATACAATGGTAATTCAAATTATTTTATTTATAGAAAATAAATGATAGTTTTAAAAATAATTAGAATTTTTTCTTAATTTAACCACAAATATACCTTTTAATTAAATCCAAAAATTTCATACTAAGACTATTATAAAATTATTATTTCAAAAATTATATCAAAATTTTAAAATAAAATTTATAATTTTGACATAAATTATTAATAATATATGTGAAAAAATTAAACAAACTAGTTTTTTTGAAGAATATATATTTATGAAACTGGAAATGAGTTTACAGATGATTGAGTATTTATTTATTAGAAATAAACAAATACATTTTAATTATACTAAATCTTTTTAAAACTTTTAAATTATTTATTTATTCCGATCTATACATTCAATTCAACAACTAGGTTATAATGATCACATTTAAATATTAATATTTTTATTATATATGATAGATCACTTAATTATCTTATATCGTAGTTCTCTTAATGCTCTATGTTTCATTTTAAGAAAGATATCAACCATTATATTACATTTAAAAAATTGGTTTGTAAATTCTCCCCATTAAATAAATTTCATCATTGAATTTTTTTTCATCTCGGTAATCAAGGGTTCAATATTTGAAAATTATTTTATTGAAAACCTATACCATACAAAAAAATAATTAAATGTTATTAGAAAAGTTGATGTGGGAATCAAAAAGGTTGCTTGATATAATACATGACCATGTTAAAATTTAATAATGAATTGAAAATATGGTTATAGAGGATAAATTATATCCTTTAATGAATATTTGAGAGCGATAAGGAACATGATTCTAAGGAAGTCAATGAACACAAAACAAAAAATTAGTAAGGGGTGAAAAGACCATAAATGAAGTATAAATGAAGGTAATAACGTAAATCTGTTATTTTAATAATCCTATAATATATATGAGATATTATTTTACTATCAAGATATAGAACATGAGAAAATATTTTTATGTGATTTATTTTCATTTTATAAGAAAAATTTCATTTTTTTGTTGTTCTATGTTCAAATTTCACATCATCTATTATTATATGAAATGAATATTAGAGATGATTATTTCATGCTTAAAGAACTAAAATTAACTTTTAACATATCATAAGATCTAATAAATAATGACTGGTCATTCCTCATATCTCCAGATATTTACTAAAACCAAAATTATCCAAACAAGTTATACAATATAGATAAATGTTGTTATCATGAAATAATACACTAGTCTATAAAACCATGACAATTAAACAAAAATATCCTATTAAACCACTCCAAAAGTATTTAAACTTAAAATATGTTTGATATAATTAAAAACCCAAAAATTTCGAAATATGGTCACCAATGTTCCAAAATCATCTTAACTTTAATCCCAAAAACAATATAATGTTGCTATTATAATCACATACCAAATATGTGAATAACTTGTTCATATATTATCCTAAAACATTTAATAACCTGAATCACCATAAAACCTCTATTAAAATATATATGTTTCCAATAATTGACTATATCCTTATAAAATACTATTAAATATATTTTATAAGTCCAAAAAATATATAAGATTCATCAACCATAATAAAACCACATTGTCATGAAATCAATGATCCATTCCAAGGTCATCAATACTATAAAATTTACTTTATCAAAATCAATAATCTATTTATCCCTACTAAAAAATTTTATCTTAACATTATGTGCATATTAAGGGTTATCTATCTCTCAATCATGTGTTTTCAAAAAATACCACATACCAATAAATCACTTTTCTAGTTTATAAGAACCATTCAACATAATATTGCAAATCCTTAAATTAAAAAATCTGTAGAAGAATCCTTAGATATTTTGTGATTCTTGTAACCATAATAACACTGATAACACTTTTATAAAATATAAATATTGAATCCTAATATACAAAAATATCATTAATTCCACTTTAATGTTTGGAATAACATAGGAATTTCCTTGGTCTAAGAGGTATCTCTGGGATTAGGGCATTAACATTGATATTTATCATGTTCCCCATATATAATACATTGAAATATAAATATAACCTTAGGATAAACCTAATTTATACCCATAAATCTCTTAATGTTTCATAAAAAATTATTTTTATGTCCTTATTTTCTACATATAATATATCTTCCTATTTATTTTGAGTCATTTTCCTGGGTGATTCCTTCCAAATTCTTGACATACTAGAATATGAGAATTCATTCTTCTATGATCTTCATGAAACTCAATTTTTATATTATTTAGTTCATTTAGAAACTCACCTAGGATTAGGTTTTTAATTGTATATCAATATAGTTTATTATTCATAATCAGAATATTTTATAACCAATCTCGCACAAAATTTAGTTTCTCATGTAGAAAATCATTGAATTATTCATCACACGTATCTTTAACACAGTTCCATAAAAAGGCATAATATGATAAGAAAATCATAGGGGAAATCATATAATCATGAATATAATTTATAATTTTAATAAATTTTGAAAACTTATTTTGTTATTTATGAAATCTCATGTTTAACCTATGTCATACATGATCGTTATCAATTCAAATATACCATTAAGGTTCAAAAATATAATATAAATTATTCGAATATGGATATATTGTTAGGAAAACCAAAAACTCTATGAATTAAGATTTATATTATCATATTATCCTATAATAAGATATATCCTATAATAAGACATGTCCTCATAGTTTTTCATAGGGTTAAATTCACTAATATATTTTTTTAATAAATATAGTTCTAAGGTTACTATTACACTTCCTTTGATAGAAACAATAACACCTCCACTATAGTACCCTACAGAAAATGGTTATTTTACTATATTGTAAAAAAATAAAATGGGCCATTTCTTGAAAGGATCAAATAGTTTAAAATTTATTGAGAGACTTGAAATATACATGATTCTCAAATCACACATGAAAATATTGAATACAACAAAAATATTATAGTGAGAACTTTGTTATTTCTTCTATTATAACCACGAATTAATTTATATATCCATTATTGGTATCCTAAGGAAAGGAAAAAATAATAAAGGGTGAGCTTAGATACTCAGTAAGGGAATGAATAAAATAGAATCTATCATAAAATAAATAAATCAAGAATAATATGGTAGAGATAAATAATAACCAAATATTCCATATAACTAATATAAAATGTCTCAGGGCAAGAGATTAGCTGGGATAAGTCCTTTGTTTATTTTGGAAGGAATTTTCCTATTTCTAGGAAGACTGGCATTATTAGGGATTTGGGTATTCATGAAGGTGTTTTTCCCTTTACTTATTTAGGTGTTCCTATGTTTTGGGGGAGGCCTAAAGCTTGTTATTTTTCTGATATTGTATGTAAAATCAGACGTCATCTTGCTACATGGAAGGGTAAGTCCCTTTCCTTGGCTGGTCGAGTTTGTTTGGTTAGAGCTGTTATCATTTCTAAGATTGTTTATTCTTTCATGATTTATAAGTGGCCGATCTCTCTTATCAAGAGAATTAACGTTTCTATTAAAAATTTTATTTGGAGTGGAAATATTTCAGAGAGGAAATTAGTTACTGTTTCTTGGAATAATTGTTGTAAACCCTATGATGCTGGGGGTCTTGGTATTAAAAATCTTGAGGTGTTTAATGATTCTTTACTGGCCTCGTTCATTTGGAGGCTTGTCAATGATAAATCTGAGTCTC
This sequence comes from Viscum album, assembly GCA_963277665.1. Taxonomy (NCBI): domain Eukaryota; kingdom Viridiplantae; phylum Streptophyta; class Magnoliopsida; order Santalales; family Viscaceae; genus Viscum; species Viscum album. Next base: position 1,837,837,762 of record OY728137.1, on the reverse strand, counting down.
TGGACTTTCTCCGCTATAAATTCAGGGATAGGCTCAGGAATGGAGTTTTTAATTATCTGGATTCTTCTGTTTGGCCAGCTTTTAAATACATCTTTTCCTCTATTGACTCTCATGCCAGATGGCTTGTTTCAAGGAACTCGTCTTTATCGTTTTGGAAGGCCAATTGGACTGGATGTCCTTGAGCTGACTCCTTGTTGGATGATGATTTTAATGTTGATATGGATGCTACGATTAAGGATCAGCTTGATAATATGGGGGGTCTCCCTAATCATATTGTTACTATTATCAATAGTTAATGTTTCTCTAACAGAGAGGATTTTTGGGCTTGGGAACCTGCTTTTAATGGCCTGTTGACTTCTAAAAATTTTTATTGTCATTATCTATCTTGCAATATAGGGTGTAAATGGATGAGGGATCTTCATATGAACTTTATTAGGCCCTCTCGGTCTTCTTTTACCTGGAGACTGGCTCATGGGAAACTTCCTACTGATTGTTTCCTTCAGAAATGTGGCATCTCTCTCTGCTCTTCGTGTGTGTTTTGTCATCAACATAGGGAAGATATTGATCATTTGTTTATTAGTTGTGTCAATGCCTCTTCAATGTGGAAGGCTGTTTTTGATATCTTTGAAATTCCCATGCCTAATATGTCTTCAATTCATCATTTCCTTCAAAGCTGGAATTCTATTTCGCTCTCTCCCCAATTGTTGGATCTTTTTAGAGTTGCTGCTTCTAAACTCCTTCATTTTATTTGGTTTTCTCAAAATAAGATGATTCATGATAAATTTTCCTTCTTGGTTAGTGGGGTTTTATCCGCTATTCTTGGTGCTATGCGTAATGTTGTTATTCCAAGGAAGCATTTTTGCTTTAACTCGGTTCATGATTTGTCCGTTCTGAATAGGATAGGTGTTAAGGGTAATTTCAAGCCTTTGTGTGGTACTTTAGAAGTTCTCTGGAAGGAACCTTTTTTTGGTTGGATAAAAGTAAATTCAGATGGTGCTTCTAGGGGTAATCTGGGGCATTCTGGTTATGGTGCTGTTTTCAGGAATCATAAAGGGGATGTCCTTGGTTGTTTTCATGGTTCTTGTGGCTTTGCCTCTTCACTTGAGGCCGAAATGCTTGGAATTATTGTTGCTGTCGATCAAGCTGTGCAGCGTGGTTGGGATAATTTATGGTTTGAGAGTGATTCTTCTGTTGTTGTTTCTGCAATTAGGATGGGTCTTTATCACTTGTCCTGGAAGCTTACTAATCGCTGGATTAATTGTTTGGAGACTCTTTTTTCTTTGAATCATATTATCACTCACGTTTATAGGGAAGCCAATTCTGTTGCTGATGGTCAGGCTAATAAAGGTTTTAATGGTGTTGATTTTGTTTGGTTTGATAAAGTTCCTGATGATCTCCTTATTTTTATTAATAAGGACCGTGACAAATCCCCCATTTTTAGACTTTTGTAAGTTTCTTTTGGGGCCTGTTTGTTTTTTTGGAGTGTCTTGTTTCTTTTTCTTCAGGATGGCAGTAGAGCTTTGCTGTGTCGAGTTGCTGTGGTTTCCCAAATTCTGGGAATCAGTGTGCGGATCTGGAGCAGGCTGGAGTCTGCAGAGTTGCTGGCTTCATTTGGTTTCCCAAATTCTGGGAATCAGTGTGCTGTTTGGAGTGGGCTGGAGGCTTAGTTGCTGGCTTCTTTTGGTGGAAGGAAGGATTTTATGTTGCTGTTTTTTGGCTAATAATGGCCATGGCTGATGGAGATTCTTCTTTCGTGGAGATATCTTACTTGATCCGGCTTTGATCTTCATTGGCGGCATTGGTGGCCTCATCCCATAGCCCACCCTTTTTTATTGGGTGTTTGTCGGCTTTGGTTTCTTTCTTTTTCACCTTAACCATTTTTTATGGTTTTGGTGTTTTTTGTTTGTATTTTTCTTGTACTGTTTTCTTTTCTCTTTAATAAATTTCCATAATTAATCAACACACTTTTATTATTTATTATTTATTAAAATCATTATTTATGAGTGCTAACTGTTTCATTTTTCATTTATGTTTTGGTTTGGTAGTTTCATTACTTACATTTTTTTCACAGTAAATAATATAAATAATTATAATAATGATATAAATATCATATATATTCATTATATACATTTTCATAACCATCCTTTACTATTGAACATGAAAAAGTAATCACAACACTTCGTGGAGGTGGTAGTTAACATGTATGCATGAGTGACGTTATCATATATTAACAAGTTTAAGGGTAGGAATGTAAATGATATATTAAATTTAAAATGTAATAATTATGTCATAAATATATTATAAATTCATTATTAACATATTTATAACCATAAAATTAAAATGGTGTTGATAAACAAATTACAATACTGCATGGAAATGGTGGGCCACACATACACACAATCTATGTTTTCACTTTTAGTAGGATGGAAGGATGTTGGATAATGGTTTTAAAATCATAATAATGAAAATTAATTACATTTAATATAATTAACTAATTAATTCATAATTTATTCCTTATATTTATATATGGTAGAAAAAGAAATAAAATTAAATTTACTTGGTTAAGAGTTATACATCTCTGTTGAAAAAACTCTTTCAACTTACACCTTAAGCATAAAAAAGAACTTATTTTTGTAAAGAAAATAAGTTCTAAGAAGTTTGTAATTATGAAAATATAGTATTAGGGAATTTATTTTATTAGATATTTTTATAATAATTTTTTAATAATAGAGGAGAGATGGTTCCATTTTTTTAGTGAGGGAATAGACACACTAGGAATTACTTAAAAAATTAAATAATATATACATCATAATATTGTAAATTGGTACTATGTAATACCATATTATAATATAACATGTGAAATAGTCTAAATAAACTCCAAAAATAACATTTAGAAATGTTTTAGATACATTTTAACCAGTATCTCATAATAAAACCACATTAAATCCATTTTAATCGTAACTATGATAACATAACTTTTTACCATGATAAATTGTTTATGTGAACAAAAAAGGGGAATTATAACAATTTTTATTTATGAGGATTCCAAATATTCAATCTAATTTATCATATTATATTTCTATATTTTTAAGGAATTACTTTTAATATAATAAATAAAACACATGAAAAATAGTTTTTAAGAAAATACCAAATTTAACCATAGAAATCATTTTACCATTGAATCAAGTAATAAATTGGATTTAATGACTTTTTATGTTAAATACTAAAAATTAAATGTTTCATAATTTTTTATCAATCCAAAATGAAATCGAGTCTTTCAACAATTCCATTAAATGCAAAGACTTGAAAATAGATTTTAATTTGGATAAAATATAACTTATTTTTTTACCAAAGTCAATACCGGGTTCCCAATTTCTATATAATGTTTTAAAATAAATTATATAACTCATTAAAAATATATTTGGTTAAAAAATCATTAAATTTTATTAATTCAAGTGTAAATTGATTTTCATGCTATAAAATATAGTTTAAACCTAGATTTACTAGTTTACCTCTATTGAGTGTCAAACCTTTATCTTGGTTACTATTCATAATGATAAAAATAAAAGTGAACTATTTACAAAAAATAAAACTTGAAATTAAAAATATGGAGTCAATTTATTAATATTTAGTTTCTATAAGTGAAATAAATCATTTTTAATATTAATTTGTAAACCATAACCAAATTTTTTTTTGAAATTTTTTTTAAATATAAAAACATCTTATAAAAAGTAAATTATAATGTTGATATATATAGAATTATTTAGATGTTTTAAAATAAAATGGGATATTATATTAATTTAAAAACAATCCCAAAATCTAATGGGGATTTTAAATTAATTTATTTAATGAAAAAATGAATGTTTTATAAAAAATCCTAATTTTTAACCATTTATTCCCAAACCAACTTGCTTATAAAAACTACAAGAAATAATCCTAATCCTATTATGAAATAATAATTTAAAAAAATGATATAAATATTTTTAAAATGAAATTTATTAAATTTTCAAAAATTAATTTTAATATCTATGTGAAAAATGTAATAAAAACCATTTTAAAGATGAGATATTTTTGAAACACAAAATCACTTTACTAAAAATTAAGTCAGTATTTATTATTCATTAATAAATGTGTTTTAATTATATAAAAAATTATAAATAATTTTAATTATGTTGTTGTTATTATTCATACCTACATTTCAATGCCTAGTCTATAATTTTCATACTTAAATATTAATATTTTTACAGTATACCCTAATTATCTTAAAGAATAGTGTTGCATGTTCAGAAATATAGTAAGAATAACATTCTTATAAAATATTTTTTTAGGTGTTACATGGACCCCCTAGATCATTGTATCCTTACCCATTCAAAGAAAAATCACTCTAGGCACAATATACACAAGATTAATTCCCTACAGCACTCCATGAAACTAGGCATGGTTCCATCAAACCCATACCATATAACCTGTATCTACTCTCTAGTGGGTCAATTACCTTAAATAAATCTAACCCAGAAACAATTATTCCACAAAAAAAAATCACTAGGCCACCAATGTACCCACCATCATGAATTTCCAAACAACCATATATAAAACAAAATCATTGTATGGGATTTCATTGAAATCATGTATCAAGATGATATAAAGTCATAATAATATATCCTAACTAAGTCAAAAAAAGAAATCATATTTTAGAAACATGAAATTTCCTAGATGATATCAAATTAAATAGACCAAATATCTAACAAGAGCATACATATTCACATAAAAACCTTATAAAAATATTGTTCTTCAATATTTAACAAAGGAATCACATCATATATTTACTCAAACAAAGTCCTAGAAAAAAAAAAGTGTAAACATACTTTAAGAAAACTTCTATTTTTTTGAAATACCAATTCAAAACCATAAATTCCAATCATCCTATTTAACTTAAATTTATATTTTTAGTGATTTATTTTTTAAAAACCATTTTTCTATAGAAACCATATTTGAAATAATAGTTTAATAAAGAATAACCATTTTTCTTTAGTATCTAAATCCCACAACCAAAAAATCTATAAATTGGTCCACCAATACTAATTTGAACATGGAACCACTGAAGAGCAATTTAACAAGATATGTGATCCTTATTGACTAGTAGTATGACACTATCATTATTCCAATTTATTGGGAAACATCCTAAAAATCATGCAACATGATAAAAATAATCTTAATTATTCAACATGGATAAAAATCACTGAATTTTAAAGAGACTCAGTAAGGTAAAGACCGCCCATATCATCTGATGTTAATATTATTTTACTTTCTATGAAACTCTACCCAATCTATCTAATATTAAAAGAAATATAGTAATAAAAAAATTAATTTAGTAAATCACTAATATAAAAAATGAGGGAATGTAGAGAGGAACCAAAAATAAACACCCTAGGGTAGTATGACTTACCTTTGGATACTTCCAATAATATACAACATGAATATATAACAAAAATCAATACAGATATACCTTAGGGTCACTAAGATGAATGGGGGGACTATATAGAGAATATACACTATGTTATAGACATGAACTTCCCCAAATACCCTTACACATTTCATTTAATTATTTGATTATTATTTTAAAAAATATGTGAAAAATATATCAACCTTGACTTTTATGATTGTCCCTAGCCATTAAATATCTTTTATAAAGACTCCTTATTTTCCATTTAATATCCTTACATATCAACTATCAAAATTCACCATGTATAGGATCCTTATGCATTATTGAAATGGCACTTTTATTTCAGCCTTATCAAAAGAACAAACTGTTTCGTATTAGGGAAGATAACACCTATGTATCATAAAATATCACAATACATTACTATTTTTTGGTGTGTACCTTTTGAAACCTCATTATAGAAACCATCCTTACAATAATACTCTTTATTATTACCTCAAATAAATAAAACTTCCATTACAACTCTTACATTCGAGAAATACCATAATTATAAAAATTTCACTACCTAAGAACCCTTACATATCAGAATATTAACTTTACGTATACCTATGTTTACCTTTATAAATTATAGGGAGAATCTAAACATAAATTATTTTCACATAATAGGGTTAAGCTTATAAATTAAGGATTTAATATAATGCATTATTTTGGTGATGTTTTTTATGATATGGGAATTTCTAAACATTGAAAATTTTATATCTCCACCTACAAAGTTCAAATTCCAATGGACTTAATTCAGATATATATACTATTGGTATATTTAATTTTATAATTTCCAACCATGGGTGTTCCTCTAAACCAACATCACTAGTAATCATAAATTAATCTTCCAAATTCTCACCATTTGGTAGTTTCATCCCTTAACCCTAAAAAAATATTTACTTCATTGGTCAGTTACAAGGTTTTAAATTATTTACTATATAAAATATAAAACAAATATATTAGTCAAATAATTTTATTAACACCAATCATATCTGATGACATAGAACCCATATTTTCTAGAGATAGACTTTAATTTTAAAGAACACAAAAATTTATCCCAATACTTCTCACCCAAATAAAATCATTTTAAAACACCTAAAGCCTTATATTAAATACAAAATTTCTATCATGGGAACCTAAGAAACCTTTTGGAACTCAGAATACAAAAAAATACCATATTTAAATATGGTGATCTCTATCAAAACCCAAATTTATACAAAATTCCATTATCTAGTAAAAAACATTTAAATTTATCTATAATACAGAGACCCAAATGTTTTTGAGTCCTTACAAAGTTAAATTTGAAGAGTAAAAATTATAGTGGTGATTAAATTTTTTGATTTCACTTTTATAGGGTGAATTCTCATTTTTAGGAAGACCTATGTTAGGTTTTAATATTTAAATGGGATGTAACCATGCATATCATAAATTACTAGTTGTAAGTTGTTATAAATACCAATAAACCAAAAACCAAGTAGACTCTATTTCTAGAATTAAATATTATATAATCCAAAATTTTTGAATTTGGGAATTAATTGGAAAACCAAATCTCTTAAATTACTTATATAATGATTCTTGTTATTGTTAATTAACTAAATATAGATCTAATGAAGAAAATCTTAGTTAGTTTTGTTGGTTTCCAAAAAACAGTTTTGATTGGGATAAATATACATTATGGGATCTAAGTGTTTAGCCGAGGATAATAATATAATTGGTAAATAAATATCATCTATATTTTTTTTGTTCATAATAGGAGTATCCTTATGTCATGATAATATAGTATTCTAATTTTTCATAGTTCATAAAAGTGCTAGATCTTTTATATTTTCCTTTTGAAATGGGTTTTTTGAGAATTTCCATTTTCATAATATAATGAAGTATCATTTTTATTCATTGCATACTTTTTTTATAGAAAATTTATTAGTTATAATAAGAATTTTCTTTTATAAAGCTATATATCCATACTTTTTTTCATTAGAAAAATTCATTGTAGTTAAAACAATAATTTTTTTATGGGGTATGAAAAAATAATATATACCAATGGAGATAAAGGGTGTAAATCTTTGATGGGGATATTATAGTCATATTTTTCTAGTGTTATAAAATTGAACATTGGAGAGAATCTTGACACCCATGATGTTAATATTTATTATATAATTTGAATTTTTTTTCTGTTATTAATTTTGGGATTTTGGTAGAAAAGTTAAAATTTTTGAAACTTTTTTAGGTTTTATTATTTTCAAAATAATTGATAGTAATAGTTCAAACTAAATTTTCAAGTCCAAGGATGTTATCATGGTTAGATTCATGGATATGGTAACTGTGTGACTTGACCATGCATTTTAACTAGTTTTAAACTTTTTACTTTTTTTCTAATATTTTTTCATGAATTCATTTATTTTAACCCATTAATTTGGTACTCCCCTAGAATCCATAAATATTGACTCCCTTTACCCTAATCCTTCTCCTCCTTGTCTCTATAATATTAATTCCTTGGTTCCAAGTGGATTTATCCATGGTAATTCTTCTATATTTTCTTATTTCTACTTATATCTCTCTTCCCCAATATTATTATTATTTCTTTTTTTATATATATACAACATGATGGATGAAACCATCCCAAGGGTTTGTATAAAACATTAGGGTTTTCTTTCAATGTGATTTTGATGGTCTCTTATTAATGTAATCTTTCTTCATTTGTATAATGTATGTCAGTTCAACTTGATTGAGGTAGGTGTTTTTATGAAATTACATTTAAATAATATGAAAACCATTTCATGAGGTTTATAAACACATCTATTTCTTGTAGAGTACCTATAATTATTATAATTGATGTATGTTTAAATGCTTAAAAATTCATTCATGTTTTTTATTCTTTTCATGAAGTGGGATTCCAAAGGTTTTATGTGGTGTACTTCTAAAATCCAATTTCAGGAACTCTAATTTTTTGATAAAATGAATTTGACCATATTATAAATTAAATTAAGTCTATATTGGTGTTTCAACATTTGGATTATTTTAATAAGCAGTTTTTCCTAATTACATGATTTGGTTTTGATTATATAGGTCTATTTGGTTAATAAGAAATTATTATTGAGTTATTATTATTCCTTATATCATACCCCATATTTTTTATGTTATAGTAATTATTTATGTTTAATTAAATGATATTTTAATTGATGTCCTTATTCTTATTTATTTAAAATGATGATGTCATGATTATGATATTTATGTGAAAAATAAAGGATTTCTTGGAAAAGTTAAAAATAGTTTTCAAGAAACATTTGAAAACCATATCTTTTTTTTGTTATTCTATGGTATATTTTATTATAGGTGTTATGAGATGTGATATATATTTATAGGGATATAAATGTTAACAAGGATGTTTATTTTAATAGTTTTTGGAGTTTTGATGTAAGATTTATTGATTTATTAAATTAATGCAATATATTTCAATGTTATAAATGGATTCTATTATGTGTTTTTATTTTCAATGATAATTTAAATATATATTACTTGGGGTGATGTATGATGGAAGAATAATCCCCCAAAAATATAGAATATGGATATACAGACCATACCTTTAGGTAAATAACAGTTAAAGGTGTTTGGTGAGAAACCCAATAAATTAAATTATTATTGAGTAGTTCCTCATAAACTAATATAAAAAGTGATGATGTGATGTTTCTAAAACTATCTAAAATATGTTACAATGAACATTTAGAGAATATAGATATAGGAATAACTTGAAAATTTTATATTTATAGGATTGAATGATGGTATAATTACGAAAGAATCTATCCCCGTAAAAGTTAGCATAAAGGGTTATTAAATTAATTATTAATCTCATCTAGTTGAAAGTTAAGAATAGCCAATATTAAAGTTTGAAACACAAAATTAGTGAGTTTTATTGAAATAATAAAAAATTAGTATACATAATTCTATGATCCATAGAAATAATCTAACATGATTTTGAATTATTCTAATAATTACTAGAATTGTATAATGTTATTTTAGGTTTTTTATATTGATTAATAGTCCTTAAATTGAAATTAATTTTCTATGAATAGGTTTTATGATTTTTTGAATTTACATATCATGGTGGATTTTTTAAATTTTAGACCTACATAAGGATGAGATAAGATAATGAAAAAATGGAAAAGGCTTGAACGTTGTATTTTTAATATATATCTTTATAAGGTTGATAAATTTTTTTTACGTTTTTTACTAAATATAAGTAAGAAAAATGGAAAATTTATAAAAATTTTATGGTTCAAATAGATTTATATAAGGTTGTTTTCAGTCTTCTTAAGGTACATTTATTAATTTATATGGTTTAAGTATACTTCCTAATGTTTTATAGAGACTTATTAAGGTTCCCTAATTTTTTTAAACTGAAGAAGTAACTTTTTTAGGTTGTTACATAAACCGCATAAGGTTTGTTAAATTTAATAAGGTTTAACTTCATGATGTCCAAAAATAATCTTTATAAGGTTCATTTACTGATACATCATAAGGATAATTATCAAATTTATCGGTGTGATTTCTATGTAATGTAAGGATAATAACAGAACTATGTAATGATGGGTCTATAATTAAGGATGATGTGAAAATTCATATGGATAAATTATCCTTATAAAATGAATGATAAAGTAAGATATTCAAAAAGTTATGTATGAACATAGTGAGGGTAGTAAGGATATTTTTATCCCAAATGAAAACCAATTTACGTATGGAAATATCACAAATTCAAGAAACTAAAATGCACTTCACACTAAAGAAAAACAAACTACATAAAGATCATTTTACGTCCAACACATAGAGAAGATTTATGATACCATTAAAGAATGAATATTATATATTTATAGAATTTAAAATATTCTAAAGAATAAAAAATTATATGATTCTAATGATGTCCTTTTATAATGACCCAAAATTCTATGAATTAAATTTCATTCTTATAATTATTTTATACGGTATAAATCACAAAAAATACCATTAAATACCCAATACCAACATTATAAATGAATAATTAATGAAATGAGAAGTATTTATAGATGTTAAGAAACCTATACAAATGAAATAGTAATTTAACCTTTGGAATAGTAGTATGACTCTTATGAATAGTAAAATGGCCAATATAATAGTAAAATCACCTATTAAAGTATAAATAAAATTTGTGCATCTTATAAATGAAAATAAAATGTAATTATTTTATAGTATAAGTAAATAAATGTTTATGAAATAATTAATTTAGTGTTGATATTGTTATAAAACATAAGTGTTTACTTTCAATTTTATAATTAATTTAATTTTTTAAAATAAAATTTATTTCCATAGATTGTATTCATAATTTAATGTATTTTTATCTTATGATTATAAGATAATTTTATGATACCTTCATTAATTTTTCGAAGTGTTACAAAATCAACTGTAATTTTAAAATCAGTATTTTAAAAGTAAATGTTATTCTTAATTGAAAATTAAAATTTCAATATTTAGAAAATTAATTTGATAAAATGGATTTCATTTTTGAATTCTACACATAGAAAAATGGTTATGCTGAAATTTTCATATTTTTCTAAAATACATTAATTTTTGGTGAATAGTAAAATATGGTAATTTATGGTATATGATAAATATTTAAATTATTGAGTCATGGATGATTTTAGAATGATTTAAGAATTATTTATTCAAACTCACATGAATTAACTACTATATTTAGTGATATGAATCCTCAATATTTCTTTTCTTGAGAAAAAATAATTAACTAATGATTAAAATAATGAGAAAACACCCTTCTCCTCCACTATAAATACCACTGCTCACCTCATCTTGTCTTAACACCTATAAATATCTGATACGTGTCGAAATTCTGTTAAAATATATTTAAAATCCATTTCTATATGTTCAAGAGCCCTTGTTATCATAAAAAGTCCAAACGGAGGTCCCTCAAGGAGGATCTCAAGGATAAAAAATCAAGTGGTAAAAACCTATTTCCTTTTCTTTAATTTCATTCTAATATCATTTCATTTATCAATATATCTTAACCGAACCTTATACAATTGTAATGGTAACAAAAATATATCATATATAATGTAATTTTATTATGTTTATGAAATATTTTATCCTCAATTCTTTCCCACCTCCTTTTGTTCAAAAAATGAAAACACCATCCATGATGTGTAAATTTATCAAATTCAAGAGAAATGAGTTCTAAAATTCTATTACAATATTCAGGGCTTATAGTGAAACTATTTTTATGGTTTAAAACTATAATAATATATTTATTATATCTTATATAAATTTTTTCAACCATTATATATTATTGATATTAAATAATAGAACAAAACTTGTTCACTATGGCTGAGAAACTGCTAAATTAATCAAAATGATTATCACTAATGAATTATTTAATGATTCATTGTTATTAAATATAGCCAAATTACTTATAATATAATTTAATATTAGTGATGTTAAATAATAACATATAACTGTAATTCTAAAAAAAATTCTCATTATACATGATTTTCTATACAAGTATACAAGTAAACCGATCATGAAATCTATGGAAATGAACACTCCAAATGATAAAATTATATCTTATAACTCATCAAAAAGGCCATAAATGATCTTAATAAAATTATAATAAATAAAATAAATGTACAAAATTCTCTTCATTAATTAATTATTTGATACAATTTGATTATCTAGGATATTAAGATCAAGTGACGAATTATTTCAAACATAAGGTTATAGATCCTTTCTTAACCTCTATATTTCCTTTGGGTTACATTTTCTCTAACATTACACAATTTAAACCTTATTTATTTTTATTTAATTCTTATAAATTAAGTTTATATTCTCCAAACTCATTTATCTAGATCATATCATCCTTCTTTTATGGGGTAATACATGTTTTAATAAAATTCCCTTCTCCAATATTCCCAAAAAGAAAACCAGATTCAAGGTAACATCCCAAGTTTTTATGCATCTTAAAGTGATCTACATAATTGGATTTAGTCCAAAATTATTTTTTTTAAAATCACTTATTTTATCATGAAAAAATATCTTGGTTCATTTCTGGTTTTATTAAAACAAACATGCCTTTTAATCTTTAAAAAATATATAAAATTTTAATTAAACTTCACTAAAAGGATTCATTTCCAATGTTTCTTAAAAAATCCCTTTACATGTTTCCACATAAATTAGGAATAAATTATCATGATCTCTACCTATTTACCTTATAAATATCCATATATGTTTGGAATCAATTCTTCCATGGAATCATCTATGATATGTTCATTTTATATGCCTTATAGAATGATTATGATACCCATTTCTTTCCATGGGAAACCCTTATGTTTATTCTTCTTGTGGAATAGGTATTCAAAAAAATGTTATGATGGCTGCACCGAGATAGAGTTCTAATGAATTTTCTAATTTGTAGTTTCATGATATCTTATGTGAAATAGTCTTAGTGGTTAGCCTTGTCTCATATTCCACGTGCAACGGTCTTGTTAGTTATCCTTAACTCATGATCCTATATGTTCAATTAGCTTTGAATAATGATAAAGTCATGTTTTATGTTTATTTCACATTACATGTGTAAGGATATTTGACTCAGGCTGATGTTATGTTTTATGTTTCTTCCACATTAATATGATTTCAATATTATATGATCCCATGATCTATATATTTTTATTCCATATGTTTATTCATGTTCCATTATTTTTTAAATCATTATATTATTCCTTATAACCCATGTGCTAATATTTATTCTTATTTTTATTTTCTTACTGGTCCTTTTAGCTCATCCCATTATTCATGTGTTCCCCGAGGTTATCTTATGCATATTTAATGGATCAAATGGATTTATGAGATTATTATGAATATTAAATAAAATATGTTTTTATTTCATGATGTTTGATTATGTACCTAATCTCCAATATACTATACTTTATGATCCTTATCTTGTAATTTGATGTTTAATTATACTTAAAATGATGTAATAGTATTAGTAAAAGTCTAAAGTCTCTATAGTATCTATTAGAGAAAAAGTTTAGTTATTCTTGGGATTAGGATTAGAAAACACTAGAAAAAACCTTAGGGATAAGACTAATCATAAGAAAATATCCCAATATTTTGGTAAGTATAGAGTAAGTGAATTATCAAAAAAAAATATCTCTATCTTGATACTACTAGTGGATGTGGTTTTGCTATATATGTACCTCAATGTAACAACACCCAAAACATTTTCCAGTCATGACTCGGGGTAACCTGGTACACGACAACAAGCCTTACTGTACACATAGTTTGACACTCCAAAGGGATATTATTTTGTCAATTCATAATCTCATTACAAACCATTATTAAGGATTAAAATTCCCATAATAATATATGTTAGGAAATAGATCATGGATATCCTTGATTAAAACATAAGAATAACAATTTATGATATACATTTCCATTACAAGATTATGATTTTATGTTCAAAGTTGGATTTTTCACATGAAAATTATATAAGTATTCAAGCCCCCTTAATTGAAATTTATTTTCTTAGTTAATGGAAGAAAATAGAAGAAAATGTTCCAAAAATCATTGTTACAGAAAATCTGATGATTTCCAAAATTAAATGACAAATATTATGGGAAAAGGACCTCAAAACATTATAATGGTATTTACTAAGGAAGCTCAAGTCATGATTAATAACATGAATTGTGTGGAACTCCCTCTTTCTCCTATTAAATGAGAAGTTTCCATCGAAACCTTCATGTGAAAAATACCATCCAAGTTTAGAGGATCTTCTAATTTCCTTATCATAGAAAAATGGATTAACTCTATTGAGAAGATATTCTCTATTCTCTAGTGATCAAAAGAAGAGATGGTTGTGCTGGAGGTATATCATTTTGATGGATAACATGATCAGTGGTTGACACTAACCAAGAAGAAAAAATTCCAAGGAAGAAATCGATTCCATATACTAAGAGAATTTAAGGATTTTTTTTTCAATAAATAATTTTCACAAACCCTCCATTTCATGATAGAAATAGTGGTCCATGGAATAATACAGAGGGAAGAAAAGTCTATCGAAGATTATGAATAAAATATTACAGGGCCTGTATGATAAACACATATATTTTTTCATGAAAATTGAAATCAAGGTGGATCAATTCTTTTGAAAACTAAAGATGAGTATACCAAAAGAATTATAAATTTGTGACATTGAATGCCATGAAGAGACTGTTCATTGTGCCCTCAAGGTTGAAATTGTGATTGGATAATATTAGTGGTATTGTGGTCCTGATGAAAAAAAGAGGAAAATATAGGATGATAAATCCCTTTATGTAGGTAATTACTATCATCCCACATGTAAAAATTGTGGGAACAAGAATCCTAGGATCTGTCTAAAGGGAACTAGGAAATGCTTCAAATGTGGTAGAATGGGGAATCTTGCTAGTAACTTCCAAAGGGATATAAATAATCCTACTAATGCAGGATAATAAGGGAATGTTCAAATCCACACTTAGCTAATAGAGAAATGTTAAAATTACAGGGAACATGGGAATAATGTGAACTATTTCCCTAATTCAAGGTTTGTTGTTGAGAATCAACAACAATAACCTCCAAGGCAGTAGAAAGGGAATATTCTATCAGTATTGTTGAGGTGGAACCCAAAAATAATGTGGTGAAAGGTACACTAGTTATTCATTCAATAATAGAGAACATACTATTTGATTTATGTTCTATACATTCTTTCAATTCTTGAAATTTTGGTAGAAAAATTCAAACACCAACTCAAAATATTAAGGATGAGTTGTTTGTGAGAATAGAAAATGGGTAAATTATTTCATCCAAAGTATATAACTCCTACCTAGTTAATGTTTTTGTATTGAAATTCCTAAAAAAATTTCTTTTACTTTCCTTAGTAGAGGTTGATGATATTTTGGGCATGGATTGGAAATATTTATAAAAATCCATCATTGACTGTCGTGAAAGGGAGATCCCTCTTTATATATTTAATTATCCTCTAATTCTATGCAAGTGTAAAGAGGATGATGAATCTTCTTTAGAATCATCGTCTCAATTATGGATATTATGTTTTTATGAGAGAACATATCTAGTTGAAATGATTGAGATAATGGAGAGAACCATGATCAAAGAAATTCCCATTGTTTGGGAAAACAATGATGTGTTAACTGAAGAGTTTTCAGGTCTTCCTCATAATAGAGAGGTTGAGTTTACAATTGAACTAATTTCAGGATCTTCACCTATATCAAAGAAACTATATATAATGGGAACTATTTAGTAAGAAGAACTAAATAAGCAGTTACAAGAGAGTTTGAATAATGGTTTTATATGATCATGTGATTCACCATATGGTGCTGCAGTCCTCGTCATGAAGAAGAAGGATGGATCAATGTTCTTATGTATTGATTTTCAATAGATCAAAAAACCACAATAATGGAAAATTATCACCTTCTATGGATAGATGAATTGTTTGATCAACTACATAGGGACAATTATTTTTCTAATGTGGAACTACAGTTGGACTATCACTAATTAAAGGTGAGGAAGGAATATATTACCGTGACTGGTGTTCAAATGGGGTATTTACACCAAGATTTAATAGTTAATCCCATCAGACTCAAAAATCCTTGAACAATATTCATGGACTTAATGAATATATTCTTTATATATTACCTCTGAAAATTTTTGGTAGTCTATATTGATGATATTATGATATATTCTAAGGGAAAATAGAAACTTGAGGATCATTTGAATAATGTCTTGAATAATTTAATAAGGAATAAACTATATGAAAAGTATCTTAAACGTGATTTATAGATGATGGATGTTACGTTATGGGGAATTTCATCACTAGAAAAAGGAATATCAATGTTCCCTTCCAAGACCAAGGAAATTAATGAGTGGCCCAATACAACATCTGTAATGAAGATCCATAGATTTCATTGCATACCTTGGTACTACTAATGATTTGTGAGGAACTTATCATGATTTTCAAGACCACTAACCAAGTTGACTCAGAAAGGAGTAAAGTTCATGTAGACTAGTGAATGTAAAGACTGCTTTAAAGAGTTAAGGAAGAGGCTTATCATTTCACTGGTTCTCACATAACCAACAAGTACGGAACACTTTATAGTGTACATATATTCTTAAAAGAATGTATTTTGATATTTGATGATGAAAAATGATAAAGTTATAGCCTACACATCAAGGAAGTTGATAATTCATGGGAAAAACTATCTCACTCTTGATCTAAATTTGGTAGCTATGATCTTTGTGTTGAGAATATAGGAATATTATCTTTAAGGGGATAAGTATGAAGATATATAATTATTATTAGATCCTCTAATATATATTAATATATAAGAATATTAATATGAACTAATGCTGGTAGTTTGAACTCATCATGAATTCTGACTCCTCAATCCACTATCTTCTTGCTAAGGAAATTAATGTTGATGAAGTTCTAAGTAGAAAGGATCATGCATATTTATCAATGGTTAGAAATGAGAAGGATACAATCTTATTAAACTTGAAAATTATGGATAATGGAATCAATATGGAATGAACATCATTAATCCTTTCTCAAATTATTTCTCAACCATCCCTCTTGGAGAAAATAAAGGATGCTCAAAGAAATCATTTGGAAATTAAAGAAAAGGTGGAAGTTATTAGAAATGGGAAATCATCAGAGTTCCAAATGGAAGAATAAGTGTCATGAGATTTTTTTATGACTACTGGTACTATCAAATACAGAGATAAATAAGGAGGTTATGAATGATGAACATGGGTTAACCTTCTCTAGTCACCTAGGGACCTCAAAAATGTATCACGATCTCTGAGAGCACTATTGGTGGGATTATAGGAAAAAAGATATTGCTAAATATATGACAATGTGACTTATATGTCAAAAAGTGTTGGATGAAAGTAAAAATTCTAAACTAATGATGAAAACATTATCTATACTAATATGGAAGTGGTAAAATATCACCACGGAATTTTTCATTGGACTTCCAAAGACTTCCAAAGGGAACAATGCTATATAGGTTAATGTGGATCTTCTAAAAAGGACATCTCACCTTATCAAAATTCTAGATGATTTCACACTAGATCAAATTGCATGGATATACATCAAAGAAGTGGCAAGTATGAATAGAGTACGACTATCAATTGTATCCGATCGAGGTCTGGGATTCACCTCTATGTTTTGGAATAGTCTCCAAAATGGTCTGAACACTGAGCTGAACATCAGTACAACCGATAATATTCAAACTAATGGCCAATCTAAGAGAACTATTTAGACACTAGAAGACATGTTGAGAGCATGTTCTTTGGACTTCAGAGGATGGGACCATTATCTTCCAATGGTCAAATTATACTATACCAACAGTTTCCACTCTAGAATCCAATTGGATCAATATGAATCCATTTATAGGAAAATATGTAGAACATAGACTTGCTAGGATTTAGTTAATGAAATTAAGCAGATAAGACCAAAAATAATCAAACAAGTAGTGGAAAAGATGAAAAACCTTCAACATCACATCAAGGAATCCTAAATTCCATAGAAGATCTATGTAGATAATCGTCGACAAGACCTTTAGTTTAAGGGTGGAGACTTGGTATTCCTCCAAATATCTCCATGTAAGAGGATCATGAGATCTAGGAAAGAAAGATGAGTCCCAAGTACATCAGACCCTTCAAGATTGTTGATTGTCCATGAACTGTGGCATATTGACTAGACCATCCACCTTCCTTGTCTCAAGTACATGATGTATCCCACATATCCCTCTTGAATAAGTACATATCCTATCCCTTAAATGTATCGAACACATAGGGTGTACATTTGAGGAATTATCACTCTTATGAAGAGTATCTAGTAAAGAGCTTAGATCATGTGGATAATGTTATACTGTAACGACCCGAATCCGGTGCCTCATAACTGGCGCCCCGTACCCGGATCGCCACATGACCTCAAGCGCATTTACCCAAATGCCAGAGGCTTATGACTAGTATTGAGGGCCTAGGTGAGTCAGTGGGGGAAATTATGCCCTCATTTAGTAGAGTATACAGTGGAAGGAAAATAACATAAACAATAGTGAAAGCAGTAAATAGCATACAAAAACTAAACTAAAAGTTGAAGCAATGTTTGATATAATAATGATGCAGCACGGTACATGTATTTTTAGAAAGTAGTAAACAAAACAATGTGCTTAAATACAACTGAAACCAAAGTACTAAACATAAACAACAACTCCCATAGCATCGCAAGCCAAAGCCCGGTCCCATGCCCTCTAGCTCCAACTAGAAATCAAGTACCTGAGGTATAAGGGCCACAATACCTATCTACACCTACAACCATACAATCTGTTTGAAAAAAAACAGGACCCAAACAGGGTGTGAGACTAATCCCAGTAGGCAACCACCACAAGATATGTGCCCTACTGTCAGTGAGTAATATATCAAAAGTAAAGGAAAATAAGTATAGTAATGGACTAAGAGTACACCAGTAAATAATCCTACCAATTCCAATTCACATTCATTTTATTAAACTACCAGGGAAGAACTAGAAAATAATTCTATTCCAAGGTAAGAAACTAACACGGAAAGTATCTCAAAGACTACCAAAACACAAGCAGTACAAAACCCAAGATTTTCCTTTGGCCTGGTGGACTCATCACAAACAACCATAAAAAATTCACACTAACTCTTTGGGTGGCTCGAAATAGTAGAACCTATAGTCCAGTAATCAAACAAGGCACACACACTCTGGGAAGCTCTCACGTCAAATCCCCTATGGTCTTGCAACGATAGCTATAGACTCTCTGAGGAAGCACTTATGTATAATTACCCCTGTGGTCTCGATGCATGGGTAAACTAAGAACACTCTTGGGAAGCACAAAGTCCTATTCCCATAGGTCTTGCTTATGAAACTAAAACCAATAGACCCTCTAGGGAATCACTTAATCGTCTATTCCCTCTTTGATCTCCCACACCAGGTTCTTACAGCCCTGAGCAGTCCAGTCGTGCGTAATCGACTGTCAGTAGCCCTAAGTAAGTTCAACAACTACTTGGATAATAGTTACCATGCATCTAAAGCATTTAAACAATAGGAAACACATGAAATAAGTGATAACATGTAAACTAAGAATTGTAGTATGGTTTTCCTCACAGGCAAACGATGCCAAACGGCGATAAACAACAAAACAGGGGGATAAACACCCATGGGGTGATCCTAAATCATGAAACTAATCATATATTAGCAATAATTAAACATAAGGTGATAAGAAATCTAGGGAAGATAAATAACAGGATCAAAATCCTAAACATGGGATACCTGATACATGGGTATCCGACACTTTTGCAACCAAAAATCAAAGAACTTCAACGTAGGGCAACAAAACACCTACCATGATCCTCGAAGATCAATATACTTGAACTTAGGCCTGTGAATCATCCTAGAACAGAGAATATCTACAAAAATGTCTAAAACGTTCGACCTCAGATAACTCATATGAGAGGATGAATCAGGAAACGAGGCCAAAGAAGAACTAAGAACTCACCGCTGTGATTCTTCTTCAATCGACAGAGTTCATTTCGGATAACCAGTGACAGATCGGTGGTTCAGAGAGGAATTAGCCTCCTCAGATGCTCTCGACCAAATTAGGTGAAGAAGAAGATGTTTATGAGCATTAGGCGCGACCCCAGTCCGATTAATGAAATAAAAAAGAAATTACACGGTGTGTGCTTTATAGTACACGGTGTGTAATAGTTCTTTTCGTACTCCGCCAAAATTGGCCTCCACGTCACCCCTACACACCGTGTGTATGTCCTGGACACGAACATCACATGACATCGAGTGGGAAAAGAGTACACGACATGTACGTAGAAAGTACACGGCGTGTACTTCAAAAATTTTCAGAAACATTATTTTTCACAAAAACTCCAGAAAACGAAAAAACATACCTCAAACGAGGATCCGGGTTCCTAAAAACTTCCCCCCTTAAGGAAATTCATCCCCAAATTTCTCTAATGAGGAGTGGAAGAAGAAACCCCAAACAGCTCTGGCTACTGCGATCGTACCACGGTCTCCCTTTCCCAGGTCTCGTCCTGCACTCACCTGTGCTGCCATAACACCCGTACTAGAGGAACAGACCGACCAAAGAGAACTTTCGTATTGCGATTGACAACCTTGATAGGATGCTCCTCAAAAGTTTCATCCTGCTCCAGCTCAACCTCCTCATGTTGAAAGATAGGATATGGGTTGGAGAAATACCGTCGAAGCTGAGAAACATAGAAGAAGTCATGCATAGACTAGTACCTCTGAGGTAACTACAACCTGTAAGCAACCAAACAGACTCTCTCTAGAACCCCAAATGGCCCGATGTGTCTCAGTGAAAGCTTCCCCTGCCTCCTAATACTCTTATGTCCCAACCTCCGGGTAACACACAGGAAAACCTAATCTCCAACCTTGACCTCCAAAGGTCATCTCCGCTGATCAACATATGAATTCTACAGAGACTATGCTATAGCCATCCTCTTCCAAATCAACTCTATCTCTTCCGAGGTCTCCGGAACATGACTGGGTCCTAGCAAGGCTACCTCTCTTACCTCTAGCCAGCATAAAGGTGATTGGCATGTCCTACCGTACAAAGTCTCGTAATGTGCCATCTGAATAGTCACCTGAAAACTGTTGTTGTAGGAGAACTCCAACAGAGGGATATGATTCTACCAAGTACCGCCAAAGTCTAGAATGTAGGCTTGGAGCATAACCTCAAGAACCTGGATTGTATGCTCGGACTGGCCATCAGTCTGGGGATGATATGCTGTACTCAAAAGTACCTATGCACCTAAAGCCCTCAGTAGTCCCTGCCAGAAGTGCGTAGTAAAATGAGCATCCCTGTCTGAAATAATGGAGTGTGGAACTCCATGCCGACGTACAATCTATCGGATGTACAACCGTCCTAGATCATCAATACTGAAGGTCTCCCTGATCAGAAAGAAGTGTGCAACCTTTGTGAGCCTGTCCACTACAACCCAAATCGCATCATTTCCTTGAGAAAATCTTGGTAACCCTATCATGAAGTCCATCGCAATATCATTCCATTTCCACTCAGGAATGGGTAACTGCTGTAAAATCCCCTCCAGTCACTGATTCTCTACCTTCACCTGCTGACAGGTGGAACACCGCATAAAAAAACCGTCCACATCCGTCTTCATACCTGGCCGCCAATACTGACGGTGCAAGTCTCAATACATCTTGGTGACACCAGGATGAACTGCCCAAGATGAAGCATGAAATTCCCGCATCATCTCCTCATGTATGTCCACTGAAACCCATACGTGGCCATGAAAATGTAGCACCTCATCATCTCCCACTGTCCACCCTGGAGTAGGGTCTCCATCTGACACACCCTCCTGTAGGACTAGGCCTTCTGGGTCTGATAGCTGCCTCATTCAAACTCGATCTAAAAGAGTAGAGGTAACAGCTAGAGAAGAATGAACTGTATTCCCCTGTCTATCATGCACCTTCAAATGCATCTCAGAGAAAAGAGCCATAATCTGCCACTCGCTGCTAGCCTCTTGAACCACCTGCAACTGAGTCCTCCTGCTCAGTGCGTCAGCCAAAACATTTCCTTTCCCAGGCGTATAAGAAAGCTCGAAGTCGAAAGACTGTAGGTACTCGACCCACCTCCGCTATCTTATATTCAAGTAATGATACGTGAAGTTATTTTTGAGGCTCTTGTAGTCAGTATATACCACAAAATGCTCTCCCATGAGATAGTGTCTCCAACAATGCCAGACATGAACAACTACAACCAACTCCAGGTCATGTGTAGGATTGTTCTTCTCATGGGGAATAAACTACTGAGATCCGTACACAACAACACGATATTTCTACATAAGCACTACTCCATGCCTGATTCCAGATGCATCATATAAAACTGTATAACTCTTTCCTGGCTCTAGCAGAACTAGAATCGGTGCTGAAGTCAATATCCCCTTCAACTCCTAGACGGCTGAGTCGCAAGATTCTGACTAAACGTACTTCACACCCATCTTAGTCCAGCCCATAAATGACGTTTCTAAGCATGAGAAGTCCTGTATAAACCGCATTTAGTAACCATCCAGTCCCAAGAAACTACGTCCCTTGAAGAGATTCTTCAGCTGCTTCCAGGTAACTACTGCTCTCACCATTTCTAGGTCTACTGAAACGCCTAAATCTGAGATGACATGACCCAGGAAGTGAATCTCAGCCATCCAGAAGTGGCACTTTGAGAGCTTAGCATATAACTGATGCTCTCTCAGTGTACTCAATAGGATCTCAATATGGGTATCATGGTCGTGTTGAGTGTGAGAGTACACCACGATATCGTCCACAAAGACAACGACGAAAGAATCCAAGTAAGGATGGAAATCTCTGTTCATAAGCACCATGAAAACTGCTGTCGTGTTCGTGAGACCGAACGACATAACCATATACTTGCACAGACCATACCTACTTCGAAAAGCTGTGAGAGGAATATCAGATGGTCTGACCAGCAACTGATGATAGCCGGATCTTAAGAAATTTTTTAAGAACACCCTAGCTCCACGAAGCTTATCAAAAAGATCATCAATCCTTGACAATGGATATCGGTTCTTGACCGTCAACTGGTTCAGATTCCGATAGTCCACACAAAGATGTAAGGTACCATCCACCTTCTTCGCAAACAACATAGGCAAACCATGAGGGGAAGTATTGGGTCAGATAAAACCCATCACCTGCAACTCCTCTAAATGCTTCTTGAGTTCTTGAAACTAAGGCATATCCATCCTATAAGGAGGTATGGATACTAGTGCTGCTCTTGCCACAAGATCAATAGATAAGTCGACCTCACGTTCTGGAGGCAACCCTGAAAAGAATTCTGGAAAGACATCCAGAAAATGGTCAACTATTGGAGGGATGTCCATATGAGAAGTCCCCTGATCATCTAGATATAAACTAGAAAAATGGGCTGTAACACTGCCCAACCCATGACGCTGTGGTCCAGCTCTGCTTTCCTGGACATCCCATTGTCCCTTGTGAAGAAAGGACCCACCCTCTGGTGACGTGAAACTCACCCTGTGGCGATAAAAATTGACAAGGGCCAGAAAAGGAACTTGCCAGTCCATTATGAGAATGAAATCATAACCTATCATCTCAAGGACATAAAGATCCCACAAGAAGTGACACCAACCAACCTCAAGGGGCACTCCTTGCACTGACACACACTAGTAGTTCTATGTCCCAAAGGAGTGTCTAGTGCCAAATTATCCTTAGAGGTAAAGACAGTAAGTCTAAGGGTATCCAAAATGTGTACAGAAATAAATCTATGATAAGTTTTGGTATAGAAAAGTACAGAAGATAAAACAGAGGCTACTAAGATCGTACCTCGAACTATGGAGGGTCCAAGATCCTACTCCCGATGGATCTGCTCTACCAAAAACATCTGGATAGTACCGCGACCCTATGTAGCAGCCTGATATCCCTGAGCTGATCCTCCTTGAGCTTGACCACCGTGTTCACGACCTCTACCCTGGCCTGAACGACCTGAAGGACTCTAGCCCCTAGTCTGCTATGGAACTGGTAATCCTGCTCCTGTACGAGGAGTAGAAACTGATCCTCCTTCACTAGCTGCTCGAAGAAGAACCTTGAAAAAACGTTGCAGATGAACCATCTTTCCGCAAGCTTGGCACTCCACTGGATCTCTCGAGCACTGAGGCTTCTTATGCCCTCTCTTTCTATAATGACAGTATAACACCTGGTTTCCAAAAGGAAGATCTCGTCTACTAGAGGAAATACCTCACTTCCTCAAGTCACCTCGAGTAGACTACGGTGGCGCTTCCTGCTGTCAGTATGAAAGGAATCAACCTTGGATGATGAACCTCCCTGGTCAATAGATCTAGTCTCCCTCGGATTCCGTTCAGTGATCAGCTCATAGTTTACTATTAGGGTAATATAATTCAACTGGAAGACGTTCACCTGCGATCTGATCTCTTGTTTGAGGCCTTCCTTAAACTTCCACGCCAAAAAATCTCGTCATTTCCCGGAACGAGAGTGAAATGATGTAACTTAGAGAAACAGGAGGAATACTCCATAACCTAAATAGTATCCTGCTGCAGGTTCATGAACTCTCTGGTTCTATCGGCCCTCAGCATTGCCAAATAGAAGTAGTCGTAGAATGTATAATGGAATTCATCGCAAGGTATAGTCCGCTGGTGACCTGCCTGCGAGACTACTTCCTACCATATCTTGGTAGAATCTCTCAGCATGTAAGTCGTGTGCTTCACACTTCTGTCTGGGGGTGTCTCCAAATGCTCGAAGATGGAAATCCTGGTTTCTAGCCATGACTCTATAGCCTGACGTCCTCATCCCCTGTGAAGGTGGGAGGATGCTATTGCTGGAAGACTCACGTCAGCTCTGCCATAGACGGGGCAGGATGATGAGCTCCCTAGAAGCTTTGCATGAGCCTCATGAAACCCTCTCTGAACTGAGCATCGAAACCCGTTTCTAGAATTACTGCAGGTTCCATGTCTGGAATGATCGGCGGAACTACTGGTAGTCCCTGGTATGCTGTATCCGGCGTACGATCACTGCTTGGTTCCTAGCATGCAATAGGAGGACGTATTGGTACCATGGCCCTGAAAGTTCAAAAGCACACCTCAAATTTAGGATTAACAAAGATAGAAAACACAAGATAATAGAACATGAACAAGAGAGAGGAACACTTAAGTTTGGAAAACAAGACTACACGATGTGTATTTAAACTACACGACATGTTTGCTAAGCCTTCCACATGGGCGTGTAACTCTTCCACCACTGGTTGTGTAACATCCCAGAATACATGGTGTGTTGTCCCAAAAACATGACATGTACTCGAAATCCACTCCCCTACCCGAGTCTCTTTAAATGTCTAAACAACCCGTTCTTTCCAATTCTAAACTACACGGCGTTTTCACTAAGGAAATGGTGTGTACTAGACAGGTTTCGGCAACCTGTGTAGCGGTTACATGGCCGGCTACACGGCTGAACCCTATATGGCGTGTTCCGAACAAACACGACATGTATATGAATAGATAACACCGACCCGTGTTGTTCGTGACACGGCCGGGTACCCAGAAGAAAACTACACAGTGTGTTCGTATAGAACACGATGTGTACTATGCGAGTTTCTCCGACCTGTGTTGTTAGTGACACGGCTGGGTACACGGTTGACTACTACACGACATGCACTTATGGTTCATGGTGTGTCCCTAAAGACTTTATGACACCCAATTTATCGGTCCAAATAGTTCGTAACACGGTATTAAAACTACATATTGTGTATTTATAAAGTACAGACCATGTATTCTGGGTTTTTCTAGGCTGTAACTCAGAAACTACACCGAATGCCAGAAACACTGAAAAACAAACATCTATGTGACAAATTCCTATCCGTGGGGGTCCATACTCCTTGTGAATCAAATCTTGGCATCATAAAAATTCATATATCAAATAAAACATCATAAAAAGTATGTCTGTCATAGAAACTATCACAACAACATGCATAATTTATCAAGACATCTATCACAATAACATGAAATTCGAATGCACCCTAGATGGCATGGTAAAATTCATGACATGTGATTTTCTACCCAGTGGCTATATGATGCATGAGATGGCACACCCTCTTCTCATAGAGTTTCAAAAAAATAGAACCACAGTCATATAAACCGTAAAAACACAAAACATGTTCATCACCCAACGGTGAAATATAATAAACTGTAACACTTTAAAAAACTGAAAATTGAAATTATGTGGTAATATATATTTTCCCTATACATGAGTTAATTACTCTCGGGAATAGTTAAGTACTAACTACCCATTTTTTCTTATCCCTCTCTATTGTCGCAAAACAGTAAGGCAATAGAAAAGAAGAAAACTCCTCTGATACCACTTTGTAACTACCTGAATCTGGGGCCTCATAACTGGCGCCCCATACCCGACTTTACACATGACATCAAGCGCGTTTCCCCAAATGATAGAGGCTGCCGACTAGCAGTGAGGGCCTAGGTGAGTTAGTGGGAAAACTATTCCCTCATTTAGTAGAGTATGCAGCAGAAGGAAAATAACTTAAACAATAGCGGAAGCAGTAAACAACATACAACAACTGATGTAAAAGAAGAATAAATGTCTGATATAATAATGATGCAGTAAGATACATGTATCTATGGAAAGCTGTAAACAAAACAATGTGATGAAATACAACTGAAACCAAAGTACTAAACGTAAACAGAAACTCCAGCAGCATCGTGAGCCAAAGCCCGATCCCATGCTCTACAGCTCCAACTAGAAATCAAGTACCTGAGGTAGAAGGGCCACAATACCTATCTACACCTGCAACCATATAATCTGTTTGGGCTGAAAAGCAAGACCCAAAAAGGGTGTGAGACTAATCCCAGTAGGCAACCACCACAAGATTTGTGCCCTACTGTCAGTGAGTAATATAGAAAAAGGAAAGGAAAATAAGTATAGTAATGGACTAGGAGTACACCAGTAAATAATCCTACCGATTACCATTCACATTCATTTTATTAAACAACCAGGGAAGAACTAGCAAAGCATTCTATTCCAAGGTAAGCAAGTAACATGGCAGGTTTCTCAAAGACTACCGAAACACAAGTAGTACAAAACCCAAGCTTGTTCTTTGGCTTGTTGGAATCATCACAACCAACCATAAAAAATTCACACCGACCCTCTGGGTGGCTCAAACTAACAGACCCCTATTGTCCAATAATCAAACAAGGCACATATACTCTGGGAAGCACTCACGTGAATTCCCCCATGGTCTTGCAACGATAGCTACATACTCTCTGAGGAAGCACTTACGTCTAGTTCCTCCTGTGGTCATAATGCGTGGGTAAACTGAGAACACTCTTGGGAAGCACAAAGTCTTATTCCTGTAGGTCCGAAGTAGGAAACTAAAACCAACAGACCCTCTATGGCATCACTTAATCTTCTATTCTCTCTTTGATCTCCCGCACTAGGTTCTCACAACCTTGAGCAATACAATCCTGCGTAATCGACTATCAGCAGCCCTAAGTATGTTCAATAACTACTTGGATAATATCTACCATGCATCAAAGGCATTTAAACAGTAGGAAACACATGCTATCAGTGATAACAAATAAACTAACAATTGCAGGAGGGTTTTCCTCATAGGAAAACGATGCCAAACGGCAATAAAAAACCAAATAGGGGGAGAAACACCCAGGGGTGATTCTCAATCATGAAACCAAGCATATATTAGCAACAATTAAACATAAAATGAGAAGAAATCTAGGGAAAATAAACAACAGGATCAAAATTCTAAACCCGGGATACTCGATACATGGGTATCCGACACTTTTGCAACCAAAACTCAAAGAACTTCAAAATAGGGAAACAAACCACCTACCTTGATCCTCGAAGATTGATATAATTGAACCTCGGCTCATGAATTGGCCTAGAATGGAGTAGATCTGCAAAAACATCTAAAAAATTCAACCTCAGATAACTCACACGAGAGGAAAATCAGGAAACAAGGTGAAAGAAGCACCAAGAACTCACCACTGTGATTTTTCTGCAATCGAGAGAGTTCGATTCGGACAACCTGTGACAGATCAGTGGCTCGGAGAAGAATCATCCTCCTCAGATGCTCTGTATGGAGTTAGGTGAAGAATAATATGTTTATGAGCATTAGGTGAGACCCTGATCTGATTACTGAAATAAAAAAGAAAGTACACGACATGTACTTTTAGAGTACACGACGTGTACTAGGTCCTTCCGTACTCCACCAAAATCAGCCTCTACATCACCCCTACACACCGTGTGTGTGGCCCGGGAACGACTAGCACATGGCCTCGAGCATGAAGAGAGTACACAACGTGTACTCAGAATGTACACGACGTGTACTTCAAAAATTTCCAGAAACATTATTTTTCCCAAAAACTCCATAAAAAGGAAAAACATACCTCAATCGAAGATCTGTGTTCTTACATATATGCAACATGACCACTCACCTGCTGAAAGTAATATAGTAGAACCATAAGTATGAGGAGGAAACATAGGAACATGATGAGAAAATGAAGGAGAAATACCTTCAACATTTTCCCTATAATTTTTAAAATGAAATTTTTAGGGAGATATTTTATAATGGGGAAGAATATAATAAACCAAAATTTTATCAATAAAAATTACCTTCTTCTAATTATGTTATATAGTATAAATCACATAAAACAATAATAAGAACACGATAAAAACTGTATGAAATCCAGAAAATATTATGATACGAGATGGTTGACTAAAATTATGATCTTAATGACTAATAATAAAAAGATCACTCTACAATGAATTTGAAGAAAATAATTATCCTCCAGATGAAATTATTGTAGATTAAATATAACTAGAAAAAAATATAAAGATAATGTAATTTATATTCATTGGAATTAAATATCATAAACCCATTTGTGATTTAAGATATAAATATGAATAAAAATCATAGAATATTTTTAGAGTCAAAAATAGAAGTTGAATTATGTAATCCTATTTTAGAAGCTATCATGCCTTAATAAAAAATTCCATACCATAATAGGTAATTTTATTTTTTTTATATTGAAAGGAAGAAATATATTTTTGGGGATGTTGATGAATTTTGTTTCGAAGAAACATAATAGACATGACGTTATAATATAAAATAGTATTTCTTCAACAAATCTAAATTTAGGAATAAAAGAGAAACTATATTCATAGTATTTTGGATGTGAGAATAATTTATTATAAATGACATATTTTTTTATCATAGGTGAGACTCAAATACATGAAGTTGAAGAAAATGTGAGGGGAAATATCAACACTAAAGAATTTAGAGAATATTTTTTATATATTTATATATAAATTACTATATAGTTAACCATGGATATACAATAATGAAATGATGTTAGAGAAAAGAAGTGTGGGGAAAAAATATAGTAATCTAAAAAAAATATCTCACAAAGAAAAAGAAAAAAACCCATAAATTTCTAATGTTTAAGATCATATAGGTATAAATGAATAATATAAACATAAATAATATTTATTAATAAAATCTATTATGTCAAAGAAAAATAGAAGAAAGAGAACTTGTGATACCCTGTATTTCTAAATATATGGCCTAGGAAGAAGAAAAATAAGATATAAGAAAGAGTCTAAGTTATAATGATATTATTTATATACAACATCAATACATTTGTGTTTGAGGAGATTATAAATACTTTAATATCACATGATATCAAGAGAGTGGGATAATCTTATGAGTTTATTCTATTCAAGGTATTGAATAAATACAATGAATATGAGACCAAGTTGTATTCTATTTTCTTGGGTAAATAAAGGTAGTTATGGACTTTCTGTTGAGGAAGAAAATCTTATTGGTAGATAAAGAGACACATTGATTAGATTGGATATGTACTTCAATATTTTGAAAGGAAGTTTTAATGACCAGTCATAAATACTAATGTCTAGTGAGGTGTGGGAAAAGAAAAACACAATGGTATACTATGTTAATTAAATTAGGTAACATGGTGAATCATCTCATGTGTAGTATAGAGAGAGAAAAAGGGTTCATGATAATATTTTTGCAAACACACTAATAATTTATAGAAAGATTATATTGGAGTATCTCTGACTTATACATCCTGATCACGACAATGGGAAGGATTCCTAAGAGGGTCGAAAGCTCATAAAATTACTAGATAATTCTCTTTTATTATATTCTATATTTCTTATGGAGTATTTAATTTGGTTGAAAAAATGTACAATATTTTCATAACATGAATCAAGGGGTCCAATACTTAAATGGGTTAAGAATAAATGAAAATTTTAAATTTGATTAATGTTTGAAACAACTAATTTTTCCTCCTTCTTAGGTTCCTGCACTTGATCCTTGGATCATTTCATGTGGTATTTAAGCACAATTTTTCATATAATTTGATCTACACATTTTTTTATCTATGGTGTTTTTATTAAAATTTTATAATGCTTATAAAAATACAATAGCCTTAGATAAAAAATTATTTTTTGATTCCCAATAGTGGAAAAATATTGGTTTTGGACAAGTCACATAAAAACAAGAAAAAGAGGGAGAAAAAATATATAATTAATGTTTTATAGTTAAAATATGAATAAACACTATATAAAGGTAATTATAGTGGTTAATTTCTTGATATATGTCTTGGTAAATCTACTAAAAATGATTCATTGGTTGATGAATTTACTATAATATGTGATGAATATGAGTATAATGAATCACTGAGTGAAATTTATTTGGAATTCAAGGTCTATTTGATGAAAGTACCAAATAAATTTATCAAACATATGTTTTCATACAATATTTGGATACAGAATACAAGATAATAGTTTCCAGATCAAGATGATGAAATTGATGATTCATTAGAAAAAATGTTATTAGTTGTAACACTCTAAAAAACTAATTAAATGTAAGGAATAATCTATCTCACATTAAAATTAAAGATTATATCTAATTAAAAATAATTTTAAAAAATGTTTTTATAACATTTTTTGGTGATGTAGAATATAATAAAGAGATTCATGCATTACAGATGTTACCTGATATCTCTATATATTCTAAAGATTCTCAACTATATGTTAAATAAAAAAGAATAAAAGTGACGATTGATTCTCTACAAGATATAGATAGAAATAATGATGATAAGTTGATGAAGTCAAAGAGAAATGACAATGAAATGATTGATGAAAATAAAGACTACAATTACATGCTTAATATGAAATGCCTTGAGTTGGATGTGAAACTAGGATATCTAGATGGCTCCCAATCCTAATATTCAAAATTTACTACAAGAAAAAGTGATACCACAAAATCTTATAAGAATATTATTAATTCAAATAAGATTATAAATGGAAGAATTAGGGCATTGGAATAATTTTAGGACTAAACCTAGATAGGATCATGGAAAGAATTAAACCACTTTTTTGATAAATAATCCTGCACTAAATCTATTTTGACTAGAAGTACACGAATTAAGTCAATATCTAGACATGAGTGGGTGGATAAAAATTTCAATAGATATACCATATCATCAAAGAATGATATATGATTTTACCAGCAGATAAAATATATAAGGAAATATCAAATTTAGGGTGATGAAATCAAAAAACATCAACCATTAAAATATTGCATGAATAATACTAATGATAAAATAAAAAGGTTTTTAAGGTACTTTTGGTGCTATTGGAGGCTCAAACAGAAGGATATTGATTTTTGTGACAACCTGTTATTATATAAAATCAATATAAGGCTTTAGGTTTGGGGGATAAAATACGAAACTACAAAGAAATATTATTTTTTGAATAAAACATTAAAAATATATTTGAATATTTTTTTAAGGATAGAATTTATATTTTTGAGAAATTATATGAGAGCTGCAATATATTAATCATAATTATGAAGAGTGTGGGTATGTTCCAATATAAAACAACTCAAAAGATTAAGTATAGAAAGGTCCACAATATAATGGTAAGAAGGAGAATAACATTGATAATTCTACCTTAATATATAATAAGAAGAAAATGATTGAGAAAAATACTCCCAAGAATATAATAAGAAATATGGGAACTATGTTAGAACTATATGGAAAATAAACTTGTACTGTGATATGTAATTCCACATCATGGACGACTATAAGATGTTCCTGAATGTTAAATCCAAAAAGGGTAAGTTGCAATCAACAAGATAAGAATCAACACAAGAAAGGGTTATTAGAATGGATTTGGTTATTGAAACTCATGATGAAGAGTTAATAGGGATTCCAAAAAAT
Organism: Viscum album; assembly: GCA_963277665.1. Classification (NCBI taxonomy): domain Eukaryota; kingdom Viridiplantae; phylum Streptophyta; class Magnoliopsida; order Santalales; family Viscaceae; genus Viscum; species Viscum album. Next base: position 1,837,805,376 of record OY728137.1, on the reverse strand, counting down.
TAATGTGAAATATATTGGTTGTGTATGTGAAAGGTATAAGAAATATTGGAAAAAAGATACATATAATGTGATAAAAATTGAATACAGTTAAATATAATTTAAATAAAAAGGCAATGCACCAATAACATCTTTCAAAAATGTTTCTATTTCAAAGAAGGAATTATGACTCATAAATATGTTTGTGAGGGAGACAAATTAGTGGTTAACATTATATAAAACTTATTTAAAAATTCATAGGAATATTTTGGAGGAAAAAACTAATGAATGTGATTTTATTTCTAGATTGGGGATGCCTATTCCAGTTAAAAAGAATGATAAAAAAAGAAGTAAGTCCATGAATCCCAATGATGTAGATACATGTAATGTCACATGTAAAGCCTGAAAAATGGTTATAAAAATCATTGAACTATAAAGAAAAGAGTTTCTAGGTGGGGAACCAATTCGGAACCATATTTCTCAAATTGAAGAGTTGGGAGTGACTCACCATATTTACTAGTTATTTTTTATACATATTGTAATGGAAATTGATGGGGAATAAAAAATACGTCTGAATTATCCCATAATTTGTAGACATCAATAAGACTCTTACATTATAGGGTACATTGAATTGATGAACATTTGAAGCATAGCATCAGAATTTATTTTAGTATCAAATAAATGGAGACTGTTTTTGAATAAAACTGACCATGCTGAGGACAAATAGAGAGAATCCACTAAGAGGTATCTAAAATAAGATAAAGTACAATTATTTAAACTCTTATGGTTAAATATAAAATTATAGTGATATTTTTCAAAATTAGAGAATAGGGCTTTCTAATCACAGTCACATCATTGTTTTGACATAATTTATAATTAAGGGGGTGGGGGAGATTTTAAAACCAAATCTGGGAGAAAATCCCCCTTTCATCTGAATGTTTTTATTTTTTTGTTCTTGTTGAGTGTTATTTCATATCATTTCTTGAAAATAATTATATAAAACCTCTATGATGAGAAGATTGAGATGGTATCACATTTTTATTTTTTAAAATACATTTCTATTAAATTGACCGATTTATTTTTACTCATAGGGTTAGACAATAAAGACTTATAGGTTTTTAGTTGATGGAACATTGAAAATAATATTGATGTGACACCCTTCACTTAGGAGTACATGTTTTAACCTCATATGAAATAGGAGAAAATAATGAGATAAGATTAATTTTAAAATTATGATGATTATATAAGAGAATATTTTTTCCATTTTCAAGGACTTACCTTATATTAACAACATCCATAATAGTAAAATAATATTCCACGTTCAATTTTGTATTAATAACTAGAGAAGTAATATTTCATGGAGAACTAAACAATTTTGATACTGATTTTTGGGAAGTAATTAATGGTATTTTAGATATAAACAAAGGGGAAAATTAAGTTCCAAAACCATTGTACTAGTTGTATTTTCTTGTTAATGTGAAAGTAAGTATATATTAATAGATGTGATAAGTTATGGAGGAAGAATCCACCAAAATATTTAATTCAATGATTTTTCTCATACCTCTTAGAAAATAAAATACAACATACTTGGTGAGAAATATATTAAATGATATTATTTTTGAGTTCGTGTTTATATAAGAATTTAAAAAGTGTTAAAGCAATATTTTAATAACTCTATTTAACTTGTGACAATTAATTTATTGAGAATATGTCTTTTGAAATACCTTAAATAGAGGAGATTTAAATGAGTGAAATAAGGATAATTTGTTAAAGAAACCATCTTGGGATATCTTGTTTTGAAGGCTACTCAAATTAATGATGAATATCCATTCGATGAATGTCTAGAAAAGATGGGAGAAATTATAGAAACCCATAGCCACTTTGGTTTATTAGAATAATCTAATTTTAATATACAAGATACTAAGAACTTTGGAAATCAACTAAATTCATTTTGAATTTTTTTGATAATTTATAGAAATATTTGAATTTTTTTGAGGTTTTTTAATTCAATAATTCCTCCTAGTGTTTAAATATTGTGGATTTGAATTGATTTTAAGAATTATAAAATTTACATATCATGGTGGATAGAAAAATTATAGACCTACATATGGATAATCCAAAATATTAAGAAATTTGAAAAGGAATGAACTTGATAAGGACTGACCCAATATTAGTATAGTTGATTGAATATTCATAAGGTTATCTCTAAAAAGAAGTGGAAAATAATAGAAAGGAATAATCTTAGTAAATTTTATAGTTCTTTATAATATTTTTCTCAGTCTTTTTATTGTGAATTTATAACTTCATATGGTTTAAGGAGACTTCTTAATGTTATAGAGGGATTTTTGAAGGTTCCCTAAATTAATAAAAAATAAAACAATGTTGAAATGTTGTTTCATAATCAACATATGGTTAATTAATGTTTTAAGGACCCATTTCATGATGTTAAAAAAGAATATTCATAAGATTCATTTACTGAGACATCATAAAGATCTTTCCCAATATTATATGGGTGATTCATGAGTAACATATAGATGATCGGTGTATTATTTAAGGACAGTCCAACAACATAAAGATGTTGGTATATATCATAATGGATATTAATCCTTGTAAAATGAAAGATCACGTGAGAAATTCACCAAGGAAATGATTTTTATAACGAGGTTCATAAGGATCATTTTATCCCCATGGAAAACCCCTTTCTTCTATAAAATAACATATAGTGAATAAATCATATTTTACATTGTGAGAATGATTGGTATACTAAATAATGATCATTTTGATGAAATAATTTATTAAAAACATGAGATGCTATTAAAGATTAAAAAATAATATATTTTCAGAATATTAAATATGTCAATATGGGAAAATCATATGATTCTTATACAATTCATTCAAGATGAAAATGTTATGACTCTCTGTTTAGCCTTGAATCATGATATAATTTTATGAATAAGAATATAGATTATATATAAGAGATACCGATTCGGTTTAGCATATTTTTTTAAATTAGAATATTTGGATATAAATTTTTGTTATCCAGAAGAATTAAACCAAATGTTATTTAAGTTTTAAACAACTATTTAAAACATAACAATATGATGTCATACAAGATGGTTTATTGGAAAAAGGATATTTATGATTCAAAATATTAATATCCTAGTAGGATGAATTTAAGAGAAAATAATTAATCCTTAGATGATGCGATTTTGGATTAAATTATTTATGAAAACAAATATGGAGATGTTGGAACTGAAAATCAATGTAATTAAATATAGAAAACCAATTTTTTATTCAAGATAAGAATGTAGAGAAATAACATATTATAATTTATAAGAATTAAGTATTGAATATTACGAATGTAATATAATTTCAATATCTCCAATGTCTTGTAGGAATGTTTCATGCCACAAAAATGAATATTGTATGATTTTCAAATATAAATGAATAATGGTTTATCTATGGATTCTAGAAAAAATCTTTAAGGAGAATAATCTAAAACCAAAAAGCATAATTAAATGGATTAATTATTTAGTAGAGAAAAAATGAGGAAGAAAAAATAAATTATATTCCAGGTATTTTATATGAGATAATGGTTTATTTAAAATGAAATATTCATAATCAGGGGAGGCACCCATGTTCAACAAGTTAACGATAAGGTGATGGGATATATTAAAATTGAGGAATATGGACAATGTATTTTATATTAATTATATATAAATTACTACAGAGTGAACCATTAATAAAAAAATTATAAGATAATGATAAAGAAAAGCTATGTGGGAAAACCTCTTGAGAGAACTAGAAAAAGTTTTCATAGAGTAGAAGATAAAAATTCATACAAATAAAGAGTTGAAGATTATATGGGTATCATGGAAGAAGATAAAGCATAATTTTTTTATTATATCTAGTGTGTTAAATAATAATTAAGAGAGGAAAAGAAACATAAAATACCGTATATTTGAAAATGTGTGAGAATGAAAGAATAATGAAGAATATCTAAGAGAGTTACTGATATAAATTGGCATTATTCATTTGATATTGTCATGACCCAACCCTAACTGGGGCTCGAGATGCAACTACCCCCTAACCACATCAATAGGTTTGGGGTTTTTGACTTGTTTCAAAGTCATAAATAACACGGGGAGGCCTTTTCCTAAGAACCTGTACACAAACACACAAAATCATATCGATGAATATTGGGAGAAGAATAACAAAATATGATGAAAAATACTAGGGAAAAAACCATGAATGTAAAACCCCTAAATAATATAAGAGTATGATAGAGTAAACTAAAATGTAAAGGAGTATAATAAACACCAAATAATAATATGACCAAAATATTCTATAAATAAAAAAATTGATTCCCAAAATCTCACGTGTCTTCCCAATAGAAACCCCGTGAAGGCCCACACCTCACCACTAGTCCACACAACCAAGGGGGCACAATCTCCATGTTGAGGACCTATTCCCTAGTGTAATAGTGGGGGTTCTAGTCTATAAGTATCCATATAGGACCCACACCCAATATATTGAAGGTGTTCCACTGTAGTTTCACAAGGACCCTCATACCCTCTAATTGGGGGGTTTTACTCAGTAAGTATTAATAGAGGACCCTCACCAAGGATAATAGTGGGTTTCACTCTAATTTTATGAGGATAAACACCCTATGTAATAGGGGTGGGGGGTTCAACCCAACAAGTATCTATAGAGGACTCATGTACAAGATGATTGCGGGGGGGGGGGGGGGGGGTGTTCTATACTAGTGTCATGAGGACCCATGCCCAATAAAATCGGGGTTTCCACTAGCTAGGTGGAGGAACTACACCCAAGATGATTTAAGGTTCCACTGTAAAGGTCGGGGAACTACACCATAGTGTAATAGGGGGTTATACTCTAGTCATCAAGGACCGAAACCCTATTTGATTGGGGGTACCAATCTACAGGTAGAGGTCCCATACCCTAGATGATGGGGGTTCTACTCTATAGGTTGGGGACCCTCACCCAAGTGAAATAGGGGGGTTATACTACAGTCATAAAAGAACCACATCCTATTCAATAGGGGGTTCCACTCTGTAGTTTGAGGAACCATACCCAAGATGATGGGGGGGGGGGTCCACACTATTGGTTGAGGAACTACACTCTAGTGAGATAAGGTGGTTCCACTCTAGTAATTGAAGACTTTCTCTATATCTAATAGGGGTTACACTCGATAGGTAGAGGACTCACAACCAACCTGAATGGATTTTAAACTTTATTGGACAAGTACCTACACCCTGGTGCGACAGGGGGGGGGGGGTCCACTATGGTCATAAAATACCCTAATCCTATCCGATATGGGGTTCCAATTGGTATTTAGAAGAACTACACCCAATATTTTGACAGGTTCTACTCTATTGGTCAAGTACCCACACCTTGGGGTGATAGGGGGTTCCACTCCAGACATCGAGGAATCACACCCTATCAAATAGGGGGTTCCACTCGGTAATTATCTGGTGATCCATTTAGATCAATACCATCATCGAGCATCACTTCAATAAGAACTATGTCCATGAAATTTCACATCTTATATTAAAATCTAGAAATGTGGTCACTATGAAAATCTATGAGAAAAAACACATAGGATAGGCTACTCGTAGGCCAAAATCCGAGATCAAACATTAGAGATACAGAAGATTTATTTTTTCTCACCGGAACCAAGGGTGTACCTAGAATGTGAGGGCACATACATATCATGTTTTCCTGATTATTCACTTGGATGTGTCCATAGTGGTTTATGAATCTACAATTTTGTTGGTATACACGACATATAGGGGATATACATGGAATACCCTTTCCACTCGGGGTCCCACATGTGTGCATGGCTATGTCCACGTAGCCAATCCATTTCTGTGTACTTTAGTAAATGACATGGATAGCCATATACTCTCAAGAACATGGATTTATAGCCATGTAGTACTACACAACATGTAAGGATATTAAATGATGTTTCTCGACCAAATGATTGAAGAATTCATGAGGCTCATCCTCACTCTGAAGGAAAAAATTTAATTCCACTGATATTTCTTTGAAAATGTCCCTTGATGACCAAATGGATCACAATGTTTGTATCCTCATGGAAAAATGATCAAGGTAGGATATTCACATGCCGAAATCAGACACTCAGTAAAAAAGTCACATTTCACTATATAACACATGAATGATGCTTCATGGGGATGAGCCGCATGTTTGAATTAAATACCTGATATTGATCTTGAATTTTATTCTCAATTTTAGGGTCTCAATGTTGTTGATGGTTTTTTAATATTACATTGTAAAAATGAGTTATGTTAGCCACAAGGCTCTTTAATAATAATAATAATAATAATAATAATAATAATAATAATAATAATAATAATATTGAGCTTTTTGTGGACCCAACTGATGAGTCTAAAAACTGTATCCAACATTGGTCTTAAAATGAAAGTATCAATTATAGGATCATGATACCATGAATAGTTTATCAATCTGACACATATGAATAAATTTTTACTAGAATAACATTTGATAACCAAAATAATAATAATAATAATAATAACAATAATAATAAAATTATTATTATTATTATTATTTATGCTTATATCAAAGGAGGGTAACACACACCTTCCACTTTCCTTCTATGCACATAACATGTCCCTACACCCTATTTATCTATTTTAGATTCTTTCTTTATATATTTCATTAATAATAACAATAAAAATAATAATTAAAAAGGATCATATATTTTTTCCCTTCAGGCATGTACAATGCCTCACATATCCTTTGATTTTTAAACCAGTTTTACTTTATCTAAAGGAAAGTGATATTAATTAATACAATTAATTAAAATGGTTTATATTTTAATTAAAATAATTTAATTATAATTGTTTTTATTTGTTAATTTAAATCCATTTCTTTAATTATCAAGACACATTTTTTTAAAGTGTTATTATTATTATTAAAAATAATAATAAAACCTGCTATGTTGACCACATCCTAGCACTGCATCAGAGATCCACATATAGTCATCATTATGTCCACACTAAGAAGCCTCCACCATGAGACCCATCACATGAACTCCTCTTAGAACCAGTCTCATCACACCACATGTCATTGAAATGAGTTAATCAGGAAAATGGGGATCACCCATACAATCACAAACCATATCCGATCATAAACTCAGAATTATTGTACCAATATGATCCATTAAAAAAATTATCCCAATCATTTGTTATTACATAAAAAACCATTTATCTGTGTGTTTTTAATTTCACCACTATGAATCTAGGGGTTCGATTGCACTCTAACTGGCATCGACAATGTTAAATCATCACCCCATGGTCCAATGATGAATAACATGATGAATGATAGGGAAAAGAACCAATAAAAATGTGATAAATATTATTTTAAAATCATTAATGAACAAAAAATTTATAGTGGGGAAAATGGTGTGAGAAAATAAGGTATAGAAAAGAAAAATATTGAAATAATAATTTATCTCAGTACACAGGATCTTGTCAAGGTTCATTTAAACACTAGTCAAAGAAAATAGATTTGATCATTGTCAATATAACAATATTGATGGAGGAAAACACATATGATGATTCCTACATTTATTATGGATTTATCTTTGGTGAAGAATGATTCTTCTTTCAATGAGGACGATTCACTACAATCACCGCCTGTCGATTCACCTCAATCTGATCACCAGTTATCATCTAGTCTTAATTACACCAAAAAAGTGGTGGAAGCTCCTATGAATGATCCCAGGGTTATGTGGATAAAACTAGTTATTCTATACAATATTTTAAATATATAAAAAAGTGGTTTAGTTCATCTAATTTAAAATAAAGAAAGAAATTATTTATTTTAATTAAATACACCTGTTAATTGATACCTTTATCGAATGTCTTATTCCAACCAACTTTAGGTTGTGGATATAGTAACATCTATTTTTTAACTAAATTCTTGTCTTAAATTTTCCATTAGAGTATTTATTTTGATTTTATTTGAGTTATGGTTATTATATATATTAATTTAAATAATTAATTTATCTGACACACCCAACAATGACCGCCCCATCCAAATGTTCCACACTGACCAACCCCATAGGTCGCATTTTGGGTAATCCTTACAGTACATATTCAACCATGGTCTCAAATTTCCAATTAGAGATGCCTTTAGGGATAAATTAAATTTTTTCAAGAAATTAACACCCTTTTACAATAAAGTATATTTAATATTTCTATAATATTAATTTTGGGTGAACCGAGCCTCAGAATTGTGTTCCATCTTAGTGCCTAGATCCGAAAATATTCTTATGAATATTACAAAGTCTTACAAAAAAACAAGGGTATCCACATTATTCAATCACTAAAATATTTTGATCCCTAAAAAGAAAAAACTAAGGAAAAAGTTTGAGAAATTTATCCCATATCTATCTCTCTTGTTCCATGAGCTTCCCCTATGGTCTCCTATTCTATCAAGAAACATGCTCCGAAGGAAAATAGTTTCCCATGAAGGGGTTTTCTCTACTAGTTCTTAATGCTATCAACACCCTAAAAATGGAAAATCCCCTATCATAGCCTAGATTTAAATGGTCGGTATCACACAATTTTTTGTGCATGTACCCCTTATCAATTGCATTTGAATAACATCTATAAACTAGTCAAAATGAAAATAGGTCAACTACTTGTCACCTCTCTCAACAACAGTAGATGTAAATCTTCACTATGAGTATATATTTCCACACCTAGACCTTGGATGGACCTTAGGATCACACCACCTCAACCTATTAAAGATCCACTAACACTCCCATACCTGAGAATACATATCCTAATAATTGAACCTTTGAATCTATAACTAACTCCATGAGAGTTATATTATGACTAGAACTCTAAGAGCATGTCTAGATCCATCATCCTATGTCTCAATTTCTCTAATTCCGTCTTCAGGGAATTACATATACCATCATTTACTACCACCATGAATTAATCCAAGAATGTTTAAGGATCCATCTATTATGTATTGGAAACTCTTATAGGAAATTCGACACACCAAATGGTATCACAAAGAACTCAAATAAACCATAAGGGATCTAGGATTATAAATGTGGTACAACCACGTATTGAACATGGAGCTGTTGATAACCCATTATGAGGTGAGACATTGAGATTTTCTTCACCTCTATCCACTGGGAGAAGAGTGAATTGATTCGTTAGGGTACGTAATCCTCTAAAATAGTAACCATTATTGGTTGGATCTGAACCACATCCTACCTAAAGCTCTCATCCACTACTTAGTTGAAAAAAATAATGATATTGAGGAGAAACACAATATTTCTTATACACCCCCTGCTCTGCAAATTCCACTAACAACACCTCTAGTTATCATAGCTACATGGGGTCATTTGATAATCTAGCATGGATATAGGGACATATATGATGAAATTACATGTAGAAAGAAAACTGTCGTTGGTGAGGTAAAACCAAAATATCCTCAGTATGGACACCAGAATACACCTCCACAATTTCATGAAGATGAAAGCTCATAGAATCCACTACTCTAAGGGTAATACTAGTCAATTGATAATTCCACTATAACCTACTATGAATGAGCTCATATTTCCATTTATGGGGTCAGTCCTTGTCCAATGTGAAAAAATATAGCCCATAAATCATAAGAACTACCATACTCACCGGTTGAAATCATCTACTAATTAATGATAAATGACTAGTCCATACTAATGCAAGAATATTAGGGTCTCACAGAAGATATGGTCAGATTTTATGTGATAATATCTCTCCCCTCATAGAGTATGTTCAAACCATTAGAAGAAACATGTGATCACTGATCCTCTCTATAGGATCCTCCAATACAAGGGATATAAAAAAAATAGCCACCAATAGTACCACCATGTCTCAAATAGTGGATATGTACATGGAAATTTGAAATTTGAATATTTGATATAACTGCATATGAAGTAGTAGGGAATCTTATCGTACTCCAAACCATACTTTAAGCCACTGATCCACAAGATTATATCGCCGGAAGCTATCCATTCCCTTGTTTTTATGCTCACCGCAACTGGGGATCATTAAGACACCTTAGCATATTAGAAGGACCCAAAATACCCATGTTTAAGGAACCCCTCCACCACAACATGATACTATACACTTTGGAATGAACTAAATAACCCACATAGTTTTATGTTGCCTCATAATAATGTGTCTTAGTGGGGTAATTTCTCCTCTTCTTTGCTTGTCTAAAGCCACATTGAACATCACAAGCACTAGGATCTACCAATGCTATGTGTCACCCTGGAGAAGAATAACCATGAGTACAACCATCAGAATGGGTCCCAATTAAGAAGGATATTCAAACCACAGGATTGGTCCTAATCTCATCCACCTAAGAAGGGAGCCCGGATCAACACAAAACCTAGGTGATCTCTTTCTATAGAACCCACAACATGCACTCATCATAGGAATATCATATTCTAGTAAAACTATAACCAACTGCTCCTCTATGAAGAGCACTGGTTGTGAGTGAAACCATTAGAATATAAGGGATTCTCATTAAATTTAGAACATAGATAACCAACTAAATAAAATACTCCACCGCTTAGGGATCTGGTTCATCATAGAACCTTTACTACCTCTAACACTAAACCTCAAGCATTAAACTAATAATTTTAACATCCTCATAATGATCTTGTAGTACTATATAATTATTTATAGGTGGTGTTATTTCTATCATACCACATAAAATACGGATCTCATGTGTTGGTCCCTAATCTGAGGCCTCATCACTCATAATAACATCACCATGATCCTAAATCCGTAACCTGGATGGATATATTCATGGAAACATTATAAAAGTAATCAAGATGAACCACAGTTAAATGAAAATATATTTATCAATGGGGAGCAAACTCCAAAAGGAAATTCAAAGTCTCAATCCAAAATGATGTATGTAGTAAATTTCCATGAAACTAATGTCTTGGTATAACAAGTCTAAAAATAGGTAGTCAAAGTCATGGTGTATGGATACATTGGCCGCCTGCACAAACATAGGGTTACCTATCTTGGTAGCTAAACCCAAGATACATTAAAATTGTTTCTTTATATCCCAAATAAATAATCGTAAGGGGAATACTCCAAAAAAATCCAAAGGATCTAACCACATTTGATACCAATCTCTCTCGACCTGACCCTAATTGGGGCTCGAGCCACAACTACCCCAAACCCGCATCAATTTTCCAAGGTTTGGAAACTAGATATAAAGGCATAACTAGCACGAGGATGACATTTTCTAAGCACCTATATGAACACACACAACTATATAATTTCATAAGTTCATAGTAATATTATTAAATGATGAAAAATACTAGGGAGACAATCATGCATGTAAAATAACAAGACAAAACAATAGTACTAAAGTATAAACTAAAATGTAAAGGGGGAAACTACAAAACCCAATAGAAAGATGTCCCAATAGATCTAAAGGTCCAATAATGATGCCCAACATTTAGTGCATCTTCCCTGAAGAAACAATGGTAAGGACCGCGCCCTTCCACTATTCAAAACAACTAAGGGTTCACAAACTCCATGTAGAGGACCTACACACTAGTGCATTAGGGGGTTCAACTCCTTACATATCTATAGAGGACCCATGCCCAAGATGATAGGGGTTACACTTCAGTGTCATGAGGAACCATGAACAATCTAATAGGGTGCTCTACTTGGTAATTATATGGAGAGAACTCAGACCCGATCTGATGTTTGGTTCCACTCTAGTGTCATGAGGACCCACGGCTTGTCCGATGGGGGGGGGGGGTTCTATTGGGTTACTATGTGTTGAGGAACCATGACCAAACTTATGGGGGGTTCCACTCTTGTGTCATGGGGGAACCTCACCCAATCCAATAGGGGGTTCCATATAGGATTTAGGGGACCCATTCCCAAGATGTTGATGGAGGGAGGATGGGTGGTTCTAATTTATAGGTCAAGGACCCACACCCATGTGTGATAGGAGGTTATACACTAGTCATCAAGGAACTGTGACCTATCTAATAGGGGGTTCCTATTAGTTTGTAGATAATCCATGCCCAATATAATGGGGGATTACACGCTGTAGGTTAAGGACCTACACCCTGGTGTGGTAGGGCGTTCCACTCTAGTGATCAAGGAATCGTGTCCTATCTGATAAAGGTATTCCACTTAGTAGGTAGATGAACCATTCTCAAGTTGATGGGGGTTACACTATATATTTCAAGGACCCACACCATGGTGTGAAAGTTTGTTCCACTATTTTCATCAGGGAACCTCACCCTCTCCGATAGGGGGTTCCAATTGGTAGGTTGAGGAATCAAACCTTAGATAATGGGATGTTTCACTATATATGTCATGGAACAGTACCCTGGTGCAACGGGGGGTTCTACTCTGGTCATCGAGGACCTATGACCTCTCTGATATAATGTTCCACTTTGTAGGTAGTGGAATTGCGGCTAAGTTGATAGGGGTTTATACTCTATAAGTCATGTAACCACACTATGGTGTGTCAGGGGGGCTCCACTCTAGCCATCAAGGATCCACACTCTATTCAATAGAGGGATACAATCAGTATGTATCTATTGATCCCACCTGATCACTTCCATTATCAGGTGTCACCTCAATAGGATCCATGTTCTGAAAATATCACTTCATATTATAAAATCCACAACTGAGGGCACCATTACATTCTATAGGAAAGAAAAAATAAAATAGTCTGCTTGTTGACCAAATTATGAGATCAAATAAAGGAGATGTGGATGATTGATGTTTCCTCAAAAGAACAAAGGGGGTATATAGAATGTGAGGAGACCCACACAATGTGTGGTCTCTCTCTATCGCCTGGCTAGGTCCCTAGAGGTTACCAAATTTTCAATAGTGAAAGGATACAAAGAGTGCAGGGGAAATACATAGATTCCCAATTCCCCTCGGTGTCCCGCTGGTGTGCTTGGATGTGTCCATGTTTCTATGCCATGTTTATGTACTTTAGTACATGGAATGTTAGGCTACATCCTTTGCATCAAATATATTCATGTCCATGTAAAAATACACTACATGTAACCGTATGACATGAAGTATCTCCACCAAAATACTGACAAATGTATGAGGCTAATCATCCGTTCGAAGGGTAAAAATGTAATTCTACTAATATATCCCTAAAAATTTCCCTAGATGAAAAAACAGATCACATCATTCCGATCCTCATGAAAAAATTCTCGAGGTGGCATATTCAAATGAAAAAATTAGACACACAATAAAAAATTCACATTTCACCACATAATGAACAAATGGTGCTTCATGGTCTTGTCCCATGACTACAAATTAAATTCCCTTTATTGGTCTATAAATGCGAGCCTTAATTTAATTATTGTGATGCCACTAAGGATTTGTCAACATGACACCACATGGATGAGTTATGTTAGAAACAATGTTCAATAATAATAATAATAATAATAATAATAATAATAATAATAATAATATTTTTGGTAGTTTCATGGATGAGACCCACATGTTTGAAAAAGTTATCCAACATTAGTCTTAAAATGATCACCTCAATTCCAGGGTAATGATAGCACTAATAGTTTTTCAATCCAACACCGTATGAAGAAATTATGACTATCTTAATATTTGACTACCAAAATATTAATAAGAATACTATTATATATATATATATATATATATATATATATTAATGTTATATCATAGGAGGTGGACACACACCTCTCCCTTCCTTCCATGTGCACAACGTAAACCATCCCATATTTACTAATTTTAGTTTCTTTTTTTTCTATCAAAGACCATTATTAATAATAATATAATTAAAAAGGATCATATCTTTAATACCATCAGATGCGTACAATGCCTCACAGATTGCATTGATTTTAAAACCAATTTTAATTTATTTCACAGAAAATGATATTTATTAAAATCATTTAATTAAAATTGTTTCTATTTTAGTTAAAATAATTTAATTAAAATATATTTTCTTTATTTAATTAAAAATCATTTAATTTAATTAACAAAAAACATTTTTTAAATGTTATTAGTAATAATAATAATAACACAAACTTCATTGAACAAGTCTGACCACCTCTTTAGAGATCCACATCCGGTCATCATCATGTTCATGCTAATCATACTTCTCTACGAGACCCCATGCATGACCACAATTTGAAACTGATCCCATCACACCACACATCATTTCCCATTTTCAATTGAGACAAATTTGATCATCGATCAAATCATGAACCACTTCCAATTAGAAACCCATAAATAGAGTATCGATCTAATACATTCAAAAAACCCAATACAACTTGTTTTTCGTTCTATCCAAACAACATCAATGCATGTTTTTTTGTCTCCAAAAAAATATAGGGGTTCGATCACACTTGATCCTTCCCCAGAATTGTCAATTCAAGACCCCATGGTCCAATGATGAATAATGTGATTAATGGTGTGGTAAAACACCAATACAAAATGTGATAAATATCATTATCAGGTTTTCTTGTCCAGAATTTCTTAGTGGTAAGACTGGGGTAAGGAAATATGGAATTGAAAAGAAATAAATTGAAAGAATAATTTATTTCAATACACAGGCTCATGCAAAGGTCAATTAAAATAAAAATCAAAGAAAATATATTTGATTATGATCAATATTTTAATCATAAGAGTGGAAAAAAATGATGATTCATATCTTGATTATGGAATGATATTTTTTAAACCATTCATCCACTAGTGACAAAGATGATCCACTGCTTCTGCTGCTTGTTGATTTTCCTCAATCCGATCATCGATCATTGTCCAATCTCAATTCCACCAATGAAGAAGGGGTGGAGCTTCTCTAAATTATTCCCAGGTTATGTGGAAGACCCTAGTGATTCTCCATGGTAGCATACTTATAGAGAATAATATTTTAGGTCATATAATTCAAAATAAACAAATAAATTATTTATTTTAGTTAAACACACCCACAAAAAACTACCTTTACTAAACGTCCCATGCTTACCAACATTAGGTTTCACCTATGGTAAACTCCACTTTTCAAACTCAATGGTGGTATAATATTCCCCATCCGAGTATTTTTTATGTGTTATTTGAGCTAGTGTTATTAAATAAATAAATTAAATTAACTATGTTAACTAATGTGCCCACCAATGGATGCCCCACCTGAATGTCCAGCTATGAGAAATAGTAGGTTTCACCTAGGAAAAAACCCACATGATAGATTAAATTGTTGTCTAAAATTTACAACTAGAGAATCCATTTAATATATATTCCAATTTTATAAGAAAACCAAATGTGTTTCATATAAAATATATTTAATATTTTTTATAAAATTATTTCTCAGATTATCAGGCCTCTAAATCATCATCCATCTCAGCACCTCACTTGGAAAATATTCTAAAGACTATTATAAAGTATTAAATGGAAAAAATAGATTCTCTATAGATATATTGGGCCTTTATATTTGATGTTATTTTGAGTACTAAAAGATCAAAAGAGAATAGGATAGTTAGAGAATACTATTAACAGATTTTGTGAAATATTTGGAATCAAGGCTATGAAAACGAGACCAAGTTGCATTAAATTATACATGAGTATATAAAGACATTAAAAGATTCTATGTTGAGGAATAAAATATTTTTGGAAGATAAAATGACATCATGAGAATATTGGACATCTAAATAAATATGTTGTAATGAGGTTTTCAAGACTAGTAGAAGATATTGATGTCTAGTTGGATGGTAGAAAAGAAAGGTACCATGGGATGTTGTTCTTATTCAACTATGTGATTTGGTGAAGCCACACCTTTTTAATATAGTGATAGAAATGGTTTTAGGAGAAAATCTTCAAAAAACTAGTTTTAATTGATAAAATAATTAAAGTGGAGATTATGTGACTCCAACATCCCATTAATAACATGGTGTAGGATTCCTAGGAGGGTATAGGTCGTGAAAAATTACAGCGTTATTCTCTTTCATTAAATTTTACATTACTTGTGATGTATGTGATTTAGTAGAGACAAAAAAATCATTATTTACTTAACTATAAATAGAGGTTCAAATACAAAAGTGGATAATATATTAAAAGAGCATTTAGAATTTGATTAATTTTTTCAGCACCTAATTCACCATCCATCTTATGCGTCTACACTAGATCCTATTGGCATTTCATATTGGAATCTTGATTTTCATTCTCACATTTTTTAGAAAATTTCTTATAAAAAATAGTTATATAAGTGGTAAATCCATATATGATTTCTGTACTAGTTGAGATTATGAACATACTAGTATCCCTTAGTTTAGTTCAAGCCTTGTCTGAGGGGGTGTCATTTGATGAGGCTAGTTGAGAGTAAGTTTGGGATTATTTTTTATGAATTCATCATTTGATCACATATGATCCCACCCAAGAATGTAAAATATTGTATAATAATATCCTATGTTATTTCCCAAGACATTTTTACATGAAATTTGTTCTCATATATAAAATTAATGATTATTCTTATCATTTTACAATTATTCATATTCATATTGGTTTTACTATATTCCATTTTACTTATTGATTGTAACACTCCAATTTTCTATATTTTGTATAATTTACTTTTAGTGGTAATTTATTTTTAATAATGGTGAGGAAATAAAACATTTAATATATTTTAATTATTGGGATGTTAGTGTGAATTATTTTAATGAAAATTCAATTTGAACATGCATATATGGAATTTGGACCAAAATATTGAAATTCATGTCAGCACCTCCTAAATATGATTAGATATTATATTTTTATTTAAAAATTATAAAATATTATATATATATATATATTATATGAATTTATAATGTTATAAATATTTAAATTATACTTTATCAAAAAATATGTGTGTTACTAAGCAATAAGTATTTTTTTTCTTATTAATAATAAATGAAAATAATTTTCACATTGAATGAAATACTTAATGTAATTTTTTATTAATAAAATGTGTTATTTATTGATGATACTGTGTGGATATATAGATAACTCAATAATTAACAATTATAAAATATAATAATAATAATTAATATATAATTAAATTAATTTTATGTAATAAGGGTTAACCCTTTCCTTTCTCTTATTTACACATTAAACTTTGGGGGGGGACCCTCCCTCAATTTCTTCAACTTTTTACTCCAATACCTTACTTGTAAAATAAAGGTAATACTTAATATATATATATATATATATATTATTCTATTCCCCATCTCCTTATTCTCTTTATGTCCTTAATCTCACTTTTTCTAGTGCTTAGGGTTTATAAGGATCAGGGGTTTCACTATATGAAGGATAAACACTAGAAACCCTGAAAACATAGGTAATTCTAATAGAGAATCAATTTCATATCATATTAATATTAAAAAAATATTGTAGGGATTGATATGAAATATATTATTTTTATTTTATTTTTAGTAATATTTTTTTATTATATCCTAAATGATTTCCATGAAATATAATTTTTTATTGAAAAAATAAAAATAGAAAATTTAGACTTTGAATTTGGTAAATTAAAAATAATTTATTGATTTATCATATTGAAAATATCTTAGGGATATTTTTTTAGAAAATCTTGATACTATGGAGAATACGTTAAATAATTATTTTCTATAAAACTATCATTTATTTTGAAATATTTAAAAAATCCTCATTCTATTAGTTTATTAAAGTGAAAATAGTCCCATTTAAAGACTATATATTCAAATATATTTCATTTCAGAATAATTTTACATGGGTTAGATTCATATTATACTATAATATTTCATGAATTTAAAAGAACATTAATGATATTGTATAATAAACAACATTTTAATAAATAATTTAAAATTCATAAAAATACTATATTTGGACATGTGAATGAGAAATTATTCAAAATATAAACAGTGTTCCATTTGTGGGTATCTTTTCCTTTTATAATAATTCTCTTAACCCATAAAGAGTAAAAAACACTAATATCATGGTAATTATTAACAAGGTTAATGGGGTGTTAAAACAAAGATAAAAGGGTAAAAAATCACCTTAACATATTCATTTTTTTTGAATGAGAGAATTTAAAATAATACACATATTAAATTCTAATTATATCAATTATTATAAACTTATAAGGAAATAAATTATATTAAATTAAAATTTATGAAATTCGAAGAAATCCGCTCCCCTCACTTATAAAAGGGAACCCACTTTACTCTTATCTACACATTTAAAGATCCATTGGGATTGAAAAATACTAGATCAAATCCCTTACTAACAAACCTATCCACATTCTAGTTGTCTTATTATTGGAATACAAATACCCATAGATAGATGATGATATTAAGCAATAGAGGTTTTCCAAAGTTGAGGTACAGTTCCCAGTTAGGCATTTTCTATTTTATTTATTATTCTTACTCATTATAATAATTTTCAAACATGCTCAAATAATAAAAATACTATCTCACAAGTATTTATATTTTTTTATGTTAATGAAATATCCCATATCTATCTTCTCTTCCATGAAATGGGAAATGAAATCATATTTTGTGTGTACCATGGTCTACCACCTCACAAACTGATGTAATTTTTTTTTCTATAACCACCTCCCATGGATGGTTATAATGATCATTTCAATGTATATAAATTACATTAATGAAATTTTTTATTATACTAGAAATACAATATATTATATATTTTCTAATGTTTTCATCAATTGTGATGTAGAGAATTTTCCATAACCATCATTAATGGTTGGTTCTAAATGTATAATTGATGTATAAAACAATAATTATTTCTTTATTACTATTTTGGAGATAATGAAAAAATTACCACTTTTTCAATGGTCAACATATCGAATTCATTTTGGAATTACAAACAAAACATCCTAAAAATACCCGACATGCATTTAATAGATTAGGTAATAATTTATAAAATTTAAATAAATGAAAAATTGGCTTAATGAAAAAATAATAAACATGTAAAATGATATTAAATAAGTAAATAATTGATAAAATTTAATTATGAATGAATTAAAGTTCATACATGGAAATTCTGTACACAACGTAAGAGATTTTATCTCAATTTATCTTCATTGGGGTAGGTTTTAATATTATAAACCTAATATAATTTATTAGGTTAATATATTTCATGTTTTACATTTTATATCTGGTAGAGAAAATTTATGTAAATATTTTTGATCAAATAATGAGGATTTATTAATGTTTTTCAAAGATAAAACTCATTTATTTCAATATATTATTAAAATAATGGGTAATTTGAATTCTATAAAGATTATGAAAAAATTGAGAAAAGTGCATTATTTGGGGTCTTTGATAGATTTTTACCACACATGTATTTTTGTCATTTTGTATAAAATATAATTCAAAATTCATTATTATTTTTATCATTAGAATATTGATTTTATTTCCTTAAACTTTCTCTTCAAGACCTAGAGATGATTCAGATATATATTTGTCCAAAAAATTCAATGAAGTTAGGAACATTTCTGTGCGAATAGCATGGACCCCACCACCATAACAGATTCACAAATCAGTCTCCTAACCTCATACTTAGGTGATTCTACCTGGTATATAACTAAGAAACATATTTCCAGCACTAAAACAAATTTGGGGGTGTTTTGAGGTCATTAAGGTGGATCTTTATGGTTATATAATTAAAGGACGCATCCTAGAACCTGTGTCCAAAAAGAGTAACTACCAATGAAAAATTCATAACTATTTCATATGGTGTCTAAATGAGCTAAAATTTGGAGGGTGCATGGAAAACACATTTATTAACATCATTTTTAAAGGGGTAAATGTGTTAATTAACATTTTAATGATCCACCACTGCGTAATCTTTTAGAAGACATAATTCTGCCAATAAAAGGAGGCCCTCACCTCCTTCCCAAGTGATCAGCTCAACACCCACACACAAGGAAGGATCCCATCAGGCAAGGGGTCGTTGTTTCTCTTATCTTCCCCACCTCACATCTTATAGTTATTTTCTCTTCATTTGAGTTTTTTAGTTTTCAATAGTAATTTATTTTTTAGTTTTATAAATCCATGTCTTTGAGTTTATCCATCCATTTTATTCATTTCTTTCCCTCTATCTCTCTCTTCTTCCACCCACTCCACCAAGTAACCTATTACCCTTAGAAAAGAGTAGCTAACCCCGAGACTTGTCCTGGGGGAGATAAAGGTGATCATTAATTTTATTTCATGTTTAATTTTGTGTCTGTATATATAATTGAGTAGCATGTGTGGGTAAGGAGAATGTCCTCGATGTTGTGATTGCCTCTAATGACATGAAACACAACCTATCTCTATTAATTTATTTAAATCAATTTTTCATTCTCCCTATTGGTTACTTATTCAAACTTTGGAGTTGATCAAAACAATAGATGAAATAGATTCGATTGAACTCGGTCCTGGAAGATGCCACATCCATGTCCAAGGTGTGTCATCAACTTGGATTAAAGGAGGAGGTTGAATTGAGAGTGCTCAGCCATTAAATGATTATCCATAATTTATAAATAAATAATGGTAGTTCAAACATGAGATTTCATGTTCATATTATCAAACATATATAAAACATATAAATGAGAATAATGATTGAAAATTAAACTAACACCAAAAAAATATCTTTCTTATTAACTGATTATTTATATTTTCAAAAATGTTTAAATTATCATTTTACATGTCATTATTTTAAATAATCAATAACCCAAAATGTTTTTCATCACATTCATTTAATAAAAAAACAAAAAAAGAGGTACAATAGGTGGATCAGACAATTTAAGTGAACTACATTGAGAAGGATCCTCAAGAGAGACGACCCTAGTCAGCCATTGTGATGCACTAGGAAACATTAAAATTGATTTTTTCCTTGCCCTGTGTTAGGAGTGCATCAATACTGGCACTGTTTCTATGAAGCCAATAAATAATTCATTTTTTTCTATTTTCACATGAGAGTTAGGTTTTATTTATTTATTTTTTTAAAAAATCTAAAAGACCAAAAAAATATTTCCATTATGAATTCATATTATTATTATTCTACATGGACTGAAAATTACCCATAGATGCAAGAACAAGAAACAAAATAAACTGAGGAGGCCCTACAACAAAGAGAAAATTCACTTTTGATAATGTTCAAGAAGAGGGAAGGAGGCATTGAAACATAGATATCACATAAATACTTGATGGCGATGGTCGATGAACTCCAATCTATCTTGAAAAGATTTTAGGCCAAGAAGGAAGTGCCACTTGTTTTCACAAATTTCACTGAATACATCTGGGAACTAAATACCAAACTCAAGAGGGAGGATCTCGACTACCTGCATTCACCTTCCACCATTAGACTCCATTAGGAACTTAACAATAAAGAAGATATTGAATATTAACAATCATATGGAGCAGAACCATTATTTGACCCTATCTTTTCTGGTTTTATTATAACATATTTGTACATCACTCCCTCTTGTTTTGATTATATAGAATCAGACATTATTTTCTATTCCGTGGAGGAAGAAGAAAAATATAGTGTACATGCACTTGTTGTGGAACACATGTATCTCCCCGATTTCAAGGAACATTCATTAGAGGAGGTCCATCAAAAAATCTAGGTAGCTGAGCTGAAGGAAATTAGATAAGAGACTTATCTTCATGTAGCCCCCATGAATCCAGCACTGGAAGAGAAGAAGGTTGCACAAGTAGAAACCAAGGAAAAGGATGGTCTATAATTCATCCTACCCCCACCATAAAATCAATACATCATTTTCAAGGGGGAGTATATGGTGTAATCTATATATGGATCATTACTCAACAAGAAGGATAATGCACAAGCTAGGAAAATCCACATGTGGTGGTTCAAATCAAAGAATCTTCATCCACTCTCAGAATTTGGATAAAAGATGGTACTGACCTCTAGAAGTAGTCAAAATTTAGGGCCCACATATGGTATCTTACCAAAATATACCTTTACGTTTCTCTAGAAATTTATATGTCAATTTGTATTCTTAGAATTAGTGTAGCAACAATACTACTCCCTCTATCTTTTTTGAGCTTAAATGACATGATCCTTATGCATAATTGAGTTGTTTTCTTTTAAATGATAATGATGGTATAAGGAAGCTCCATTTAGTGAAGGTGAAGGACCATGTTTCATGTGAAAAGGGAGTTTAATTTAAGTATTTTATTTTTTAAAGTCTTCACATTTTTTTCCACAACATGTTTTGAGATTTAAATATAAAATTTCATGACCACACCTGAATTCATGTTTTACTTGACTTATCTATGAGACAAGAGTTTCTTAGGAATATTGTGATCCCATAATTTAGATTTTAATGTTTATATGATTAATTTATTGAAATAAGGAATTGTATTTTTAAAACAAAGCACGGATATGGAAATAATAACTCATCATTTGACGAAATTAATTGAATCATGTAAATTAAATTTCCCTGTCATCTTTCACGATTTGAATTTCTAAAGTGCATGTGAATTGATTCGTTAATATTAGTCATTACATGAGTTATTTTCCAATTTTATATTTCCCATTATTGAGAGGATTTCTAGACCATGTACTTCCAATTTATTCTTGAGCATATTTCTTGAGTGATCTTGGGATATGTAACTGAACAGAACGTGTATTGAAACTTATCAAAGCAATGACTGAGAAAAAACACATTTAAAATTATCAAGGCATCCTTTTAAAATATACTTTTCCTTAAATTAGCACCTTTAAATCAACCCTTAATTTATCCCATAGATTCCATGAATGACCTTTATAGGGATGAGACATGTTTCCTGAAATTTTTATCTCTTCCAACCCTACTCTTGGTATTTTCATGATATTTTAATGTTGAAGTGTGGGAGTAAAGGGAATCATGGTGGATGGGATGTTATACATTGTAAGGAATAAGTGTGGGGTGAAATTTTGAGAATGGTAAAAGGTTGTGGAATCATTCATTCAACTCTATTTTTTTCCCAATTGAGTAAAAAATCAAAAAATAAATACATAAATAAATGGGTTGTGATTTGGGAAAACCAAAAATCACCATTTTCCAGACCAACTATCTTATGATCATATGGGGTTATGTAATGGATTTTAGGTTTTATCTAATAATAACTTTCAATGAAAGAGAAAAAGACTACAAAAAATATTCAAGAGGGTTCACAAATCATTCATTACTCTTACTTGATCATAACCATTAAATTGAGTTTTGGGAAGTGGATGTTGCTACTTTAGAGGGGAGAATTTCATTACACTTTTTGATATTAGGTATTGTACTTAAGAGATAAACCTCCTCATTGAGCCCTAGATTTTAAAGCATAAAATCCTACCAACCTTAAGACTTAGATGTATTTGAACCTTTATTTCAAGTCCTCATGATTTTATGTGTCTTTCGTTTTTACAAAGTGGATAAAGTAGTTCATTTACAAGACTATGGATAAAAAGATTGTTCTCATGATAGGAGGATAAATATACATGAATTTTATCATGAGTGATGAGAGAAAATAATCAAAAGTGAGGTAAATCATGACTTGGCATGTTTAATATTAATGAATCAAGGAGCTTGAATGAGTGAAAAGAGAAGTTCTATCAATTTTCAATGGGGAAAAGTAAAATATGTGAATTATTTGTTTCTTTTTAAAAATGGGAAATAAAATTTACATTTTAATCATATTTTTTTTGAATTTTTTAATTCACATTGAAAATTGTTTTATTTTATTTCATTGGAATTTGAATATTGGTAACATTGGTGTCCTCTGATTTCTATGTTGAAATTTTATTCTTGAGGACAAGCAAGGTTTAAGTGTGGGGGTATTTGACAGAGTAAATTTATGTGAATATTAATGATCAAATAATAAGAATTTTTTACTATTTTTCAATGATAAAACCCATTTATTTCAATGTTTTGTAAAAATAATGGGTAATAATTATTCTAGAATGATTATGAGAAAAATTGGGGAAAGTGTACAGTTCTGGATTTTTAAAATATTGTTACCACCAAGGAATTTTTGTCATCTGGTTAAAAATATAATTCCAAAATTCATTATTCATTTTTATTAGAATCCTGATTTTATTTCCTTTAACTTTCCTTTCAGGACCTAGAGCTGATTCAAAGATATATTAGTGAAAAAAAAATCATTGATGTTGGAAACATTTCCAGGCGGACAGCGTGGACCCCACCATGGTAATAGACGAAAAAATTGATCTCCTCACCTCGAATTTCAGTTATTACACCTATTATAGCACTACGAAACATAGGTCTGGCTCCAAAAAAATGTGGGGAAGTTTTTAAGTCATTAAGGTGGATCTTGATGGTTATATTTTTATATGAAGCTTCCTAGAACCTGTATCCAGAAAATGAAACTACCAATGAAAAATTCATAACTCATTCATCCTGTGTCCAAATGAGCTGCAAATTGGAGGATGAACGAAATTAACATTTATGAACATTTGTTTTGAAGGGTTCATTGTGTGAAGGGACCGTTTAAGGTTCCACCCATGAACAAACTTTCAGAGGACATAATTCTACCTATAAAAGGGGCCCTCACCTCCTTCCCAAATCATCTTCTCAACACCCTCAACCAAGGAGGGATCCCATCGGGGAATGAACTGATTCTCCCCTCTCTCCCCCTAATTTATTATTTTTATTTTATCTATATTAGAGTTTTTTCTTAGTTTTTAATTGTAATTTATTTTTTAGTTTTATTAATCAATGGCTTTGTGTATCCCCATAAACTTTTCTTAATTTCATTCACTCTCTCTCTCCCTTCCTCCACCCACTCCACCAAGTAATATCTTAATCTTGAAAATGAAAGGATAAACCAAAGGCTTGGACTGAGGGAAGGTGAACGTGATCATGAATTTTATTTATGTTTAATTTTATATTTTTATATAGAATTGAGTAGCATTAACAAGTAAGGTGAATGTCCCAGATGTTGTGACTACCTCCGATGACATGCAACTAAAACAATCTCTATTAATTTATTTAAATTATTTTCCCACTATCCATTGGTTAGTTCTTAAAATTATGTAGTTTATTTAATCAATATATGAAACAACTTTGATTGAACCGGGTCCTCGAAGATGACACATCAATGACAATGGTGTGTCATCAACTTAGATTTAAGGAGGAGGTGGAATTGAGAGTGCTCATATATTCAATGATATTAAACAATTTCTAAATAAATAATAGTAGTTAAAACATTATATTTAATGTTTGGATTGTCATACTAAAATAAAACATATAAAGGAGTATATTTATTGGACATTAAACGAACCCCCAAAACCATGTTCTTTCTTATTAACTCATTCTGTTTAGATTTTCATGAATGTTTAAATTATAATTTTACATTTCAATATTTTAAATAATAAAAAACCCAAAAATATTGTCATCAAATTCATTTAATAAACAAAACCAAAAAAATATATAGAATAGGTGAATTAGATAAATTAAGTGAACTACATTGAGAATGTTTCTCAGGAGAGATGACCCTAGACAACCACTGTGCTACACTAGGAAACATTATAATTGCTTTTGTCCATGCCACGCGACAAGTGGGTATCAAAACTAGTTCCATTTTCTGGGATCCAATCATTAGTTCATTTATTTTTCTTTTCTATTTTTACATCTTTTTTTTGTTTAATTTACTTAATTATTTTCCAAAAAAACAAAAAAACTAAAAGAAATATTTCCATGATGAATTCAGCGGATTATTATTCTACATGGACAGACAATTACTCACAGGTGCAATAACAAGTAACAAAATACATGGGGGAGTCCCTATAATGAAGAGCTGATGCACTTTTAATAATGGTCAAGTAGATGGAAAGAGTAATTGAAACATGGATATCACCGAAAGACTTGATGGTGATAGTCAATGAACTTTAAACTGACATGAAAAGATTTGAGGCCAAGAAAGAAGTGCCACTTGTTTTCCCAAATTTCACTGAATAAATCCATGAACTAGAGGAAAAACTCGAGGTGGAGGATCCCGAATACCTAACTTCACCTTCCACTATCAGACTCCGTAAGGAACTTACTACTGAGGAAGATATTGAATCTGAACAAACTAAGGGAGTGGAACCTTTATTTGACCATATTTCTTTTGATTTTATTTAAATAGAATTGTACATCACTCCCTCTAATTTTTATTATAAAAAATGGGACATTATTTGATATTTATTAGAGGAAGAAGAAGAATACAGTGGAAAATAACATGTTGAGGAACACATGGATCTCACCGATTTCAATGAACATTCATTGGAGGAGCCCCATCAGGAGATCCAGGGAGCTGAGTTTAGGAAAATTAGATAGGAGTCTTCTCTTCATGCATCCCCCATGAAGCCAATACTAGAAGAGAAGAAGGTCTCACAAGTATAAATAATGGAAGAAGATGTTCCACACTTCATCCTACCCCCACCATGCAAGCTATTACTAATTGTGAAGGGGAAGAATATGGTGTACTCTATCCATGGATCATTACTCACCTAGAAGGATGAAGAACAAGCTAGGAAGAGCTACATGTGGTGGTTCAAATCAAAGAAGATTCATCCACCACCAGTCATTGGATAACATATAGTAATTCCCTCTGGATATAGTCAACTTTTAGGGCCTATGTGGGGGATCATACCAAGATTTACCCTAAATTTTTCTTAGAATTTTGATGTCAAATTGTTTTCTTAGATGTAGTGTATCATTCATCCCACTCCCTCTATCTTTTTTGATATTAAATTACATGATACTTATACCTAATAGAGTTGTTTTCTTTTATAGGATCATGATGGTATATGGAATCCCCAAACAGTGAATGTGAAGGACCAACTTTCATGGAAAAAGGGAGTTCAATTTTGTTATTTTATCTCTTAAAATCTCCACATTTTTTTACAAAACATGTTTTCTGAATTATATATAAAATTTCATTCCCATACTTGAATTCATGTTTTACTTGACTTATCTAAGAGAAATGAGTTTCATAGGAATCGTGTGATGCTATATTTTAGACTTCAATGTTGATATGATTAAACAATTGGAATAAATAATTTAATTTTTAAAATGAATCTTGGACGTTGAAATAATGACTCATGATTTGAAGGAATTAATTGATTCATGTAAATGAAATTTCCCGACCATATTATATTATTTAAATTTATGAAGTTCATATAAATTAATTTTTTATTATTATTAATTCCATCAATGACTTTCCAATGTTCTATTTCCCATTCCCAAGAGGATTTCTAGACAATGTAATTATTTTTTATTCTTGAGCATATTTCTTGAGTGATATTGGAACATGTAACCGACCAGAACTTGTATTGAAACTTATAAAAGCTATGACTGTGGAGAAACACATTTAAAATGATTGAGGAATCCTTTGAAAAGGTAATTTTCCTTAAGATACCACCTTTTCATCAATCCTTCATTTAGACTATATAGACAATGAATGACCTTTATAGGGATGCACCAAGTTTCAAGACATTTTTATCCATTCCTACCATACTCTTGGTAATTTTTATGATATTTTAAATTTAAGGTGTAGGGGTAATGGGAATCATGGTGGATGTGAATATATAAAATGTAAGGAAGAAGTGTTGGGGTGATATTTTGGGAATTGTTAAAGGTTTTTCAATCATTAATTGAGCTTTATTGTTTTTCCCCAATTGAATAAAAGACAAAAAATATAATAAAAGAAATAAATGGGTTATGATTTAAGAAAACCAAAAATCACCATTTTCAGAACTGGTGATCTTATGATCATATGTTTTTAGGTAATCTATGTGAGGTATAATCTAATCATAACTTTTGAAAAAAGAGAAAAAGGGTACAATGAAATAATCAAGAGGGTGCACAAATCGTTCATTATTCATTGTTGATCATAACCATTACTTTGACTTTTGGTGAAGTGGATGTTGCTACTTTGATGGAGATAATTTCATTACACTTTTTGATATGTTGCATTCTACGTAAGATATAAACCTCCTCCTTTTGAATTAGTTTTTTATGTATCAAATCTAAACCAACATAATCTTTAGAGTCATTCGAACCTTTATTGTAAGTCCTAATGATTTTATGTGTCTTTTGTCTTTATAAAGTGGAGAAACTATTTCATTTACAAGCCCAGGGATAATGAGAATGTTATAATGATATGAGAATAAATGTACTTTAATTGTATCCTGAGTGATGAGAGAAAAGAATCAAATTTGAGGTAAATCATGTATTTTAATGTTTAATAATAATGAATCAAAGAGTTTTAATGATTTAAATTAGAAGTTCCATAAAGTTTCAATAATAAAATGTAAAATATGTAAATTATTTTCATAATTGAAAAATGGAAAATTAAATTTATATTTTATTCATATTTTTTGAATGTTTGATTTCACATTGAAAATTGTTTTATTTTATTATATTGGAATTTTAATATTGGTAACATTGGTTTTATCTAATTTCCATGTTGAGATTTTATACTTGAGGACAATCATTGTTTAAGTGTGGGGGTATTTGATAGAGAAAACTTCTGTTCATATTTTTGATCAAAAAATGAGGGGTTTTTTAATTTTTTTCAATTATAAAACCAATGAATTTCAGTGTTTAATTAAAATAATGGGTAATTATAATTTTTGAATGATTATAATAAAAAAATGTAAAAGTTCATAATTTTTGATTTTTGATAGATTTTTACCACAAGGGTATTTGTTTCATTTTGTAAAAAATTTAATTCTAAAATTCAATATTAGTTTTTTTTGTTAGAATCCTTTTTTTACTTCCTTAAAATTTCTCTTCATGACCTAAAATAGATTCAAATATATATTATTCCAATGAATTCATTGAAGTTGGAAACATTTTCGGGAAGATAGTGTTGACCCCACCACCGTAACTGATGCACAAATCGGTCTCCTCAACTCAAAATTATGTTATAATACATGGGATAAAACTAGGACACATAGGGTAAACTCTAAAATAAATTTGGGGGTGTTTTTATGTCATTAAGGTTGATATTGAATGTTATATTTTTGAAGAAAACTTCCTGAAACCTACACACAGAAAAAGAAACCTCCAAAGAAAAATTAATAATGCATTTATATGGTGCCAAAATGAGCTGAAATTTAGAGGGTGAATGGAAGACAAATATAATAAAAACTATTATGAAGGGTTCCATGCATGAATCGGCCATTTAATGGGCCAAAAACAAGAAATATTTAGGAGTACAAATTTATGCCTATAAAAGGAGGCCTTCACCTCCATCCCAAATCATCAGCTCGACAGCCACAACCAAGGAGGGATCTCACTAGGGAATGGGAAAATACTGATTCTCTCTTCCCCCCATCATTTATTCTTTTTATTTTATCTTCATTTTTGTTTTGTCTTAGTTTTCAATTGTAATTTATTTTTTAGTTTTATTAATCCATGCCTTTGTGTTTCTCCATCCACTTTTCTTCATTTCTTTCTCTCTCTCTCTTCTTCCACCCAATCCACCATGTAATCTCCTACTTTAGGAAATGAGAGGATAACCCCAAGACATGGACTAGGGGAAGGTGAAGGTGATCATGATTTTTATTTAATGTTTAATCTTATGTTTGTAGCTAGAATGGTGTAGCATGCATGAGAAAGGCGAATGTCCCCAATGTTGTGACTCCCTCTGATGACATGTAACTTAACCTGTCTCAATTCTTTTATTTAAATAAATTTTCCCACTTTCTATGGGTTAGTTCATGTCACGTTGTAGTTTAGAAAATAAATGGATGAAACATCTTCGATTGAATCAGGTCTTGGAAGATGGCATATCCAAGACAATGGTGTTTCATCAACTTGGATTAAAGGAGGAGGTGGAATTGAGAGTTCTCATAAATTCAATGATATTCCATAATTTCTAAACAAATAATAGTAGTTCAAACATGAGATTTTTTGTTTGGATTATAAACCTGTAATAAATATTATAAAGGAGAATAATTATTGAACATTAAATTAACCCCCAAAACTGTGTTCTTTCTCATTAACTCATTCTGTTTAGATTTTCATGAATATTTAAATTATCAAATTAAATGTCTTTATTTTTAAATAATAAAAAACCGAAAATATTGTCATCACATTAATTTAATAAAAAAATCACAAAATGAGACATAATATGTGAACTAGATGAAGTATGTAAACTACATTGAGAAGGCTCCTCAAGAGAGACGACCCCAGTCTGCCACTGTGCAGCACTAGGAAACATTATAATTGCTTTTGTCCATTCCCCACGATAGACGTGCATCAAAAAATGATCCATTATTGGGGATATAATCATTAGTTCATTTATTTTTTTTTCTATTTTAACATCATATTTAGGTTTATTTTTTTAAAAAAAATTCTAAAAAACTAAAAAAACATTCCATTAAGAATTCAAATGATTATTATTCAACATGGACTGACAATTACTCACAGGTGAAAGAACAAGAAATAGAATAAAATCATAAGGGCCTCCAACAAATATCTGATTTGATTTTGATAATGTTCAAGATTATGGAAAGAGGCACTACAACATGGATCTCACTGAAAGACTTGATTGTGATGGTCGATGTACTTCAAACTAACTTGAAATGATTCGAGGCCAAGAAGGAAGTGCCACTTGTTTTCCCAGATTTCAATGAATACATCCATGAAATAGAGGCCATAATCAAGGAGGAGAATCCCAAATACATGCATTCACCTTCCACCATCAGCCTCCATGAGGCACTTACCACTGAGAATGATATTAAAGCTGATAAAACTCAGGGAGTGTAACCCTTATTTGACCTAATCTCTTTGGATTTTATTGAAACATATTTTTACATCACTCCCTCTTGTTTTGATTATATTGAATCATAAATTCTTTGCTATTCCTAGGAGGAAGAAGAAAAAAAAATAGACATTAACCTATTGAAGAACACATGGATCTCCCTGATTTCAATGAAAATTCATTGGAAGAGCCCCATCAGGAGATACAAGTAGCTGAGCCTAAGGAAATTGGACAATATTCTTATCTTCATGCAGCCCCCATGAAGCCAGCACTGGAAGAAGAGAATTTTTCACAAGTAGAAACCAAGGAAGAGGATGGTCCATACATCATCCTACCCCCACAATTCAAGCTATAACTCATTGTGAGGGGTGGAGGGATATGGTGTACTCCATACATGGATCATTACTTACCCTGAAGGATGAAGCACAAGCGGGGAAAATCCACATGTGTTGGTTCAAATAAAAGAAGATTCATCCACCACCAGAATTTGGATAAAAAATGGTATTGCCATATAGAGGAAGTCAAAAATTTATTCCCCACTTGGGGGATCATACCAAAATTTTCCTTTTATTTTTCAAAAAATTTATATCTCAAATTGTTTTCTTAGAACTAGTGTAGCATGCATCCCACTCCCTGTAAATTTTTGAGTTTAAATAACCAGATCCTTATGCTTAATTGAGTTGTTTTCTTTTAAAGGATCATGATGGTAGATGGAATATCAAAATAAAAAATATGAAGGACCATGTTTTATGGAAAAAGGGAGTTCAATTTTAGTATTTTATCATTTAGACTATTTACATTTTTTCCACAACATGTTTGGAGATTTAAATGTAAAATTGCAGGCCCACACTTGAATTCATGTTTTATTTGACTTATCTTAGATACATGAGTTTTTTAGGAATCCTATGATACCATATTTTATATTTTAAAATTGATATTATTAAATGATTGAAATGAATAATTGAATTTTTAAAATGATGCATGGATATTGAAATAATTACCCATGATTTGAATGAATTAATTGATTCATATAAATGAAATTTTCCATCTATCTTTCTTGATATGAATTTCTAATGTTCATGTGAATTTATTTTCTATTATTAGTCATTCCACATGTGATTTTAAAATGTTATATTTCCCATTCCCAAGAGGATTTCTAGACCATGTACTTCTTATTTATTCTTGAGTATATTTCATCAGTGATCTTGGGACATGTAACCGACCAGAACACAAATTGTAACTTGTCAAAGTTAGGACAACGCCAAAACAAATTTAAAATGATTGATGCATCCTTTTAAAATATACTTTTCCTTAAAATACCACCATTAAATCAATCCTTCATTTATCCCATAGAGACCCTAAATGAACTATATAGGGATGATCCATGTTTAAAGCCATTTTTATCTATTCCTACTATACTCCTAGTATTTTCATGATATTTTAAAGTTGAAGTGTTAGGTTAAAGGGAATATTGGAGGATGGGATGATATACATTAGAAGGAAAGAGTGAAGGGGTGATACTATGGGAATTGTAAAAGTTTGTGGAATAAATCATTGAATTTTATTTTTTCCCCTATTGAATAAAAAATATAAATAGGTTGTGATTTGGGATAGAAAAAAATCACCATTTTCCATATCGAAAATATTATGATCGTATGTGCTTAGGTAATGGATGTGAGGTCTGATCTAAACAATACTTTCCAAAAAAAGAAAAAATTATTTCAACAAAAATATTCAAGAGGGTTCATAAATAATTCATTATTCTTACATGATCATAACCACTACTTTGATTCTTGGGGAAGTTGATGTTACTACTTTAAAGGAGATAATTTCATTACATTTTTTAATATCTTGCACTGTATTTAAGAGAGAAACCTTCTCCTTGAGCCTTAATTTTTAATCATAAAATCCTACCAATGTTAGTCCTCATAGTAATTTGAACATTTATTGCTAGTCCTCATGATATTTTGTGTCTTTTGTCATTATAAAGTGAATAAAGTAGTTTATTTACAATCCTATGGATATGGAGAATGTTCTCAGGATATGAGAATAAATATACTTTAATTTTTTCATGAGTGATGAGAGAAAATAATCAAAAGTGAGGTGAATCAACAAATGAAATGGTTAACAATAATGAATCAAGGAGCATGAATTATTGAAAGGAGAAGTTCCATCAATTTTCAAAGGGGAAAACTAAAATATGTGAATTATTTGTTTGTTTGAAAAATGAGAAATTAAATTGATATTTTATTTACTTTTTTTGAATTTTTGATTTCAAATTGATTTTTTTTTATTTTATTTCATTAGAATTTAAATATTGGTAACATTAGTGTCCTCTGATTTCCATGTTCAGATTTTATGCATGAGTACAAGTATGGTTTATGTGTGTGGATATTTGAAAGAGAAAATTTATGTGCATATTTTTTATCAAATAATGATTATGTTTTAATTTTTTTTCAATGATATAACCCATGTATTTCAATGTTTTATTTAAATAATTGTTAATATGAAATTTAGAAGGATTATGAGAAAAATTTAGAAAAGTGCATAATTTTGGATTTTAACAGATTTTTACCACAAGGGTATTTTTTTAATTTTTTAAAAAATATAATTCCAAAATTCGTGATTCATTTTTTCTAGAATTATTATTTTATTTCCTTAAACTTTATATTCATGACCTGGAGCTGATTCAAAGATATATTAGTGCAAAAAATTCATTGAATATGGAAACATTTTTAGGCGAACAGTGTGGACCCCTCCACCATAAAGAATGAAAAAATCAGTCTCCTCACCTCAAATTTAATTTCTTACACCATTTTTAGCACTAGGACACATAGGGACAACTATATAAATTTTTTGGGGAGTTTTTAGGTCATTATGGAGGATCTTGATGGTTATATTTTTGAAGAAATCTTTGTGGAACATGAATCCAAAAAATGAAATCGCCAACAAAAAATTAATAACTCATTCTTCCGATGTCCAAATTAGATGAATGATTTAGGGTGAATGTAAAACACATTTAAGAGAAAATTTAATTAAGTGGTAAATGCGTTAATTTTTCATTTAATGGTCCAACAACATGCTAAATTTATGAGGACATAATTCTACTCATAAAAGGATGCCCTCGAATCCTTCCCAAATCATCAGCTCGACACCCACAACCAAAGAGGGATCCCATTAGGGTATAAGCCACTGATTCTCCTATCTTCCCCCCACATTTAAACTTTTTGTTTTATCTTTTTTTAGTATTTTCTATGTTTACAATTGTAATTTATTTTTAATTTTTATTAATCCATGCCATTGTGTTTCTCCATCCACTTTTCTTCATTTCATTCCCTCCCTTTCTCTTCTTCCACCCACTCCACCAAGTTATCTCTTACTCTCGGAAATGAGAGGACAACACCAAAACATCTCCTAGGTGGAGGTGAAGGTGATCATGTATTTTATTTAATGTTTAATTTTATGTTTGTAGATAGAATTTTGTAGCATGCACAGGTAAGGTGAATGTACCTGATGATGTGACTACCTCCAATGACATGAAACTCAACATATATCTATTAATTTATTTAAGTAAATTTCCCTCTATCCATTGGTTATTTATTCACATGTTGGAGTTGAGATAATCAATGGATAAAATAGCTTCGATTGAACCAGGTCCTGGAAAAATACACATCCAATAAAAATGTGTGTCTTTAATAAGGATTACATGAGAAGGTTTAATTAAGAGTGCTCAGACATTCAATGATATTCCATAATTTATAAATAAATAATAGTAGTTAAAACATGATATTTAATTTTTGGATTATCAAATTGAAATAAAACATATAAATTAGAATAATAATTGAACATTAAACTAACCCCCAAAACCAAGTTGTATCTTATTAAATCATTCTATTTTAATTTACATGAAATTTAAAATTATCATTTTACATGTCATTATTTAAAATAATGAAAAACCCAAAAAAATTTTAATCACATTAATTAAATTGAAAATAATAAAAAGAGATAGAATATTTGAATTAGATAAAGTAAGTGAACTACATTGAGAAGTCTCCTCAAGAGAGAAGACCCTGTTCAGCCACCATGCTACACTAGAAAACATTATAATTTTTCCACACCATGCGATAAGAGTATGCCAATATCTTAAAAAATTTATTCTTAATGGTATTTTAAGTAATCACAAAAAAATTTGAGTCATGGTTATTTTACTTGAATGTTACCAAGAGGTAATATATTAATTAACACAACTACCATTCAATGGGTTACATCACTTTTTAATTGATGATTTTATTCAAATATTACATGATAAATAAAGTTTGTTTTATTTTTGAGGTAATTTAAATTTCTTTTGGATTTAAATTTTATAAACATAATCACTCCATTGATTAATTATCAATTCATTGATATAGTCTTTCTAAGGGCTATTTGTCTCGGATTTTTTTCCTTAGAACACATGTTTATGTTATGCACCTAAATTATTTTATGAGGTGTATACGAAACCAAATAAATATGTTACATAATGGATATACTTATTTTTATGATATTTAAATATTTATTATAATTTATCCATTTACTTAGATTATGATTCAAAAATTACAAAATGGAAAGGACTTTTATAATACAATATCCTTTAATTTTGGAATTGTTAAAGTTAAATGTTCATTTAGAGAAAAAATAATATTTTTCTTGAATGAAATATATTTTTTTCTCCTATGTTAGTAAATTTTGTTTATATGTTTATCTTTCATTTCCACTATAATTGATTTATTAAATCTCACGATTTTTTTCTTTATGTAATACAGATATTCTATCTTCCTTTAGATCGAGGATCATTCTCTTCCATATCCATGTTTTTGAAAATGTTTTCAAGAATTTTATTTTTTAAAAATAACTTATTTATTAATTTTTTTACATGATTTTTTTAGTCTTTGAAAATGTTTTAAACATGTAATTCTTAATTTTTTTCACATGGTTTACATATTAATCTCTTTATCAATGTTTGAAGAGAATGTTTATTTTTATCATTAATGACATCAATATGATTTCCATCCATTATGACAATTATTTTATTTGAATAATTATTTATATTTTTCCAAGTATAATTTAAATAGAAAGGTTTTTAAAATTTTTTATTAATTTTTTTAAAATTTATTTTCAATTTGAAAAGAGTATTTTCTATAATAATGTTTTTAATAATTTTTAATAGTATTTCCATTCACAATTATGAATAATACATGATTTTAATTATGATATAGTGAGGATATTTTGTAAATATACTGTACTTATTCTTTTTATGGATGTATTTTTATTATTTCAAGGATATTATTTAGAACCTGTTTATTTGGATGCGTTAATCATGGTATGAAAGGAATAATGGTTCTTTCCTTGTGTTTTATGACTAAACAAAAGTTTTTGGTAATTTATTCTTGTTATGTTTCTTGTAAGTTTTTTATGATGATGGGTGGTTAAATTATAAACCATGTATGGGTGGTTACAAAATAAACCAATGATGAGTGGTTACATTATAACCCTTGGATGTGTGGGTTCATTATAACCCTCCATTACTTTGGATAATGATGAAGGAGTGGAAGATATATATAACACCTAAGAGATGATGGAGTTATTTAGTAAAAAGTTTTATCTTATTATATTATTATAATTAACCAAGTAGGTTATCCCATATGTTAGGGTTTTTTTAAGGGTTATATGAGGATAATGTTCCTGGATACCAATATTTTTTTATGTTTTCTAAGAGTTTTAGTGTTTCCTTTGGTCAATATTGACATCAAATGGATCATGATTATGGATTCTTATGACTCTTTATTTTTTCAAATCTTTATTCCATTTTTAGGATAGATGATACATGTGTTAAAGGGTATTAATACTATTTTTATGCACATAGACTTCGATTTTGTCATCACACCCACTTTATTATATTATGATCACTGATGACATTTAATTATTAATTCTTATGTTTAACCTAACTGGGAATTTGACCTCATCATTATTATATTTCCTTTTCTTTAGTTTAGGAAGAATTATGAAATTTTTTGTCTGGAAAGGTGTCATGTATAGTGAATTTTATAGGAGATGTTTAAATTTTATTTTGAAATAAGGAATGATGGGTGTAGTTGAAAAATCATCATATGAGGACATGGGTATTAATATGTAAGAGTTATTATTTAATCTATAAAACTATTAAACAAAAAGGTTCTTAAGTGTGTAAGTGATCCAATATTTTCATTTTATTTTGAAAATTTTAGATGGATAAAATTGGGTCAAATTTATTTATACCATCCTATAAATGTAATTATCATATTTTTGACACATGACATATGAGTATGAGTTCATTTCTATTATAGTTTTTATCAGATCATTGTTTAGATAAATTTGGATATTAGGATATTTTCATGTGAGGTTATCTTATGATTTATGGATAAAATCAAGGGGTTATAAGTTTATTGTTGATCATAAGTTCAAAGGCATAGGCTCATAATTTTTAGGTTCCAATTGATTGGATTTTTAGGTGAATAGAAAATTTTACTTAGTTTTAGAAAGAAAAATATATTTATTTTTAAATAAACCATTGGATAATCATATGATTTTATGTTAAGTTACTTACGGTCTATTGGATAGTGGGGTGTAGATAATCTTTATGGTTGAATATAAATTCATTGACAAAGGGATATTTTATATGAAATTAATGGTATATATAATGATTTTGTTTTTGGTTAGTATATAAATTTAATTCATGATATTTTGGTTAATTTCACTATTTTATAAGTGTTTCATTTTGACAAAAGGAAATATTTAAAAAAAATTCATTTGGTTATGGTATATGTAACCCTTCAGTTTAACATTTGTTTTAAGATGAGGGATTATATTTGAAAAATACTATTAAATTTTTGGTGATCTAAGATAAAAGGTATGAGATTAAAATTGAGGATAAAATATTATTTAATGTCATGGTTATTGATATTAATTGAGATATATTTTTATTTATTTATGGTGTGATATTATTTTTGAACAATTGGTGTAATTATTGAGTTTTTTATATTAATGTATTATTTATAATCAGGAATGATTATATATATATATATATATATATTTTTTTATATTATCTTATAATGTTCTAACCATTTTGGATTGAATAAAGATATGATTAATATATTGTTATCATTTTTTGGATTATGTGATCCATTAGAAGTTTATTTTAGTGATTGAGACATGAAAAATTCATCTTGAATCATCATCATTTGGAGAAAAATATGAGAATGTGGTGATCAAAGGATGAAATTTCATTTATAGATTTCAA
The DNA here is from genome assembly GCA_963277665.1 of Viscum album. Classification (NCBI taxonomy): domain Eukaryota; kingdom Viridiplantae; phylum Streptophyta; class Magnoliopsida; order Santalales; family Viscaceae; genus Viscum; species Viscum album. Next base: position 1,837,767,253 of record OY728137.1, on the reverse strand, counting down.
GAATATAATGTATGTATATTTTATTTTGTTATTAGTTTATAAGGTAATGTAATTCTTCAACTCTAGTAAAATCATCTTAAACAAAAAATTTATCTTATCACCTAAGTTTTATATTAATTAATTTCCTTTTACAGAACTCATTAATTTATAGTTTTATGGTCATTAATATTATCAAGATAATTAAATTTTTTTGATCAATGTTCTATGTCACTCTCAATTATTATTAGGAAATCAATTTTTCTTCCTTGTTTATTTTCTCACATCTTATTAACCTTATTCTATTTTGAAACCTATTTATATGTTAATCTAGATGACAATCATATTCCCCTTTCCTATCTTTTAATAGAATGTTTTATTATACATTTATACAATGTGGGGTTTTAGGAATGTATTTTTAAATTTCAAACCCTTGATTAATTAGAACAGTTTCATATTTTGAGTTTGTAATTTATTAAAGGTGTTTAGGGGATAATGTAATGTCCTAAGATATTAAAATAACAATATATTTTATGTCTTATACAGTATGAAACTATAAGCTTAATATTAAAATATTTTAGTTATAAATTAGCTGCCAAATTAATGGGTATGAATATAATTAAATAAATTATGAAGTATATGTAATGTCCCAAATCAATATATATTTATTTATTAATCCTTAAGAAATATGTATTCAATTTTTTAGCAATGTTAATTTTCTCTTCAAAAATATTTTTTCTTCAAAAATGATTTTTAGTTATTTTTGTGTGTGAATATTATAATTAATTGATGGAATGATTGGAAATTTTATTTTATAAAAAGGATTAAATTTTTTAGTTTATAATTTTGAAATTATCTTAGGTTGAATTTTTTATAATTCCCTGAAAAGTATGATTTTCAAATGAATAGTGAAAATAAATTTTTTTATTGAAACTGATCTTTTATTTTCAAGTACATAAAAAGTAAAATTATATTTTAATTTTGTATTAAAAATTTTATTAGTTAATATTGATTAAAAAATATCAATTAAATGTTATTTTAAATAATATTATTCTTTAATTTGGTATGAATTTTTTTATACTTGAAAATATATTATTTCTAAAAATTATTTTTATCCCATTTTTTGGGTTTAATTTTAAATTTAATTAAACCAAATATATAAATTGAATTTGATAAATTAGATTCAATATTTTTAGAATAGATAAGTAATATTAAGTAGTATGCTTAGCTTCATTTTTGGCCAATATTGATTGAAACTATAGTAAATGTTTGTTACCATGGTAATGCTAATGTGCGTTAATTAGGGTTGAAACTAATGTTATAAGGCTTAAAATTCATTAATGTTCTTGTATTATTTTCATTGGAAGAGTCTATATCATCCAAAATCATCCATTATTCTAAAATACTAACCTTATTTCTTTTTAAATTTGATTTTGGCCTTCAAAATCATCAAGTAGAAGATAAATTAAAAAATATAACCTTCTAGTTTTTAATATATATAATATTTTGTGATAGTGAAAAAACTAATATTCTATTATAAATTTTTATTTTAAAAATAAATAAGTATTATATTAGGAAAATTTATTTTTATTTTTTAGTGATGAAAAAATTACCTTAAATGCTTTTGCAATGTCGACATAGGGCATGCACAAGGTGTAGAAAAATCACGTAAATGATTTAAAAAAATATAAAATAAATTTTTGTGTGTGATTTAAAGTATGATATGAATTTATAAAATACATATAAGAAATTATTTATTTTTTAACGTCTTATATTATAATTAAATTATATTCATATTTTATTCAAAATCAATTTATTTGAATAGTTCCTAAAATGGAATTAATAATATTTTATGTTAAATTATATTATATCAGATTCTTTAAAACTAATAAAATTATTAAAAGCGGAAAATTAGGAATATAAATGATTTTAAATTTCATACCATGCTCATTTATGATCCAATTTTAACTTTATAAGTAAAATTATCACCCATTAATTTTGAAAAAGTCATTACCACTATTAATATTAAAATTAGTAAACTAAGGGGGTAAAACAATATAAATGATCTAAAATAATATCTAAACCTATATAATTTATATTTTATTATTATTAAAGGAAAAAATATTTTATTAAATTTAATTTTTGAATTGTTTTACTTGAGTTATACACATATTATATTATAATATTTCATGACTTTTAAACAAATGTATTAATTATATTTTATTAAATAATCTATTTTTTTTTTCAAAATATTATTTAATTCTAAGTTAATGGTAATTTATTTTTAAAACCAACCATTTTCTATTTATGGGTTACTTTTACTTTTATTGTAAATTTTTTAACCCCTAAATAGAAAATAACACTGATATCACAGTAATCGTCAAAAATGTTAATAAGTATCAGAACAAAGTGATAAAGGTGAAAACATCACCTAAAATTATAATTTTTTATGAGAGGATTTAGAACCATAATAATGTTATATTTTAATTATATCAAATTTGATCCATTTTTACATGAAAGTTAATTTTTAATAATTTGACATTTTATTAAATTTCATGAATACCCCTCCCCTCACTTATAAAAGTGAACCCTTTATGCTTTCCTCTATACAGTTCAAGAGCCATTTGGTAGAGACAAGTGATACCCAAATACATTTATAACATCCCATACCATGTTTTAGAGGTAATATTGGGGGATTAATACCAACCTTATATAGATTTATCTATGAAGAATAGAAGATTTTTGGGGAAGAGGTACTATTCTCAATTGTGATTTTTTATTTTATTTCTTATTCTAGCTCCATAAAATATTTTTAAACATTATTAAATAATAAAAATGGTATATTTATTGAAAAGAGATGTTTTTATATAATTTTAATGGAAAATTTATTTATGTATAATTATATTTTATTTAATAAAATGGGAATAGAAACCATTTTTTATGTGTATAGAGGACTACCTCCTCACGAACAAAAAATAATTAATTTTCCATCACTACCTCACACATATGGTTATAAGGAAGTACTTAAATTATATAAATGATATTTATGACATAATTATCATCAATAAAAAATAATATATCATCTATTTTATAACCATTCAATCCATTGAAAAATGGAAATGTTGTTCATGTATATTTGTGGATTACCACCTCCATGAAGTCATGTGATATTTTTTCATCACCACATCATATGGATTTTATATATAAAGTATTTAAAGATTTAATTTGAAATTTATGATATAATTATAGTAAATTAATGATAAAATAATACATTCTTTCTTTCATTAATTTTCTCTAAAAATTGAATCATTAATCAAGCGTACGTTTGAAAAATATTCTCCATGATTGTAAAGTAGTTCATCTTTCAGAACCATATTCATTGTTCATATTAAAATTAAAATTGATTTATAAAAATTATTATTAATTCATGATTATTATTAGGGATATTATGAAATTATTACCTCTTTTGACATTGTCAATATGAAAAATCCATTTGGAAATTATAAACCCAACATCCTCAGAATACCCAACATTTATTTAAAATATTTAGTAAATAAATATTTCATTGAAATACAAAAATATGGTTTAATTTTGAATTAATAAATAATTAAATGGTTTTCAAAATTTAAATAAAAGTTATAATTTTATTATACCAATGTTAAAGGATGTACCTAGAAATTCAAGACTCAAGGTATGGATTTCCTCTCAATTTTTCTTTGTTTAGACATGTTTGAATGATATGCACATAATTTCATTCAGATGGTGATTATGTTGTCAATTTTACATGTTATATAATCAATCCTTCATAATTCAGTGTTTTTTAATTTATATTTAAAAACATTATATTCAAGGTGATTTGATTTTAATGTTACAAAGTGCTATGATATTTCCTACCCCAACAAAATTTAATTAGGTTATATAACTTTTTTTTGATAAAATAATGTCATAATTATGTGTGAAATTACCATTGTTTTATTTATCTGGAATATCCACATTTTTATAGATTTATATTTTTCCAAAAATAATGTATCCATTAATTAATTCTCAATTCAATGATATGATCATTTTATGGGTTATTCATCTCAAAATTTTATTACTTGGGACATATGTTTATGTTATGCATCTAAATTATTTTATGATGTGTATATAGTACCCTTTTATCATATTTTATCACGAATACCCTTATATTCATGATAATTAAATATTCATGTGACATTATTCATTCATGGGTCTCACAAATGAAAAGATTTCAAAATGGTAAGGATTTTTATGATACAATCTCACTTTATCATGAGGTTGTATATATTCAATGTTAATTTTTGTAAATCATCTTATATTATATAACTTAATGACATATATTTTCTTCTCCTTTAGTTATGAAATCAATTTATAGGTTTAGTTTCCATTTTATCTCTTATTGATTGATGAAACATCAAGATAATTGTTTGTATGTAATAATGATTTTTTATTCTCTTTTAGATTGGGAATATTACTATAATATATCCATGTGTTATAAATTTTTCCCAAGAATTATATTATATAGAGATAAATTATTTATTAAGTTTATTTTACAATATTTTTTACTTCTTTGAAAAGTTTTTAAAGTTAAATATGTTTACATTTTCTATATCGGACAGTTTTGACTCTGTTTAAAAAAGTATGAAAATATAGAATACTTTCAAAATTAATTACATAAACTAATTTCCCACAATCATAATCGTCATTTTATTTTAATATTTTTTTATAAATTCATAATTTTGATTCTAAAGAAAATTATCTTCATAATATTTTGGGAAATTTTTATTTTTAAAAAGTAATTTCAAAGTAAAAATTGTATTTTATTCAAGAATGTTTTTAATTATATTTTAATGGAATTTAAATTCATAACTAATGTAATTACCTAAAAATATTAAGTATGAACATTGTATTCAATAGCGTGTATGAATTGTAACACCATTCCCGTAGGAGAAAATAATATCCTGATGATTTATAATATATTTACAAATTTAAATAAATTAAATAAAATTTATAGATTTTAATGCACATAAAATTGAGTTAGCATAATTCTAATTCGATAATTTGTTTCCTAATTTTTTTTCAGTACATACAGGGCTGAGTTTTACCGAACAATAGTATATTATCAAAGTGTTGTTATTTAATATAATACGATATAACCTAGCTATTAAATTAGAGTTTATGAATAGTATTGAATAACTTATTAAAATATATGGTTTAAAAAATATTAAATGAGTTAATTAGTAACTAATTAATTAGTGATGAATATAAAAACCAATTGAATATAAAGGGAATATATTTATAGAAACCAATTTTTAAGTTCACAAAGCTGTTTACCCTAAAAAAATAAATCAATTATAATTAGTGGGTGCTATTAATGTAATATATATATAAATATAAATATAAAATAAAAACAAATATTTTTATATTCATCCTATATATTTGATAGGCTTGAGATAAAAACAATCATAGTATTACATATAAAAAACTTTATTTTTATAAAGGCCATTTTACCGTAATTTAATAGAAGACCAATTTTAAATATGTTTAGAAAATTTATAGATTACAAACACACACAAACACACACACACATATATATATATAAACATCATTTTTAATATTTAAACAAAAAATTAGTGTAGTTTGATTTTTTTTATTTTTCTGTGATGTTATATTTTTTGACGAATAGTGAAAAATACTGAATTTCAATTCAATGTAGCTTTTTCATCTAATTTATTAACAAGAATAAATTATATTTAAAATTAGGTTTAAAGTATATGTATATCTATTTTTATTAATTACTTTAATTTTTTCATTGTGATCAATTTCACATTGAAATTAGATATAAAAGCTAGAAAACATTTCAATTTTTTTATTGTATAAACCTGCATTGTCATCCCGTCCGTGGAATTAAATTTAAATTAATTTGTGCCACTTATTTGTTATTAATTTGGAAAAAAATTCAATATTTATAATCAGAATAATTTATAATGTCTAATGTGACCAACTTAGTTTTTGACAAAAAAATATTAGTGAATGTAATTAAAATTAATTATAATGATGAATGTGAAATTAAGATTAATAAGGGAAAAAACCTTAATCATAAGGGAAAAAATGACCAAGAACCTTATCCAAAATCCATTTTATGGTGATATTATTACCCTATAATACCTTTTATATAATATGGACCATTATTGGTTCAAATATTATTGAGAAAAACGTGGTTGGAATTATCTTTTCCAAAATCTACAAGAGTGCAACTCCTCCTCCACTATAAAAAGGTACTTAACCTTCCACTTCCTTACACATATCAAGACACTTTGGGTCAAAATATATATACAAAAATATCTCATCAATATCCCAACCATAATCATAGAATCCAAAATTGGTGTATTAATCAATCTTAGGAAGCCCTTTGGTCTAAACCAAAATAATTTACCCAAAGAAGAGGTAACATCCTTCCTTAAACTCTTTTTTTATTTTAATTATCGACCCCCTAAAATATTATCAATACATGATTATATAATATAAACAATAACCTACATATACTAAGATATTTTAATACTATTTTTACCCACACTTACACAAACTTCCATCTATTGTGTAATGAACTTACAACTTATGTGCATAATGAACTACCGCCTTAAAAAACAATGGTGATTGTTTTTTACTTTACCACCTATCATGGTTGGTAATTATGATAGACATGCTATATATATATATATATGATATATAGGATATTCATAATTTTTATATGAATATGTAATTTTTATATAGAACATATATTTTTTTACATTCCAATTTTTTGTAATTACGATAACATCATTTGTGGAAGTGTAGACTACCACCTACTAAAACTGATGTGATTCGATCACGTGATACATGGAATGTAAAAATTATGTTCTTAATTAAAAAAAGTGACATTAAAATAATCTATATGATATTAATTATATAATTAAATTTTTAGAAATATAGTTTATATATATATACATTTCATTTTCTTTATTACCCTTTCACACACTTAAAAAGTGATAACATCAATCATGGATGTGTGGACTACCGCCTCCTGAACATGATGTGATTAATTTTAAAACAACTCTATATATAAGTTTATATGATTAAATAAAATGTTATTTATCATATAATAATCATTATTTATGGAATAATATTACTAACCTTTTTTTAATAATGAATATTAAATAATTGGAACATTACTCATGCGTACGTAAGGCCTACCTTCTCCATGATTGTAACATTGGTTAATATTTGATAACAATATTTAATTATTTTTTTTAAAAGTATAATTGAAGTATAAATGTTTTATTTATTATATGATTATTATTCTTTAGAGTTTATATAATTAACCATTTATGTATACTTGACATACAATATTGTTTGGACACATAAACCAAATTTTGAAAAAAACACATGATGTAAAATTAATTGTTTATGTAGTTGTATACAACATGGTAATATATAAAATAAAAATTTTGAAAAAAAATTAATTTTTTATGGAATTAAATTATTAACATATGTTTTATTATTCAAGAATATAAATATGTACAAGATAAGTCAGACTCTAAATAAGGGATTCTTGTCTCGCTTTTTGTTCCGTGAGGCAAACACCATTTTCACAACATAGTTTTTTGTGTGGTGTATCTACTTACAATTTTGATAAATTACATCAGAAATTATTTTATCTTCATTGAACATAAAAATATGATTTAATTTTATTTTTTATTGAGCCTTTTTATTAAAATGTTTCATAGTTGTATGGGACACTATGGAATGTTAAATGATTATTTTCCTCAAGAAAGTTCTTATCAGTATCTTTTCAATACCACTTCATTATGTGTTTATTATCTTTTCTTGAAACAATCATATTATTTTTCTGCACCTAATTTATTATATATGGGGTACATACTGCAACTTGGAATTATAATATCATGATTTATTAATTATTTATAGGATTTTGAGTTTTAAATTTTATTGTTTATTCTAAGGGGATATGAGTTTAAAGATACCATGTGGAAAAGAAAATTCATAACTCAATTCTTTTTAATTTAATTATTTTACTTTATATATTTATTAAATATTCTATGATTATGTTTACAATAACATTGAATATATATTGATGTATTTCCACTTCATTATGTGGATTTACATTTGATATGTATAATCGACTCATTTATTTATTTTCTCTTAAACATTATAATATTTTCAAGGGTTACATTACAATCTCATTTTATTTGGGATCATTTATGATTGAATTTCCATTAATAGAAATTATTTGATCATTTCTATTAAAACCGATAATTGTATTCTCCTCTAGTAATTCACGACCCTTTTCAAGTATTATTACTATTTTTATCTCTTTGGTACTCTTTTTTTTGAAAATGATTTAAATAAAAGCCAAAATTATTCTCCCTTAAACTAGAGACCGCATTTTGATATAAAATTATTTTTTTAGGAGAGTCGTTAAAACAGTTTTTATCGTTTCCAAAATTATTTATTAAAAACATTTTACATTTTTTTCATTCTACCCATGTTTTAAAATGAATCTTCTTGTTTTTTTCCAAAAAAGAAAATTTTCTAAAATTTTTTACATGAAATAGAAATGTTCTTTTTCACCTTATATGAAATTTTTGGATTTAACCACTATCATTTATTTGAGAGTTCCTTGTCATTTTTAAAAGGATACATTTTAATGATTTTTTTTCAAAAATGATTTTCAAAGAAATGGGTTTTCAAATGATTTTTTCCAAAAAGAGATATTTTTCTCAAGAATGTTTTTAAAAGATATTTTTATTTTATTTTTATTAATCAATAAAAAAACATTTATTTTTATTCATGTTGGGATATGTTGTATTTCTTACCTCTTTATTCCTCCTCAAGGTGGTTTATTATTGAGTTTCCCAATGATTGTTTTGACATTCAATTCTTTGATACATTTTACTCCCCTTGAAATATTTTATTTCTTATGGTCATTAGACATTCAATTTACCCTAAATATAAATATCATTATTCATAGATATGATAATTTCATTAACCATATTCCATTATTTATATGGTGTTTAGTTTGAACATTATTTTACTTTTTTTGGGGTAGAAGCATCATGGGAATTTCCTAAATGGGATGAGGAAATTATATAAGTGTTCGATAGAGGAAAACTAAGATCATGAATATTTATGAGACATAAAGAATCTATCCAATTTTATGCAATAAAATAGAGCACCACCCCTGGATTAATGCTTCAACTATTGGGACAATGGGAACTATGAAAGCTAGTGCGATAAACCTCAAGTACTCGAGGGAAATAAACATCATAATCCACCAAAGACAAATGATAAATAGAAATCTTATGTCATCAATATTTCTTAAGTGATGTAATAAAATGAATTCACACAATGTACACTTTATATTCACTCAATAAAAGAAAATTATTATTTGATTAATGTTCTACTCATTCCTTTATATGATAAATGTTTACTAGAACTATTGAATTGAATCGTCACAAACAAAAAGTAGATTTATCTATAAAATCATCTAGTGGTGAAACAATTGAATCCCAACTGTTAGAATCTTCTTCTGTTGGCATATGAGGGAAGATACTTCAAGATAATCTCATGATACTTCCCTTGATGGAATTCAACACTATAATAGGAATGGATTGGCCTTCATTATATAGAGAATATATCAACATTAAAGAAAAGGAAATATATTTTTGTATTCAAAACAATTCCATGATCCTATAAAAACACAAGTAAGACCATGAATCTACTTTGAAAAATATTTCAACAGTGTGAGAGTTAATTCCCTATGAAAAGGCATACCTTGCTCAAATGGTTGAGTCAATGGAAGGTATCAACCTAGAAGAAATGAACTCTATGAGGGAATGAAATGATGTATTTTTTGAAGAGTTACATAGGCTTCCCCATATCATGATTTAGATTTCTCAATATAACCTATACTTGAAGATACTCTTATCTCAAAATGTTCACAAAGTATGGTCCCAATTAAACTAGATAAGTTAAATAAGCAGTTTTAATAGAATTTGAAAAAATGGTTCATAAACACTAATAAATCTCTTAGGGGATGAATAATTTTTCTTCATTAAGAAGAAGGATCAATGAATTTGGGTACGTATCAATTATCAGTAACTCAACAAGATCACCATAAAGAAAAAGTATCCCCATCTAAGTATTGGTGACTTGTTCAATCAAATATGGGGATATCAATAATTCTAAAAGGTGGATATTTGTTCTAGATATCATGAACTAATGGTGAAGAAGGAAGATACTCTAAAGACTGTATTCCATGAATGGTATGAGAACTATGAGTTTCTAGTGACACTCTTTAGGCCTACTAATACCACCACAAAACATGGAAAGGGAATCACTGAACATTTTTAGTGCTAAGCAGAAAGTACTGATAAAGGGGCGTGCCCTTATCAGCACTAGTTAAAAGTGTTGATAAATTTTTTTATTCTTAATTTAAATAAAATTATAATATTTATAATCAAACATAATGTTTTTTTCTAATTAAAAAATATATACCAATATTTAAAAATATATACTCTTTATTGTTATAATTATTAATTAATAAATAAATATTTATCTTATATGTCATTTGAAATAAATATATAATAATATAAATAAATTATTAAAAAAAATTTCTGGAACCTTTATCAGCGCTCAATAAAAGATCTGATAAAGAGAAAACATTATCAGTACTAAAAAGGTGCTGATAAAATACCTATTTATCAGTGCTTTTTTATCTCTCATAAAGGTTTATCTTTATCAGTTCTTTTAACGAGCATTGATAAAGGTTCCAGTGGTTTTTATTTAATAACCATAAAAGGCCCCTCCTCTCTCGCATGCGGTCAAGCTTTTATTGAAGCTGAACTAGGCCCCTCTTCCGCCACGACCTATACTCCACCACCTCCTCATCCTTCGATGCCGTCACTGGGTTTTCCACCTCCGTCGTGACCATCATCCTCCTCTTCCACCACTACCTCAACCACCGCGGCCTCCACCACCACTACCTCTACCGCCGCTGCCTCCACTGCCGCTGCCTCCACTATTGCTACCTTTCCCACCGCTGCCATCGGCACTGCTGCCTGCTCTGTGGCTACCTCCGCTGTAGCTTCTTCATCTCCAAGGTCCATCTTGATTGGATTGTACCCTAAGTACATATCTATGATAGAAAGTGATTGGAAACTATTAGTTGTATCAATCAAGAGTTCTTTGATCAGTAATGGGAAATAATCCTTTGGATATGTCAATTAAGGTTTCTAATGATAATTAGGACTCTTTTCTAGCTGTTATTTTTCTTAATGGGGACAATTCTGGTGATCCATCTTGGGTATTTCACTTCTCGAACAATGTTAATTTTAGTATCCATCTTGTCACTGCCAACAGTGTATGAAACCTTTTCCAAGGTCCTGGTTTCATCAATTTGAAGGAAATATATAAATTTTACTTGTTTCAACCTTGTTTCCATTGTATATTCATCATTTATATTTTAAAAGTCTGTAGAACTCATTCTATTAAAGGTGGGTTCTATAATTTCATGTTATCTTAAGGTGTGTTTAACCATAGTGTGGGTAGATTTTGGTATTATTGGGTTCATGTGGTTTGTGGGATGTGGTAAATGGTGTACTTAGTTGTAGATTATTTTATTCTCGTGGGTTTCCCCTATTTTATGTTTTTTTTTCAGTTGGAAATCTCCTCTACTGTGCGCCTCTCCTCTGCCGTGAACGCACCTCTATCATGTGTTGAGCGACACTTCCACGGTGAGTTTTTTCCTATTACACATTGGTTTCCTCTTCTTTTCATGTTATTACTTTTTGATATTGATGGTTATAATGTGAAATGTACATGCTATATGCCCCGCTGAAAACTGTGGCTGTTGGTGGTCCTTGTTTGCGCACTAAATAAATTGCATGTTGGTTGGTTCCTATTTAACATTTGTATATAAAAATTGGTAACTAAGATATACTTGACATATGAATGAATGCCCCAGTATGATAAAACTTCTGTGATAACACCTGAATTAACAAACATAATTGAATAAGGGATGATTTGTAAGATCTAAAATTGTGATTGTTTGGTTTGTATGGTGTTGCGATTGTGAGCACGATTGTGTTTTGGTATGGTGTTTTAGTTTTTGGCATGATTTATATGGCATTTTTTTCCATGTTGTATTTCTTCCACCATTGAATATAAATCCAAACTCTACCCATTTCAATAGCCCGACCACTTTATTACTAGTGCAATTCCACTGAATCCTAGAAAACCACTTCAAGAGGACTCTATGAGACACTTTATAGTGTAAAGATGATGTTTTTAAGATTCTATATATTTTTAAAATACATGGAATGTAGTCTATTTAAATGGAACATGCTTTACCATACATGGAATTCATATAGATTTTAATGCCACACAACATTTATCTCCACCATTTACACCACATGACTCATCTTCTGACTCAAACATGGAATAAGTTTTTTTTAAATGTTTCATGGCATGTAATCCTAAGTCACACACAATGTATCTCCAATACATATAAAAGAGCATGAAACCATGTACATGCCATGAAATAATGGTAGAACCACATGGTATGTGTTTTACTTCACTCACACCATGTATAGATACCATAAAAACATGATGTGTATAGACTATACACCCCTAGTGGTCAAGTAAGGACTACACACCGTGTATTCCACAAAAATATGATGCATTACCGGTGAGGTGACTCAGTATGTATCTAAAGTACACACCTTTAGCTTAAGTTATTCTATATGTCATTTATTTTAAAGGCATCATGCAGTCTTTGTAAGGCTAACATGGAATTAATTTGATATAAGTCAGATTAAATCTAGTAAATCTTATCCATACACAATTTTCACCCTACTGAACATACCATGTATATGGATTTCACTTGAGTTTAGAAATGCTAGTATACAACCAACCTTGGATGAGAACCCTACACATTGTGTATCCATTGAACAAATTGCGTGTTATGTTATTTTCATTATTATTGTTTATTTTTCACTTATATGATAGTATTTCATGTATGAGTAGCCCATCATAAATATCTTCTCGTATAGATCACAATAGTATGATTCCCTCAATTATTGGAAATTACAAATGATGTGGTTAGGATATTTTAATTATATTTACTCTTCTTGAGAGTTGAAAAGTGACAAGTGAATTGTTTGGAGAAAATATAGATTACAGTACTCCCCCATGTTTTACTGATGAGTCATCCATGTATAGGTTTTAGGTACTCCATGGAGCTATACAAAAGGCAGGGAACAATCCCTCGTACATAGATAGAGTTCAAGTACATTCACATTTTTTGGGGTTTGTTCCTTTATTTCATGTATGAGTATCCTATTATAACCTTACATCAATTTTTTGTGGGTGTCCAACTGGTTATGTTTAAAATCAAAACTGTATGGACTTTATAACCACATGTGATGTGTTTATTTTTATATTTTATAGTTTGGAGATAAAATTTGTGGGCATAGAGTTAGTGACATTAGAGTAATAGTTAAATTATATCGAATGATGGTTTAGGGTAGAGGAATTTCTACAATGATTTTTTTAATAAAACCCAAACAATGATACTTGATTAATTAACACATAATATTAGGAAAGTTCGAGATCGAACCCATAAAGATGATGAATATGAATAAAGAATGGATGAATGCCAATCTGTTGAAGAAAGAGAATAAATATGGCATGAATGAGTTTATCAATTTTCCAGAAGATCATGCATATGACCCTTATCAAATCCTTAGTCTATTTTTACGTTGTGTTTATTCAAGAAAAATTAGTCCAGAGGAGTTGGAAGAATAGCTGATTTGTCACAGAATAGATCTAAGTTATACATGTTAAAATAAACACGGGGAAAAAAGAATGTAGGTAGTGGCTCGGATAACACGGCGTTTTAAGGATCATCTGATATGATTACAAGCATTAACAGTGAATACTATCATATAGAGGATGTGATTACAAATGTGAATGATGGTGAAGATCATATTGAGAAAATGACAAGGACAGTTGAAGACAAACTTTGTGATTTCCCAAAATTGTTTGAGAAGTTAAATATTTGTGAAAAAATTCCGTTGTATGATGATTTCACTAAATATAAAGAATTTTTAGCCATACCAAAGCTGTATAATTTGAAAGTAGGCAACGAGTGCATTGACACCAATTTTACGAAACTACTTGCTCTCCTAAAAGACATTATTCCAGAAGATAATGAAATCCCAAGACAAACATATGATTCTAAACGAATGCTATGATCTATGGGTATGATATCTAAAAGTATATAACCCTACCCGAATGACTGTATATTAATTCATAAGGACCACGAATCACCTAAATAATGCCCAAAGTCTGGTTCTTCTTGATACAGGAAAGATGATTCCATTCCTACAAAAGTTGTATGGTACATTCCAATCATTCCAAGGTTTTGGTGCCTATATGGAAGTGAGGAGACTGCAAGAAAACTAACATGGCATGCAGATACAAGAATTAAAGATGGGAAACTACGTCACCCAGCATACTCTCCTTAGTGGAAGAGAATTGGTCATGAGTATCCTGAATTTGGAAACAATCCTAGAAACCTTCGTCTGGAGAAATCTACAGATGGGGTGAATCCTTTTGGTTTTCAAAGAAGCATCCACAGTACATGTCCTATTATGTTGGTAAATTATAACTTAGCAATGTGGTTATGCATGAAATGAAAATACATCATGTTATATATGCTTATATCAGGACCAAAAAAACCGGGTAATGATATTGATGTTTATTTGGATCTATTGATCGAGGGTTTGAAAATATGGTGGGATTCAGGTGTTATGTAGTATGATGCTTACAAAAATGAAGATTTCACATTAAAAGCCATGATGTATGGGATGATAAATGACTTTTCTTCTTATAGAAATTTTTCAGGATATATAATTAAATGAACTCAATGGTGTCCTATTTGTGAATAAGGTACACAATCAATTAGGTTGAAGCATTCATCGAAAACCATGTTTCTATGAAATCGCAGATTTCTACCCCAACAGCATAAGTACCGATATTGGATAACATCATTCGATGGATGATTAGAAGAACTTACAACACCATCTCCACTCACAGGTGATCAATTGGTTGTGAAATTAAAATATTTGGAAACTAATTTTGGTAAACCATTTTTGGAAAACCTTACGAAAAATGGTTGGAAAAAGAGATCATTTTTTTTGAATTACTATACTGGAATTGTCTGTATGTAAGACATTTTCTTAATGTTATGAATGTTGAGAAAAATGTATGTGATAGTGTCATCGACACATTGTCAAATGCAACTGAAAAAAAGGATGGAATTAAGTCAAGATTGGACATAGTTGAGATGTGAATACAAGAAGAGTTGGCACCGGTTAAGGGTGAAACACAAATTTTTTCTCCTCCTGCTGCCTACACTCTTTCTAGGCATGAGAGATATCAGTTTTGAAACTTCTTGAATGATGTAATGGTTCCATAGTAGTATTCATCAAATATCAAGAACATTGTTCCAATGAGCGATTTCAAATTAAAGGGCCTGAAATCACATGACTGCCATGTTTTGATGCAAGATCAAATTCCTATACCTTTGCGTTGAATTTTTCCGAAGAATTTCTACCATAAAATAATGAAGATCTATTAATTCTTCAAAGATATATGCTGCAAAGTTATAAACCTGGCGAAATTTCCAACTATAGAAAGTGAAATTGCTGTCATATTATGTGAATTGGAAATGTTCTTCCCACTGAAATTTTTCGATATGATGGTTCATTTGACAGTTCATTTGGTGAGAGAGATTCGACTATGTGGTCCAGTACATTATAGATGGATGAACCCCATTGAAAAATATATGATTATTTTGAAAGGGTATGTCAAAAATTGACGTCGCCCAGAGGGTTATATTGTGGAGAAATATATTATTGAGGAAGCCATTGAATTCTACATCGAATACCTATCTGGTGTAGAAAACGTTGGCCTACTGAAATATCATCACACTGAGTGGCTTGAGGGTGAATGAATCTTTGGAAGAGAGGTTGTCACAATCAATATTGAAGATCAGGAGAAAGATCACCTTTACGTTTTTCATAAAAGTTTCTACGTTGACCCATATGTTCAAACCCACAAAGAAATTCTTAGGCGTTTGAATCCTTCTATGGTTGAAAAATAGATATTAGATACACAAAATTGATAGTTTATAGGATGGTTTTAGGACCATATTTTTAAGCAGTTAGATGAAAATCTAGACTCAATTTTAGAATGACTTAGATAGATATTCGGAGGAGCATGTGTGTATGTATTATCCTACAATGATTATGCAGTTAATTATTGTACATTCTATACTATTGAACATGAAGAAGACAGTACCATGAAGAATAGTTAGGTGACACTTGTGGATAATGTGAGGCACATTTTCAGTGTTAAGGAAATAAATCCAATTTATGCTAATATATCATACTTTGCCATTACCAAACAAATATGAGAGTTGAATTATACGAAATTCAAAGTGCCAATTTTTCAATACTAGTGGGTTGATAACAAAAGTGCTGTTAAAATAGATGAATTAGGATTTGTGAAAGTTTATTTCAGTAAGGAAGGGGAAAAGGAAGAATAATTTATAATGGCATCACATGCATTACAAGTATTTTATGTTCCAGACCCCACAAACCAAAATTGGTCAATTGTTCTATTATCGACCAAAATGACTGAAGGGTCAGATGAAAGTTCAACAGAGGATAAACCTTTTATAGGGACTTCACAATCATTTCGTATTGGTCCCAATGTAGACAACGTTTTGTATGTCAGAGGGGAACCCAATGAAGGGATTTACAAAGTCGATAGAGGGGTCAAATCTCTGCAGCCTTAAAAAAATGAGAGTACAATAATCAGGATATTTATTTATTGTAATATTAATTGTGTTATGTTATGTTAATATCTATTCACTACTGATTTTATATAATATAAATTAAATTTTAAACCACTTCTACAGATAATGACTTCTGCACCTGTTGATGCACCCATTCCCGAGGCACAAAAGGTATCCCAACTAGCTGCTGGTGGTCCCAGCATAGAGGAACAACAGGTTTCTCAACCTATTGTTGCTGGTCCTAGTGCTGAGGTACAACAGGTTTCTCAACCTATTGCTGCTGGTCCTAGTGATGAGGTACAACACGTTTCTCAACCTGTTCCTACTGGTCCCAGTGCCGATGCTATCACTCTAGAAGAACATAATGACGATACTTCTAAAGAAATTATCCAAAATGAAACCCTGAAAGCCAAAAAAACAAGAGCACCGTAGTTTGATAGTGATAGCCAAAATACTTAATGAAAAAGCAAAAGGCATCAAATTTGAGGTGGGATGGAATAAGAGAGGCCAACATGTTAACCCCCACAGAGCCATATTTAGTAGATACATTGGAATCTTCACTAGGCAATGCTTGCCAATTGATGTACAGTCATGGAATGATGTTGTCATCTGGATTAAGACACTAATGTGGGAAGAGATTACAGTATCATTATGATATCATTTTTTTAATTTATTAGAAAAAAATTAAATACAAAAACCTTGACTTACTCTTCATAATCCATTGAAGTGTGCATATATAGTAGATGCCTCGCACAAGTAATATGTATTAAGAGTTGTAGGAAGTATTCATATAGGTTTTGTCACTATTTTAACAAAATATCATCTTAAATATGTTGAAGGGAAAATCAAGCTACACCCACCTACTCTATATGTACACTTGATATCTGAAGAATTGTGGGATGCGTTTAGCAACTATCAAGGGGAGAAGACATTTTAGGTACATTGTATGGGGGAATACGTTGTTTGACGTTGCTTATATTCATCACTTTGATAGAAAGATTTTTATTTATGAAACAACAACTTAGTGATGAAAATAAAAAACACACAATAGAACTAGAGTACCCTTACCGTAAAGAAAGGATGGGGTACGCATCACATGAGAAAAAATTGGTACGTCTTTTAGATATACCGTACTACTTGTATGTGACATAAAAAAACACCATAACCATTGTTCTCTATTTATATGTAGATTTATGAATCGTAATTAAAATCCATATCCATCCCATTTCATGTGCTATGGATGGAGGCTCTTGTAAATAAAGGGGGGATACTAATAGATGAAAACATACAAAAAGTGTGTGAAACATATGTATGTATGACATAATATAAATGTGATTTTCATTAAATCACTATTAAATTAAAATGCATACTTATTTTTCTATATTTTCTCTACTACATAGTCACAGGAATCAACAACACATGCACTAGATGCAGACATACATTCAGTGGCCTTGAAGAAGCTAGAACAGTATGGTTGTGCTAGTGGTGCAGGTTTTGGGGTGACACCCCAAACATATTTTCAAAAAAAAACAAAAAGAGGATCAAAATGAAAAAAATATAAAAGCATCAAGAAAAATTATCTATTTTTCAAGAATAATTACAATAATATAGAGATATGATAACATGTTTGATGGGGGAGAGGTAAAGAGAAGAAAAAACTCAACAACAACCCGTGCATGATGATCCCACCCCACCCCCACCAGCTTTGAGGCGAGCCAATCCCCTAAAAAACCTGACTTAGCTGAGGTAATCAATGTTTTAATAATTATTTCTGTGAAATGTGAATCACATAGACACTGATACCTTTCCTGTAATAAAATTCTACAGGATCAAAATGAGTGTGATTTATATCTTTCAACCCCCACCTATCACCTTGTAGTGAGGGCTATAGTGTCCATTACGCAGAAGACATTCTACACAACAAAAAACATCCAACAGATCATTTCATAGTTTCAATTAACATAGCTAATGAGACAAGTGTCAAACCACCTATTCTAAATGACGATGAAGACATTCATACGATTGATCAAGCTATTGGAACATTCATTGCATGGCCGACCATTTTATGTAAAAAAACAAGTCGATAAAGAGGTATCCATTTCCAATTTATTATTCAATCTGGACCTTTAAAATTTAATGAAAAAAGGTTTCAACTGATGAATGTTATTATAGAATGACAATGAGAAGGGGTGAAATGAAATATCATCTTAAAAATATCTCAAGGATCAACTAACTGATTGAAACAGTCTAATGAGATCACCTTCACCTTGACTGTTCTATGTCCACAATTAATATCATTGAAGGCTCATGTGGATAAAAATTTTATGGACAAAAATGCTCACATAGTTGACTTTGAAAAAAATATTTACCAAGAGGAAGCATCAAATTACAATAGTGAAGAAAATGTAAATGAAATCCTCAAGTATGAATAGATAGGATAATCATTTCTAAGTGTATACATGAGGTATGTTTTCTTGATTTGACTTTAAAAAATTTGATATACTCTAATAATTATGAATAAATAGATTTTATATTTTTCACTGGTGTATATATTAAAAACAATTTAATGGATTTCCCCGTGAACAAAAATTTGGACTCGTTAGTCCTCACATAACCTCTTCAAAAGATGAAATAGATTCTGATAAAGAGGATGCAATAAATTCAACCCTACTAAAATAGTTTGAAAGAAAAATTAAGGATTCCAGACTCTTTTTAATACCAATAATTATCGGGTAAAACTCTACAATTTAATCATATCCACTATATTTTCATTTATTTCTTTACTTATTCCTTATTTTGTTTTTAGGCAGCATTGGATGCTGATTCCAATCAATTTGGATACTCCAATGATTTATTTTATGGATTCAATGCATGGATAGACAACAAACCGACCACACATGATGGCATTTGTGAATTTATAATACAGTAGATCCAAAATTTTAAAACTAAACATCTTATTATAATATTTATATTATCTTTTAATGAGTATTCTGTTATGATAGGGTGGTGCATCAATGTCGTCTACTACATGGAATGAATCAAGGACCTAAGGATAACAACACCTACAATATCTACAACTAGAAAAGTATCTTTTTATATAAAAAAATATTGTACTATCCAAATACATATCAAAACAAATTACTTATTTTTGTAGATGTTTCTGCAGTGTCCAAAATAAACAAATGGAAAGGACTGTGGTTATTATGTTTTTATATTTATGAAAGATATTGTATTTCATCAACAAACTAGAATCCCTGATGATGTATTTTAGAAAATAATTATGAGTTCATTTATAATATTTATTAATCTTTTGTGTATTTATATTTTTTCAGTACTACCCTGACTGTCACAAAAAAATCATATTCACAAGATGATATAGACGTGTTTAGAATTGAATGGGCATCAAACCGATGGAATATTGTACACAAATATGATGAAGGTGAATTCCTAATACTTATGTTATCCATATATGATCATTGATATCTCCCTTTTTAACACTTATTGAGCATATATGATCACCCTTTATTATGTTTTATATCCTAAGGTTATGAAGAGTGGTTTTAGAAATGATTTGTCTATCTAGTAAAGCATAACTCATTGGACTACATTGGTTGATAGGGTGGAAGTTGACCATTGCATAGTCATTTAGTCCACTCATGAGCATCTTAAAATATTTATGGGAACCAATATATTCAATTTTCAATTTTCTAATTTTAGTTTCACTTATACGTGTGTGGGGGTGTCTAGGAGTAGGGGGGGTTGTCTAGGAGGGAGTGTTTCCAGAAGGGAGGGGGTGTCCAGGTGTGAGGGTGGGTGGGGGGTGTCTAGGTGGGAGGGGGATATCCAGGGGGTGTCCAAGAGTGGGGGGTTTTCAAAAGGGAGGGGGGTTTCCAGGGGGTGTCCAAGAGTGGGGTGTACAGGAGGGGAGGGAGGGGGTGTGTCTAGAAGGGAGGAGGTGTCCAGACAAGGATCCATTCAATTACATTCAATACTGATAATATACAATGGGTAGATCACATCAAGAGTAGCCTAAAGTGGGTCTATAGTGAATCATCAAAAGTTCCAACCAACCAAACCAATTGCAAGCCCATGTAAAGGCCCATGAATTATATTCCAGTTCAATTTGAGGCCCAATATATTTTATTTAATGTCTTGAAGACCCAACATAAGCATAATTTACATTTCTTGCATTAGATTTATATGAAATTTCAGTCTTATTCCTCCAATATATTTTTTTGTTTGGTGTTTTCCCAATATTTGTGGAACTGCATCTCTTTAATATATATATGATTTTATTAATTATATTATTTAATGATGTTTTATGAATAATATTTTCTCCATTATCAAATAGATGGTGAAAATATAGTTGGATAAAGAAGGTTATTAATGGGTATACACTAAAGAACTAGGAGGGAGGGGGAGTCTAGGAGGGGGGGTGTCTAGGTGGGAGGGTGGGTGGGGGTGTCTAGGAGTGGAGGGGGGGGGGGTGCTGTGCAGGAGGAGAGGGGGCTATCCAGAGAAAGGGAGGGGTGCTGCAAGGGGAGGGAGGGGGTTTTCCAGGAGGAGAGAGGGGGCTGCAGGTGGAGTGGTGGGAGGGGGAGGTGGAGGGCTATCCAGGGGGGTTGTCTCTGGGAGGGGAGGGAGGGGGTTTTCTAGGAAGGAGGGGGTGTCCAGGAGTGGGGGTGGGGGGGGGGGGGTGTACAGGAGGGGGGGGGGGCTATCCAGGGTGTGGGAAGGGGGTTGTCCATGAAAAGTTAGGGGGCTGCAGGTGGAGTGGTGGGAGGGGAGGGGGCTGTCCAGGGGTAGGGAGGGGGGCATTGATTATAATTGGACGTCGAGGTAGATCAGAAAACATGATAAAATAATGTTTTAAGCCTTTAACATTTTCACCATGTGGACTTTAAATAGAATTTAATATCTTTATTTAGTCTATCAAAGATATGACTAAAAGACCAAAAGATAAGACTAAAATTCACTCAAATGTAGGATGTAGAATCCATGCATTCTTTGATAGGTTTTTTCAAAATGTTTCCACTAGGTGATTAAAATAATATGTTGTTACAGTTCACTATCTCAAGAGTGATGGTGTGGCTCCATCAATGGGGTTTCTGCATCTGAACAAGAATGTCAGACGGTACCACTGGACTAATGGGGGGTGGGGGGGGGGCTGTCCAAGGGTAGAGAGGGGGGTTGCAGGTGGAGTGGTGGGAGGGAGGGTACTGGAGGGGGGATGTCCAGGGGTAGAGAGGGGGTTGTCTAGAGGGGGTCTCTCGGGGAGGGGAGGGAAGGGGGTTGTCCAAGGAAAATGGGGTTTCCAAGAGGGTGGGGGGGGGGCTGTCTAGAAGGGGGGGATTTCTAGGGAAGGGAGGGGGAAGCAAGAGGAGGGAGGGGGTTTTCCAAGAGGGGGAGGGGGCTACAGGTGGAGTGGTGGGAGGGGTCGAGGGGCTATGTAGGGGTAGGGAGAGGGTAGTAGGGGGGAATCCAGGAGGAGGGAGGGGACAACAGGTGGATTGGTGGGAATGGTGGCTGTCTAAATGTAAAGAGGGGGCTATCCAGGGGCTGTCTCAGGGAGGGGAGGGGGGGGGGGTGGCTAATCACACAAAATAACTATGATATTAAAATAAAAGTGAACCGGTATGATCATGGCCTATCTAATTGTGTAGGTTTTCATCAGTACCTCTCTAAAAATGATAAATACATTCCTTATATACCTTCAAAGGGACATTATATATTGTATGGGTTCCTTGGAGAGGCTTAAGTGGTTAGGGTCCAAGAAAGGTTGGACCCAATGTCTGACGCGAACGTGCTATCACTCATTCCCTTTGAAATGGCATGAGAGAGTACACTCTTAAAGGCTCTTGATATATGTCAATATTACGTTTATAACCTCTCTAGGATGGTGGTATCACTAGAAAACTGTTATAATTTATTCTAAAATTGAATACTCCTATGAAATTGAATACACCATCACGTATATGTCATATTGTATAACATATGGAGATTCCTACCTTTTATATTGTAAATAAATGAATCATTTTGGATTCCATGTTGTTGTAGATATTTATTCCTCTTCTTTTCTAATCTATGTAATCTTAGAAAAACAATATTAATAAGTCAATGGAACATGTTGGGACTCTTCTAAAATATTAATTCAATCAAAGGAAATATGGACATGTAAATGTTGTAAAAAGAAAAAATTGACATTTTATTAATGTATTATTTCATATTAATGTTTATTTTATTTCATTATTGTATTACTAACATAAAATTTGTTTTATTATGTAGGTGAAATCTTTTTCCTGAGTTCTAATTCTTTTTTCGGCAACTAATACCATGGTTAACAATTTTTAGAGTGGATCATGGATGAAAAAAGGATGAAACATCAATGTTTTTAACTCTTTTTTTGGATAATTGAAATTGAAAACAAATTAAAAATTGGTTGAAATGTATATATCAGTGTGTTGTTTTCTATTCATGATTTCATGTAAATGTATATAGCATTTTTTTCTTCTGTGCTTTGTGTGTAGGTGTTGTTTGTGTTGTGTGCATGTGTTGTCTCATGTGTGCAGGTGTTGTGCGGTTTTTGGGTTTGCACAAACAATTTTGCCATTATCAGCGCTAATTACACGCTGATAAATGGATAATATATTAGTGCCCAAAATAGCACTGAAAAGGTAGTATTTATCAGTGCTATTTTTAGCACTGATATATTATCCATTAATCAGTGCTAAAAATAGCACTGATAAATACTACCTTTATCAGCACTAAGAAAGCACTAATAAAGGACCCCCTTTATTAGCTCTATGCTTAGAGAAAACAAAGGTGACCCCCTTTATCTTTGCTGATATTAATATCACTTTTTAGTGCTGTTAAAGGTGGTTTTTAGCACTACTAGAAGCCCTATTTGTAGTAGTGAAATTCCACTTCCATATTAATATATTTGATTAATATAGTCTTTAGACATTCCCATGAAAATTTTCTGTGGTATTTGTTGATTATATTATCATATACTCTAATAGT
The DNA here is from genome assembly GCA_963277665.1 of Viscum album. Lineage (NCBI taxonomy): Eukaryota > Viridiplantae > Streptophyta > Magnoliopsida > Santalales > Viscaceae > Viscum > Viscum album. The sequence goes on along the minus strand of OY728137.1, from coordinate 1,837,743,318 downwards.
ATGGAAGAACATAATGAACATATATAGATTGTGATGGAAACATTAAGGAAGGATAAATTGTCTTCCATGTTCAAAAAGTGTGGCTTTTGGATGAAGAAAGTCACATTATTGGAACATTTGATCCAAAATGAGGGAATTTATGTGGACCCTTAAAAGACAAGGGTGATTGGGAAATAGATAAGAACATATACTATCATGAAAATCCTCATTTTTCTTGGATTACCAAGGTACTTCTGATGTTTTGTGATAAAATTTTCATGATTGTCTATCCCACTAACTAAGTTATCTTAGAAGGTGGTAAAGTAATTTTTAATGGAAGAATTTGGGGAAATCATAATAGATTTAAAGAAGAGGGTGATCATTTCACCGTTACTCACTTTACCAAAAAGTTTTGAACGTCTTGGGATATACAGTTATGCTTCAATGAAATATTTGGGATTTTTACTCATGAAAAATATTAAAGTGATAGCCTAAATCTCATGAAAATGTATAATCCATGATCAGAACAACCTAAAAAATGATCTAGAGTAAGTAGTTGTGATTTTTCCTTGAAAATTTGAAAACACTACCTCTATGGTGAGAAGTGAAACATATATACCAACCACAAGAATCTAAAGTATATATTTACCTAAAATAATCTCATAACATGTGAAAGGATATGGTTAGAGCTAATGATGTACAATGATTTACTTATTCACTATCATCATGTGAAGGAAAAAAAGGTTTCTACAACTCTAAGAAGAAATGAATCTAATACTCTCTCCATGACGTGGAATGAGAAAGACTGTATGTTCTTGGATATACAAATAGTGGATTTAGAAATCATAATGGTTGGGAGTACATCCGGCCTATCCAAGATGATTTCTTAAAAATATTTCTAATAGATGATTAAAGAAGCATAATGGGATGATCCAGAGATTCAAAAGAAGGTGAAATAAGAAATATAAGGGAAGCTACCAAAGTTTCATATTGATGATAATGGTGTTATTTGGTTTTGGAATTAGGCTGTGTGTTCCTTAAACACATGAAATAAAGAAGGAGCTATTTGATAATGCACGAAGATCATCTTTCTCCATTCATCCTTAACGTACCAAAATGTATCTTGATCTCTGAGTATAATTTTGGATGGAAACCAAGAAGAAGGATATAATGTAATAAATCATACAGTTCTTGATATTTTATAATGTTAAAATAGTGTTCTATAGGAATAATGGAATGACGAAACCCTTGACTATAGCATGTGAAAATTAGATAATTTCACCATGGACTTCATCACTGGTCTCCTAGAATCATCAAAATGTAATAATGCAATATGGGTTATGGTGGATCTGCTCAACATGAGTTACGACTTTATTTCTATTTAGAATGATCTTTCGCTTGAACAAAATTGCAGGATATATGTAAAGTAATTATTAAGGCTGCATGATGTTTCAATTTCGATCATCTCGAATCATAATCCCACGTTAACATCTAAATTCCAGAGAATTCTTCAGTATGATTTGAGTAATGAATTGAATTTCCACAAAACCTATCACCCCAAACTGATAGTCAATCAGAAAGCACTATTCATGAACTTGAAGAAATTATAAGAACCTATGCAATTGAATTAAAAGGTTGATGGGATCAACATCTCCCATTGGTTGAGTTTTCATACAAAAATAGATTCTAATAAAGTATTTAGATGGATATATATGAAGATCTATATGGAAAGCGATGTAGAACTCCGACCTTTTGGGATGAAATTGTCCAATGAAAGCCACTTGGACCTAATATTGTGTAAGAGATGAAAGAGAAGGTTTAAGAAATAGAGAGACACATAGAATTTACTGAATGATGGAAAAATAGAGATGTTGGAAACCGTTAAAGGGACTTAGAGTACAATGTTGGATATAAGTACTTTCTTAAAATATCACCATGTAAGTGAGTCATGTAGTTTTGAAATAAAGTGATTCTAATCCCAAGGTACATTGGCCATTTTGAGATCCTTGATCGCATAATAGCAGTGGCCTATCAACTTGCACTTCTACCAAGTTCAACACAAATTTCTAACATATTCCACATATCACTCTTGAGGAAGTAAATACCCGATCCCTTATATGTATTGAACTCAGAGGTGGTAAAAATGGATGATGATCTCTATTATAAGGAGCATCCAATCAAAATCTTGGACCATAGAGATAATGTTCTATGCAACAAGACTACTCACCTAGTAAAAATACTATGGTGGAACCAAAATTATGAAGAGGAGACATGGGAATTAGAGAAATTAACGAAGGATAAGTACCCTCACCTATTGTCATGTTATTATGTAAAACAAAATTTTGAGGGAGAAATTTCAAATGAGGGGAAGAATGTAACAACCCAAACATATATAAAAAGAATTTAATTTATAAAAATTATGCTATATGGTATAGGACACATACATAGCATATATATCCCATCAAAAACATTATTCTCATAAATTATCAATGAAATAAGGGATGTTTAAAAAATTAAGGATCCTATACCAGTGAAAAAGTAACTGGACCCTTGGACTAGTATTTTGACCATTAGGAATTGTAATCGAGCCAATAGAATAGTAACCTAACCTATTAAAGTATAAATAAAATTTAGGCATCTTATAAGTAAAAATATTATATAATTATACTATATTATAAGTACATAAATGTTTTAAAAATGACAAATTAAGTGTCTGTATTTTTTTAAAACATAAATTTTAATTTTAAATTTTATAATTAATATAATATTTTAAAACAAAAATTATTCTTATAAAATATATTCAGAAATTAATATTTTTATTTCTTATGATTATAATATAATATCATGAGACCATAAATAAATTTTCCAAGAATCATAAAATTAGTTATAATTTTCAAATCGCTATTTCTGAGTAAATAATGGTTTTGATTAAAAATTTAATTTATTATATCTATAAAATATTTTTTATAAAATTAGGTTAATTTTATCATTATACATGTTGAAAAATGGTTAGGATTTTTTTTAGAATTTCTCTAAATTTGTTGAATTTTTGGTGAATAATGAAGTACTTTAATTTACGATATATATACATTATATGTTAAATACACTATTACTAGAGTCATGAATAATGTAAGCCCATAATGTAGAACCATCTTTAATTATTTAATATATTTAATCATAGGAATCAAAACTATTCTTATTCTTGAAAAAATATAATGTACTAATGAATAAAATAATTGGAAAGCACCCCTATACTCCGTTATATATAAAACCCCCACCACCTCTTCTCATCACACCATCCCAGATTTGAGTCTTGTCTAGGTTCTAATAAATCCTCTCCCCAATCCACCCTGTTTTTGGATGCCTGGGTCTCATCAAAACACAAAAACCTTTCCCATAAGGTGGTTCTAAAGGAGGTGATATTCAAGAGGTAAAATATTTTTTTTCCTTTCATATTTTTTTTCGATTTCATTCCTTTTCTAATCCTATCCTCACATCCACATATAAATGTTTCATAAAAAATATTTTATATTTTATATAATATAATGTTATACTGTTAATGGAATAATCCATCTTTAAATCTTGAACATTTTCCTTTTATTCTAAAAATGAAAATATTGTATGTAGTTTGTCGATTTACCGCCACTATGGACGATAATTTTTTATTTGTCATTAGTAACTTAAAATATTCTCATATAACCATTATTATGGATAAATAATATTTTATTATAAATGTAATAAGTTATATAATTTTCTTAAAACAATATATAAACATGATGTTATATAAAATGATAAAAAATCACAATGGTCATAAAAAGAACCAAAATTAATTAAATCATTTTAATTAACATTCTATCTAATAAATAATCCTCGTAACATATAAAAAATGGAATATAAAGACAATTGAAATTATTTATGTTCATTAATAACATGTTATTTAATTTCTAGGAATTTATTTTTATTAAACATGAACTTCCAGTCTTATAACCAAGTGAACTGATCATGAATACCAAGAAAACAAACACTTATGAATGATTATACTGAACTCTAAAAAACATAAAAATGATATAAATAAAAAATAAAACATTAATAATTCAAATTCATGTAGAATAGGTAATGAATTTTTTAATTAATTAATTTAATTTTATTATCTGAGATACTAATATAAAGAAATAATCCAGATATAAGCTAACAGGAATCATGAACCCAACTCCAATTCCTTGGTGTTTCCCTATTTAACTACAATTTTAGTATGGATGTTTCTTTATATTTCCTAAAATATAATCATTCCTTTTTCATTTAATCTGATTTTATTAAAAAATTCAATGATTATTCAAAAAAAAAATCATCAGTAAAAAAATACATCCTTTACTTCTTATGAGATTGTTTCTTCTTAATAATTCTTATACCAAGTATATTTCCCACCCTTTTTTGGGAACCCTAAATATTATACATGGATTTATTCTTTATGAAATGAATACCATTATTTTACATGGGTTATTTTATTTCTAGGTTTGATATATGTTCTATATGTAATTCATGATTATGTTAATGTTATGATATGATGGGTGCACCCTGAAGGTTAAACTTGAGAAAAATTATAAAAGAACATCCAATAATTTTGTTAAATTAGACATTATGTGGGTCTTACTCCAAATTCATCCCTATTTAAATACCGTAAGTGGATTTGGTTCTAGAATATATGTACCTAGGATTATTAACTCTGACAAGGCTTATTAGTCTTGTCTCAGTATAACTTGGTACATGACAGTGGGCCTTACCATGCACCTTGTTTGACACTCCTGAGGGATATTCTTAGGATAATTCAAAATTTTAATTAAAAACCACTATGAATGATTCTGAATGTAACCTAGGTTAAACATAAGGTATATTTTTTTAAAGATGATGTTTCTTGATTTAGATATCCTATTAATTATCATACATTTTTCTATGACTATTGTTACCCACACTATGCATTATTGTTTTAGTCAATGGATGGTACCTAATGGAGTCAATTAAGATTTAACATGAAGGACAAGTTGGATACAATGAATAAACAAATGAGGTTTTTATAGGAGTGATAAATATCATGTTTATGCATAATTAGTATTCCCAAAATATGATTAAAAGTATTTACCTTCACATATCTCTAACTAACTAATGTATATAATAAGGGATATCTCCATGAGCTCATGTGGTGGAGACCAGGGAGAGAATAAGGATCGATTTCTCTCATGCATGAAATATGGAAGGAGAAGTCTAAGAAATTTTCTCAACTAAACACGTTATTTATTTATGTGTGTTAAATAAGAACATAATGAAAATAATTTTAGGTAAAAAATAAATAGTGCAATGAATGTAAGTGAATGTCATCTAAAGGAAACCTTCATAGTTAATATTCACAAATGTGAGAAACTTGGTCATTACATGAGTCAATACCATATTGTAGAGGATGAAATATATTCTATTTAAGGATCTATGTTGAAATAAGTGGTTGAAGTATTTATGTATTAGGGTTGTTATGAAAACCTCAGTTACAGTGATAATTAGTGATTAACCTTATTTCATGAATGCCCATTTTTTTTGAAATTATATTAATATAGTTTTAGAAAAGGTAAACCTGTATGTCAGGTGAAAAAAATCATGTCTGAAAAGGCCACAGGACATGAAACCATGACCAAATGATGAGAAGAGTTTATTACCTACCACAGACCTGTGCAAGGTCGTGGTTAATATACTATTATTTTAGTTAACAAATTTTATAGATAAATATTAATGATGAACCAATAGTGTAAATATTTCGGTTTAAGTATTAATGTATTAACCATATTTTCTTTAGGGAACAATTAAATACAAATAGTTAGACAGATTAGAATTTTATGAGCCTTAAGATATGTTAAAAGTTTACTTAAATTATTCAGGAATAAATGTTAATTTTTGGAAATGCATTTCTTTTAATAAAGGGATGAATTATATTTTTATCAAATAACAAACAATGTATGATTATGTTTATAGAAATATAGGATGTATGTATCAAAAACATTTATTGTTCTAATACCTTAATTTTTGTGGAACTAGTGGTCTTTAAATCTTAAATAATTTATAGTTTTGATACCCTCAACTTCTTATCGATCATTCACTTTTTTGTGAATTAATACATCAATCACTCTCTATAAATATTTAAAATATTTCTCCATGTATGTATTTCAACATTACACTAATTTTCTTATACTAAGAGATATAGTTATATGTTATTCCATGCGACCTTTGTACATACCTTTATTAATTTTCCAGATGATTTATTATGAACCATTCTCATAATATTTTATTTAAAACATAGGAAATATTAAACAATGTAACATTAATACTAAGTTTAAATTGCAGGGAATCAATTTAATTAAGATGGGGAGAATGTAAAACCCCAAAAATCTAAAGTAGAAAAATTGTTTTCGATAGAACATATGACATGAAACACCAGGAACATAATGGAATATAATATCCCAAGAATTTATAACATATTTACTATTTTATATAAATTAAATATAATTTATATCTTAATATTCATGTTACACTGAGTTAGTATACATTAGACGCAGCAACGATTTTTTTCAATGGCTTTGGTTACATAAAAGATCGAGTTTTACCCAACAAAGATATATTATAAAAATATTATTATATAATATAATGAGATAAAAACTCTATGTTAAATTAGTATATATTAATAGGATTAACTAAATTATTAATGTCTATGGTTCATAGAAATATTAAACGAGTTCATTGGTTAATAATTATTTGGAAATGAATATAAAAACCAATTTACTATAAAGGGAATGATTTTATAGAAAACTAATGTTTTGCTCACAAAGCTATTTTATCAAAATAGATTAAATTAATTAAAATTATAAAGTGATATAAATAATATATATATATATATATATATTTATATCATTAATATATATATTTTTTATATTCATCCAATAGATTTTATAGGCATGAGATATAAAGAAACCCAAGATTACATATAAAAACCTATATTTTTATTAAGGCACTTTTACGACCTTTTAATGGATAACCTATTTTAAATACAATTATTGGAACATTTATATATTATATATGTCAAAAAAATATCATATTTTAATGAAAAACATTATAATTAGGATAGGGAGGTTTTGTAGTATTTTTCTTTGAAGTTTCATTTTTTGATGAATACTAAAAGATACTAAATATTTATTCAAAACTACTTTTTTATCAAATTTATTTATTAGATTGAATTATATTTTAAATTGGTTTTAATGTATAATAAAATAATTTTTTTATTAATTAACCCAATTTTGCTCATTGGAATCAATTTTAGAATGAAATTGGATATAAAAACACATAAAACTTTTCAACATTTTGACATTAAAAATGAGTATTGTGGCCCAGTCCATGAGATTAAATTTAAAATAATTTATACCAATTATTTTACTGGATTTATTAAAAAGTTATTCCATATTTGGAATCAACACAATTTAAAATTTACAATAAGTTCAACTTATTTTTTGACTAGAAATATTATTGAAAGTAATTAAAATCAATTACAACGATTATGGTGAAATTAAGATTAACTAGGGACTAAAACATAAAATTAAGGGACAAAATGACCTTGAAACTTTTCAAAAATCCATTAGATTGTAATATTTTGACACTATTATTCATTGGAGGGTATTTTTTCAATATTGGATCCACTTTTTGTAATATCTTGGAATTCATGAAGGTATGGCCTTGTTTTAATTTTGTACTTAATCTCTTTTTTTGGTTGATGAATTTTTTTGGGTATATGAGGGACCTTAGGTGTGTTTTAGGGGTTTTGGACATGAATAAAAGTAAAACCATGCCAACATATTCATGGAATATGGTTGGTGCATAGTTTATCAAACCGTATAGACTCTCTATAAAAAATATGAGACCTTAGATAAAGGCATTTCAAACACTTATCACATGGTTTGTCAAAACATGCTTAGCATCCCAGGTAACTACAAAACCTCAAACCCTAGGATAGTGGCTGGTACACAGTTTGTGAAGGTTTGGAAAACCATGGGACGAAACCATGTACCCCATTAAAAGTGATAATTTACATGTTTTCCACCTCATTATTTTTCAACCCTCACTTGATTTTCCCTCATTTCTTCTCCTCTATATTATAAGAGTGATCTAAGCTGAACCAAGTTTCCCAAGTGTGTATTTATTTTATTTTTAATTATTTTGGAGTTCCATCAGTTGTGGAACGGTGCGCCAGCTAAGACTGATCCAACACTTTCTTTTGTTTTGTCAATTAACAATTGTGGTTCCTCTAATCTTCTTCTAAAGCCTTAAAACCCTATTTTTTCCTAGGGAATATAGGTTGGATCTTTTATGGATGATTTAATTGAGTTATATGGCGATTATTATCTGTTCATTCATCAATATATTTGAGGTATGTGGTCAAAAATTTATAGCTCATAGTCATTGAGTTGATTTGGGAATGTTTGGTTGCGTTCTTGGTTATCTATTATCTTGATTTTGGTGTCTTTGCTAATATTTGGTAAAATGGGTTTCTAAATTATGAATTAAACCCCTCATGATCCCCAAGGGTTGTATTTAGGATGATTATATCAATTTAGGGCAATCCATGGGGTGCGCCATCATTAAGAACCATGAAAATGGTATTGTTGTGTGTAGAGTTGATGGGTGATAAAGTATATCCCATGATGAACATATATATTTATTTTGTTGAGATGAAAATGGAATATTTATTGTGTGTGTAATTTTGATAATGTAAATAAGGGTTGTTTGGAATGGTGTGAAAATTGGTTAATTGGGTTAATTGTGATTTAATCCAATGGATTGTGAATTATGTTTGAAATGGATAATTGGATTTGTACCAGTGAATGTTAAACATGTTAAATTGGTATGGTATTGTTAATTGGGGAATATGTTAAATGTAATTTCATAATGGAATTGATGAATATGTAAATTAGTTAAATTCAAAGGGAGTTATTTAATATACATAATGGTTTGGGGAATTATAATGGGAATTTGGATAAATGGACTATATAATGAAAATGGTAAGTGTTTTAATGGGTGGTGGAACAAAATAAATTCCCATATTGACTGTTATAGAGTGATATTCTTATGTTTACTATTTGAGTATGATTTATGATATGGTATGTGTGTGGTGATTTGATAAATAATCATGTGCACATGGCTTGGTAGTGTGGGGTATTGACTTGAGGTTCTATGCCCACTAGCCATGTTAGAAGAAGGCTCTAAAATACAACCCTTAATGCACATGTTAAGGAAGTGGATAAAGATATATTCCCTTAATGGTTTAATTTTATGAGACCACCTATAATGAGCCTTCAAGGTGAGTTTGAAATTTTTTTATGATGTGTTTGTCCCTAGTGAGACAGTGACTTAACTATTTCCCATGTGAAAAGTTGTTATTGGTTTAAACCCATGTTTAATGATGTAAATTCCTAACCCATGTAACATCTAATGAAAATTATCTAAGTAATGAATGTGGAGTATGAAATAAAATTGGTAACCATGATAAAATTGGTTAAAGTAAACATTATTAATTAATGGCACCCAAGTTGTTGTTTTCTTTCCTTGTCATTTATTTTCTCCTTCTATGAACTATAAGTTTGAATGGAAATTTTTCAGAAACTGTTGGTGGTGGACAAATTAGTTATACTCACACACTACTTGGGAACCATTGGGTACCTGAGAATATTTCATGGATATAGTTCTGGATAAGAGAAAAATATCATGCTTGGGAATTGAGTTGGGCTTGATAGGTACATAGATGAGGTTCCAGAATTGGAGTTAGGATGACTTAGGTATTTATCTATTTATCATTATTTTTCATTTCCTACACTTTTGGCACTATTATCATGACATGAAATAATTATTGTTTGTTTATGGTTTGTACCTAGTTTCAAGAGATGTTTGATTAGTCATGCTTATTGGTTATTTAATATTATTTCCAATATTTATATTTATTTCTTATGTGGATTACTATGGTAACGAGGGAATAATATCCCAACATGACTTATCTAATCTTTTTTGACAGTGAACAACCTCTAGTATGTTGGGAGGTATTCGTAAATTTCATTTTTTCACATATATGCATGCATCGGGGTGTCAGGGGGGTCTTTTAGGGGGCGTTTAGGGTGGAGGGGTGTCCATGGGGGGTCTCTTGGGGTTGTCTAGTGGGGGGGGGGGGGTGGTGGTGTCTAGGGTGGCGGTTTCTGGGGGGGGGGGGTATTGGTGGGAGGAGGTGTCTTAGGGGTGTCTTGGGGGGGTGGGGGCCTTATGGGGGTATCTTGGGGGGTCTTAGGGGATAGGGGAAGTGTGCAGCGGGTGTGGGGGTGAAGGGGGGGGGGGGGGTGGGCAGGGGGTGCAAGGGGAGGGGGGATATCCAAGAAGGTGTGGGGGGTGTCCAGTGGGGTGTCTAGTAGGGTAGAGAGGGTAGGGGGTGTTGGGGTGCAGGGGGAGGGGCCTTTCCTGGAGGTGCAGTTTGAAGGGGGATATGGGACATTGTGCAGGTGGTAGGGAGGGGTTAGGGGAAAGGGGGATGTCCTGGATAGTGGGGGGATATGTAGGGGGTGTCTACAAAGGAAGGGAGGGGGTAGGGGGTGTGGGGTGTCAGGGAGGGGGTTTTCTATATGGGGGTGTCTGGGGGGGGGGTGAAGGGAGTTGGTGGGAAGTGTGCAATGAGCAGAGAGGGGTGTAAGGGGATGTGGGATGTCAAGAAGGGGGGGGGGGGGTGCTGTGAATATACATAGATGAAAGAGCTCAAAAGGGAGTTTGGATTCTGGTTTTTGGCTTCTTTATGGATTTAAATTTTCAACCATTTTTGGACTTTGATGACTTGTATTGGTTTGAAGGATATGGATGTATGCTATGCAGAGAACCATCAATAAAACTGATCTGATGCAGTTGATTTTCTTCCATGAATTCTAACTAGGATGGAGGTGAATATAAAATTCAGGAGGTATTGGTATTTTATACCATATTTTATAAGACATCAGAAACCATTGGATGTTTTTTTAACTAAATTGATTTAGCATACACCATTCTTATAGAATTGATGATTTCAAGTTTACTCATGAGTGTGCAATATTCGATCTTCTCGACATTTCTCTATATCATGGTTGGAAATTTTATCCCCATGTTTGCACTTTTGAATCATGTGCCATTATATTTTATTAGAAAAAATATTTTATACATTCTCTCAGTTTCCAGTTTCAATTTTCCATTTTCTTCTTGCCTTTTCTTGATATGCATGTTTTCACATATATTCTTGCATGGGGGTGTCCAGGGGGTTTCCAGGGAGTGTTTGGGGGGAGGGGGTTTCTAGGGGGTGTCTAGGGGGGTTGTGGAAGGGGTGTCCAAGGGGGGTATAGTGGGGGGGTGTCAATGGGGGTGTCTCAAGGGTGAGGGGGTGTCCAGTTGGGGGTGTGAAGGGGGGTTTTGGGGGGGGGAGTGTCAATGGGGGTGAACATGGGGGTGTCTTGTGGGAGGGGGTGTCCAAGGGGTCGGGATGTCTAAGGTGGGTGACCACTGGGCGGTGTGCAGGGGCTGTCTATAGGGGAGGGGGTGTCTAGGGGAGGAGTATAGTGGGGAGGGTGTGTTCAGTGGGCGGGGGAGGGGTACAATGGGGTTTTATCTAGGGGGAGTGGGGGAGTGCGAGGGGGTAGTGTAGTGTGGGTTTAAAGTGGTTCCATTATTTTTAATAATAAATTTTCTATTGTTTCACAATGGTTTTCATTCTAGTTTGTAAGAGAAATGTGGAACTAATAAGGGAAACTACTATTTCTTGGAAAACCATCTATACCCATAGTTTTTTAAACCGTTGGTATATATGCTACAATGAAACTATCTATACCCATGGTTTGACGAACCGTGGGTATGTGTGATGTGAAGAAAACAATCTATACCCATGGTTTACATAACTGTGGTTATATAATTTGTGCTGGGAAAATGTATACCCACAGTTTTTCTAAACTGTTGGCATAAATTTATACCTATGGTTTACTAGAACCATGGGTAATGTGGAATTTCAGTGGGATATACCCACGATTTCTAAAAAACTGTGGGTATAGGGAAATCCTGATGCCTTAGGAGCCCATGGTTTGTGAAACCATGGGTATAAGGAAAATTTCCAGTACAGTTCCTTGATTCCTTTAAGTCCCCTTGAAATATTTAATTTCCTATGATTATTTGAAATTTAATTTCCCTTAAATATCCATATCATTCTTCATGGATATGATTATTTATAGAACCATATAACATTTTTCATATGGTGTTTTCTTTGAAAGTTATTTGTTTTTTGTGGAAATAATGATAAAAATGTATCCTTTATTCAATATGAAGATTTGATAAAGAATATTGTTTTATTAATTAAATTAATTATTCGATATGATAAATAGTTTGTACTTTCCATGATAGATGGGGCCTAGATATTATATAGGCCCTCGATGCTTCAATAGGTTCTGAAAAGAAAAATAAATTACATAAATTAAATGGGTTTCTACCAGTTGTTTTAGACCTTATTATGAATGGTCTTGATGGTATATGTTTTCATGTTCTTGATATATGGCATCCAATAATTAAGAATTTACTTTATTTTGATTCACTTATTATTTATCCTTGAAAATTTTCATTGACATATCTAATGTTGAATTTTATTATGTTTTAATTTATTAAATGGAACGTGTTTCAGTCTCTTACATTTACATATTTAATTTTCCTTATATATAAATTTAAATGGCTTGTGTTTCAATTTATTTACCTTTTCATTTGATTATTCTCATTGATTCATTATTTATTCTACTGTAGTTAACCCTTATGAACCATTTTAGGCCACCCTTATTTTCATTCGTTTCCCCAGGATTCCAAGAAGTTTGCTAAGAAATATATTCAAGGATATGCTAGATGGTGTAAAATTCTTGTCCTAGAAAGAAAAAAATTATATTTTTATTAGTGTATTAATTTTTAATACAAGAATAATGTAAGTATATAGTTTACCAAGACAATGATCCCTATGATTGGGTGTCTACAACTTACAATAACCCTTTATTTTACTTATGGTATAACATGGTTACTTTGTAATGATACCATAATTTTTCATTCTCCACATTAATGAAGACTATTTCAAATAGACTATCATGAAACTCATTATTTTACACGGGTCAATCATGTTATAAAAGGAATAATTATTATTTCTATGAGTTTTATGATGAGATGAAATCTGTATATACATTATTCAAGTTATGGTTCTTGGAAATTGATTATGATGATGGTTTTTAATATTATATAACATGGATGGCAGTCACATTATAAAGAAAATATGGGTGATTATGTTATAAAAAATGGATGAGTGGGTCCATTATATCCCACCAATTAATTGTTAAATGTTGATGGAGTTGATTAAATATAGGTAAGTTAAAAAGAAAATGGAGTTTTGTGGTTCATACTAAGATATTATGGGTAATAAATTGGTAGGTTGTCCCCTTATTAAGGGAAAATGTAAGGTATCCTTAATGATAATTTCCTAAGATACCAACATATTTTTTTATGCTTTATATGTGTTATTAATGTTTCATTTGATAAATATTGAAAAAATATTTCTCATAATTGTTGACTCAGATGACACTTACCATTTTTAATGATTTATTCCATGTCTTATGATTGATGATATTGAAATTAATGGTAACAAATATTCTTATGTTATGATACTGAACATGGATTATGTAATCATACATATATTCTCATGTTATGCTCGTTGACGACATTCGGTTTTTAGTGTTTGTGTTTACCCTTATCGATAGATGAATCTCACCCTTATTATGTTTCCTTTTAACCTAGGCTATGAAGAATTACGTTAATATTTTTTTTCTATAAATGTGTTATATTTTTTAAATATTTATGATATGATGAATATTTATTGTGAAATAAGAAAATCTAGGTATTGTTGGAAATATTATCACATAATGACATGTTTATTAATTTATAAGAGTTAGTCACAATTCTATAAAACTCTATAACTAAATGGTCATTTGTTATGTAAGGAATATATTATTTACTTTTGATTTTGTATATTTTTGATGGCTAATATTTGGTCACATTTATTAGTATCAATCCATAAATTCAATGATTATGTTTTTAGCATTAAATCAATGGGTATGGTTTTGGGGACATTAAATAGATCACCCAGTGTCATTGATGTGATATGAAATGTGTATTAAGTATGTTGAAAGGAAGAAATTAGTTTTATAACCTTCATGTTAATGATACCCTAATTCTATAAATACATGGATGATGTTTCAGAATTAATTGATGATCAAAAGATATGATGGGCCATATGGTAGGTTCAGGTAGGTAGGGATGTTTCCTAAACCACACCAGAGATGGGTGTATTTGATATGATACACATATAATGGATGAGTGTACATGATGTTCTATGTTCTGGTATGAGAGTGGAATTTTTTTGGAGAAGTGGATGTTGGGTTCCTTTATTATATTATTTCAGTGATATGTTGTTATACATGGTTACATTATTTTTTTAGAGAAATTTTGTGTTTCTAGTCTTGAGAGATGATGTAATTTAGTGTGTGTAGGTTATTCCATTTGGTTATTGGTTCATTAGTATTCTATTTTTACATGTACTTGAGAGACCATGTGTGTGATCATACAGAGTGTAGATTTTATTTTCACCCTAACTTTATAATTTTTCTTATGTTTCTTAGAGGTCTTTGGATACTGTGTTGAGGATCACTAGTATAGGTGTTGGATATGTAGTTGAGTATCTATTCTATGACATGTCTTTTAGTATTCAATTGTATATATTTTTTAATATTGTAATTAGTTATGGGTTGGTTTATTTTATATTTTATTATTATGTGATGGTGTTTTTTATATGTTATTTACACTATATCTTCATCCAATATTCATTATAGTTGGTAATACATTTGATTTGTGAGATTTATATATCATGGTTTTAATAAGAAACCCATTGCCTACTGAAGGCTATACTTGGGGGTCATTATCTTCCTAAATTAATTTCTATCCTAGGAGGGATGAATTTTGTAGAAGGGTTCATGATAATTATATTTTACTTCCATAAATTTTTTTTATGATTGAAAATGTCAAATTTTTAAAAAATGTTATTCATTGGATTTTTTACACACATATAGAAAATAATTTATCCCACTTCAAAAAACTAAAAGTTCAAAAATTTATTTAATAGTTTTAATTATGGGGATAATATTTTGTATTGGTTTTTATTTAATTTTTTTATAATTAATTATTACCATGGTAAAATATTATCACCTAAGTAAAGGTCACATGGTTTAACCGGGGGGGGGGGGGGGGGTGGGGGTTAAACTAAGAGATAAACAGTAAAATATATCTAAGTCATGAAAATATGATTAGTTGTTTTTTTATACATTAGACTTTATTTTATTCAAAAAATTTCCATTTGGGTCCACTTGACCTTGAGAAATACGTTTATTGTATTTAAATGTTTAAATTGTTTTCAAAAGCAATACTCCAAGCACTTATAAAATGAATCATCCTCTCCTCATTTCCTTAAATATTATGAGCCAGTTAGTTTTACCAATATCTACTCAAATAACTTCCCAAAATTCCTCCACATGTTCTATAGGTCTGAGTCTTCTCAAAATATTATATCTACATAGATTATGGTGAAAACCAAATAAACATATCCGAGAAAAATATATAATTCCTATCCAATGTATTTCAAATTTATTTAATATTCTACCTATATAAAATTTTTTATAACCACTATTAAATTAAAATATATGTATATTATCTTTAATGAGATATTATTATTCGTATGTAACCCCACATTTCTATCTACTTTCCTTCATATTAAAAATGAATACTTCACAAATGCATATATATGGAATACCAATTCCACAAAGAGATGTGTTTTGGTTTCCATCATCAACTCACACAGATGGTTATAATGATAGAATTGATGAATATATAATATTTAATGAAATTATTATGATACTAAAATGATAATATCTTAGTTACCTTCTTATTATTTCTATCCATATGAAATTTATTACATCATTCTTGTGTATATGTAGAATAATAACTCCACTATGAATTTTGAGTCATTTTACATTACCACATAAAATTATTGATCATATGAATGGAAATAATAATTAAATTTGAAATTTATTAATTTTTTTATTTTATAAATTTAAAATATCATATAAATTAATTTCCATGTAGTAGAAAAATAGAAACATTTATCATGTGTATGTGTGCAATAATTCCACCACGATATTACATAATTCATTTTTCTAAATGGATGGTTCTAAAAATGCTTATAATGTATTAAAATAAATAAAATCATGATTAATATTTTTGATATGATTGATCTAATATTTCATTGACCATAGCCAATAAACAGATGTTATTTTGGATTTATAATCCAAACACCTTTAAAATGGCCAATGTGAATTTTGTAATTTTTATAAATAAATTAAACATGGTAACAAATAAAATAATTTAAAAAATTATAATATAATTATCCATAAGAATGTTATTAATATTGTGTAAAAATAGTATAAATTTATTATATTGTAGTGTATATGTATAAATGATATGAGTTGGGACTCATGGCAAATAATTTCTTTTAATAACTTTATTTATAGTTTTCTTTCTATATATTTTTATTCTACATACAGGTTATTTTAAAAGTTTCAATATTTTTATTAATTATTTTTTAAATTTTTATTTTGATTATTTTTAATTATTTTTTAATCTCTTTATAAAGTATTAAAATGTAATCTTTTCAATGTTGTACATATTTATTGTTTTCAATTTTATGAAAAAGTTAAAAATACTATTTTTACTATATACGTCTTAACCAACATTTCCATTCCTCATGACAATTATGTTTTATATGTATTGAATTATAATATTCAATGTTTGTTTTAAATGAAAATATTAATTTCAATATTTTTGGAATCATTTGACTAAAATAAAATTCATAAGGAAATAAATATCTATTCACATTTTTATGATACATTTAGGAGTGTTATTACTTATGGTATTAAATTCCAATTAAAATAATATTTCTAGTTAATGTAAAATATATATGTGTTTTAAGCATGATATAGATCATGGAAATTTTCTATGAATGATGGATGAGCCCAATATGGTTATGACGACTGTTGATCTGGATTTTTCTCTCCAAAGAATTTTATGAAGTGTTAATGTATACCAGTGAGAGGTTTTTCCTATGAGAGATGAAAATTATTATGTTAGGAGATTGATTTTTAAGGGTTCTTAAAATGATGTATGAAATTATAATGTACTAATGTTCCAAAACTATTTGATTCTAATTGATATTAAAGGAAATTAATTGATTTTAAATGATAAAAAAATGATATTATTTTTTTAAATAATGTTTATGACATTTTTATTTTTTAAATTTAAAACAAATATATTTTAGGGAAATAAATTCATGAGTTTTAATGTTTAACAAAAAAACTAATGGATATGTTTTTTCTTTTATGACTTATAATTTTTTTATTAATATCATTGTAAAATTATGTTATTTTCATATAAAATTAAATGGATAATAAATATTAATTTATTATTATGAAAAATCAAAATAAATATTATTGATTTATCAGGTTTACAGTAGAATATTTTTTTATTTAAATTTATGTCCCTTAAAGATATTACTCCCCACCACATTTTCAAATGTTTCTTTACAAGAATTTAGGATGAATATAAATGTTAATAAATTCAGGGTTCCACTAATGGGAGTATCCTAGAACAAAGAAAGTTTTTCTTTATAATGAAATATTTTGTATAAAAAATGTACACTATGAGGAAGTTTACACTTTCTAATGAAATGTTTTAACTTATTATTTAAAAATCTAAATAAAAAATATCATATAAATGTAAGAATGTTTAACCCTTATTTTAAATAATTTATTTATAGGTTGATTATTTTTTATATTCTATGGAATCTCTTAGGTATTTTTCTCTTAGTAGTAAAAATTTATCTCAACATGTCATCTTCACATAATTGGAGGGCCTTTTTTAAATCTAAAACTCATTGGTAAGTGTTTACACATCAAGGTCTTCAATATATAGTCCAACTATTCAAATTTTTGTGTTTAAAATTTATTTTTTATTTTATTCTTTTATAGTTGGTATTACATGGAGAGTACCCATTGAATATATGAAGAGTCCAAAGAGGTAAGTGTTCTTTTAACATTTTCTCGTTGAACCTCAAGTGCATGATTATTTTCAAATATAATTCATTGAGTAAACTGTTATTTATTATTTCTATTTATGATCAGTTGATATTGAATTTATTTATTTCTAATTTTGTTTTAGTTATTTTTATAGTAAATTATCTAATATATATTTCACAACCCTTAACCAATTGTTGACCATATAATGTTTCATAAAATGACACCATGATTTTTCTTATGGAATTGATAGAATTGTTTTGGTAAATGAATTCTTATATTTTATAATTAATTACCCAGTGTTTTTAGAAGAGAAACCATAAAGAAAAAGTTACCCATAACTTACTTGGCCATGTTTATGGATGGAGTAACTATTTGAATAAATTTGTTTTCCATATGAATTAAATATATAAGAATTAATTGACTATTTAAAGATATATAATTACCATAAATAATGGTGTTATAATGTATGAAATTTTTTATTTGAACTTTTATTTTTATGAAAATTCATTAGAAAAACCATTCGGTACATGGAAGGTTTCCTTGGATGAGTTATGGTAGTCAATGCGGTGACTGCATTTGGGACATTGATCTTCCTAAGTTAGTTAGTTTAAGACCCCATACTCCATTAATAATTTTATGACCACATTCTTCCCCCTACACTGGTGAATGGGACACAAACCTCACTTGGTTATATGCATTTCAATGTGAGGACATGGTTCTCAAATTAGAAAATTTTTATGGTTATAAAAAATCAACACTATTGAAAAATTTCCCTATACCCATGGTTTGAAACCATGGGTATAGAACATGAAAATTTGGGTATAGGATATACCCATGTTTTCATGATGCTTGGGATCTAGAGGTGTTAGGATTTCCCTATACCCATAGTTTTATAGAATCTATGGGTATTTCCCATTGAAATTTCATATTACCCACGACTCTAGTAAACTGTAAGTATACATCTATACCTACAGTTTATAGAACCCTGGGTATACATTTTTACAGCACAAATTATATACCCACAGTTATATAAAATGTGGGTATAAATAGTTTTCTTCACAGTAAACATAACCAAGGTTCATTAAACTTTTGGAATAGATAGTTTCGTAGAATAATATATACCAATAGTTGAAATAACTATGGGTATATATGGTTTTCCAAGAAACAGTAGCTAACCACCATGGTTTCGCCTTTCTCCACTATTCCAAAAGGCAAACCACTATGAAACTATAGAAAATTTCTTATCATAAACAATCAAACAATAGTAAAACTATAACCCCTCCACCTTGCACACCCCAATCTCCCCTTGAAAGAACCCCCTTGAACCCCTGGAGACCCCTCCCCCTAGACACCCCCTTGTACACCCCCTCACCTAGACACCCTCCTCTACACCCCTACTAGAAACCCCCACTAGTCATGCCCATGGAACCCCTGGAAACCCCCTTAGACACCCGCCAGGAACCCCCATTGGACCCCCTAGACACCCACTGGACACCCCCCGGGACACCCCATACTAGACCCCCACTGGACACCCCTATGGACCACCTGCCCCCCTTTCCCCCCTTGAAACACCTGCTGAAACCCCTGGACACCCCCTAGACCCCCCATTGGACCCCCTGGAAACCCCTTGGACACCCCTCTCCCTAGACAGACCCACCCCTAGACACCCCTCCCCTAGAAACTCCCTTAGACTCCCCCTAGACCCCCCCATTGGACCCCCATAGACACCCCTTGGACACCCCCCTGGATACCCCTGGACACCCCCTCCCCATCCAGACACCTCTAGGAATCCTCCCTCGACCCCCATGGATGCATATACCTGAAAACATGAATATTAAGAAAAGGATAGAAGTAAAAAACTAAAAGAAAATTTGTAAACTAAGAGAATGTATAAAATATTTTTTTTTTCAAAAAATATAAAGGTCCAAGATTTAAGAGTTCATACTAGGAAATAGACTATCCCACCCTGATATAGAGAAATGTTTATAAGATCAAATATTTCACAATCAGGAGTAAATTTGAAATCATCAATTTTTCAAGCATGGAGAATGCCATGTCAATTTATTAAAAACACAACCAGTGGTTACTAATGTCTTCAAAAAATGGTATAAAATAACCATTACCTCCGGAGTTTTATATTCATGTCAATCCCAATTACATGTCGTGGAAGAAAATAAATTGCATCAACTATGTTTTGTTTCAGGTTCTCTGTATTGCATGCATCATTATCCTGCATACCAATACAAGTGATCAAAATCAACAAATGATCGAAAAGGAAAATCTATACAGAATCCAAAAACTATAATCCAAACTATCATTGGATCTTTTTCACCTACATATATTCACAGCCCCCTGAACCCCATACAAGACAACCCCCTTCCCCCTGCACCCCTACCAGCCCCTGCACACATCCCCCCTGCCCCCTTCACCCTTATACACCCCCCACTTGGAAGCCTCCCTCCCCCCTGCACCCCACACCACCTACCCCCCCACCCTCCTGGACACCCCCTGCACACCCACCGACCCCCTTCTAGACAACCCCCTTCCCCCCTTCCCCCTGCCCCCCGCCACACCCCCTGCACACTACCCCCAACCCCCCCTAAACCCCCTCATGGACACCCCCCTCTCCCTACACCTCACACACCCTACCCACTCCCTTCCCTTTTGAACATCCCTTGTAAATCCCCCTACCCCCTCTCTGATAACCCCCTCCTCCGGTACCCCCTTCCCCCTCCCTGCACCCCATATCCTTTCACCATCGGACACCCCCTAGACACCCCATCCTGTACCGCCCCCTCCCCCTGCACCCCACACAAATTCCACCCTTGCACCCCCATACCCCCTACACACTACCACCCAGTCCCATGGACCCCCTGGATTCCCCCACTAGACCCCCATGTCACCCTCAGGACACCCCCTCGACACCCCCACATGACTTCTTAGACAACCTTTTGACACCCCCTGGACACCCCTAAAACACCCCTCCCCCTAGACAACCCTTGGACACCCCATGCATGAATATATGTGAAAAAATGCATATTAAGAAAAGGAAAGAAGAAAAAGGAAAAGGAAAATTGTAAACTGAGATAATGTATAAAATAGTTTTTCTAAAAAATATAATGGTATAAGATTTAAAAGTACATACTTGGGGATCAACTATCCAACCATGATATAGAGAAATGTCTAAAAGATTGAATATTGCACACTCAGGAGTACACTTGAAATCATCAATTCTTCAAGCATGGTGTATGCAAAGTCAATTTGATTAAAAACACAAAAAATGTTTACTAATGTCTTGAAAAAATGGTATAAAATAACCATTACCTCCTGAATTTTTTATTAACATAAATCCCAATTTAAAGTTTTGGAAGCAAGTCAATTTCATCATCTTTGTTTTGATTTTAGTTTTCTATATAGAATGCACCCACTGGATAGCCCAATGACACTCCTCACCCCATAGACCCCCCTAGACCCTCCCTCCCGCAGCTCCCCCACACCCCTTCCCCCTTCACCCCCACTACCCATTACCACTACTCCCTTCACCCCATCTTCCCCCAAACCTTCACCCCATTACACCCACCTGCACCACCACTACCCCACTCCTAGACACCACCCCTGTACCCCCACTACCCCTTGCACCCATCCCCATCCCCCTTCACCAACCCTAACTCACTACCTCTGCCCCTCCCCCCTATACTAAGCCCCACCCCCTACAACCATCCCCCCATCCCCCTACACCCAGCCAACCTGCACCCAGCCCCCTCCCTCCACCCAACCCCACACCCTGCACCCAGCCCCACCTCCCACCTACACACATATCCACCCTCTACACCCAGCCCCCCCACACCCATCCACCCCCGCACCCACCCTTTCAATTAACCATTATAGAAAAATAAAAAATATTAGCGACTCACTGTCAAAGAATAACCATGCTATAAAAGTATTAACATTTCAAGAAAAAATAATAGAAGTGCATAGTTGAACAATATTAGCGACTGATAATCAAACTAAAAAATGAATCAATTAACCATGAAAAAATATCCAGAAAAATATTTCAACAAAACATAGAAAGGGATGTTCAACCTAAATAATGAATCAATGAAATGAATAGAAGAATCAATTAACCATGGAAGAAAATTCCAATTAATCAATGAATCAAACGAAAAAATGAATCAACAAAACTCAATCCATGCCATAAAAACTGTCCGGTGAGGGAAATATCAAACTAAAAAAATAATAGAAACTCAAACTAAACAAAATAATTAACCGAATCAATGAAATAAATCAGGAAAATATTATCCCAAAATAAATAATGAATCAATTAACCATTCTAGTAAAATTTTAGTGACTCATTTCCAATGAATAACCAAATCAGAAAAATGTAAAAGGGGATACTATACCTAGGGTGATTTGCATCGGGTAAGGGAATGCTCTACCTTGGGGGGATACATGACCTTGGAGGGGATGTTAGACTAATGGAGTAGGGGGTGGGGATGCAGGTCGAATATACTTACATCTAAAGTAATGAGAATGTTACTGCATGAACTTATCCACCCCTTGATATTTCTATGTGGGGTAACATGTAATAAGAGAAAATCCAATCGTATGTAAAACCACCACAAAGGTAGGTATCTAAGGAATAATGTCATCATGATATATCATGATTGTTTTTTATCTGAGGAATAATTTGGCCCGAGGTAAAATACCTTAGATGACCAATGCAGTTTGCTGTGAATGATAAATTCACAAATCTAGATTATAACCATAACAGTAAAATGAACAAATATGACCTATGTTTATTAAATAATATTTTTACTAGAAAATCCAATATAACATCACAATACCCAGTTAATGTACCTGGTGCTTTTCATGATCAGTCATTATAGTTCATCCCAATGTGTGAAAATATGTCATTGAATTAATATTCATTATGATTTTTTTTGAAACATAAATTTTTTTGAATAAAATTAATAAAAATAAAATTTTATATTCCATCCATTAAAGATTTAGATTATCATAAACGTAGTAGTCTTCCAAAGTGTAATAATTTTTTTATATTGAATTTTTGGAAAGTCAGGGACTATGGATACCCCCTATAAGTTAGTACAATCCCTTATCTTCCAACCAACATACAACTCATGCTTATATGAGTAGAAAAACTCTCTAACATCAATCAACCATCTAGTCTTATCAACTTCTCTATCGGGAAAGTTAAACCGAATCTATAATGAACTTGTTATTTCATTCAAATACACAAATTCTATAGATTTTACTTTATAAATTATTCTTACTGATATTTTCTCCTATGATTTATCCTTAATATCTTTACTACTACATTTCCATGACACCGATTCCACCGGAATGATATCACGATACTTGGACAAAGTGACCATGAATCTTCTATACTATGTTGCATTTGGATCTACCATCTGATTTTTTCAATTATAATCCACCATTTTCTATGTATGGTGATTCCAACATCTTTCACCAGAGTGTACCAATGTCTCCAAGAAGAAGATCCAAATAAATAATAAAAATCTAGTGGATAGAAGAAATAAGTCACAGTACAACAAGAAAAAAATAATGTGATGTTATTTGAAATACTTATAATAAAAAAACCGTGTGCAGGTTCCTCAATAGACTGTGACGGATCTGTGGGTTGTCCTGACTCAGTATCCTTTGAAGAAAGTATCTATTCCAGTGCATGATCTGGGTGAACTTCATGCACTAGAGTGGAAGTTAATCAAAAATACTCATCAGATGCTAGCTGAACGGTTGGAATTGGATGCGGTGTATACGTGAAAGCATATGGGTAGTAGGATGGGAGATACATCATCAGATATGGATCTGGTAAATGCGAAAACATATGTGGAGGTGGAATAGACATCATATGGGATGAAGAGGCAAAATGAGATGATAGAGGAATCTGTGGGATCATCCCTAAAGGGGGAAAAGACATGGGATGTGAATAAAAGGGTAGATGAGATGATGATGGAGGCATGGATAAAAACATCCCCAAATACCCAAGAGAGGACGAAAAGGTGTGGTGGATGGGGTTTATGATGGTGGGTCAGAGTGGAAATGGGTATGATGGGTGCTCCATCTAGGTCTAGGAGAATCCACACTCATTCCCATGATAATCGGATTATGAGTCAAATCCAGCGGATTTGAATGTCCCTAAAAAATGATAATGAATATTAACATGAAATTTTATGTAATGAAAAAGAAAATAATTACAATTATAATACTCACTAATGGAAGGGAAGTCAGCGTACGCTCATGCCCCAGTCGATCGGGTTCAAATAGTCTCTTCCTTCGACCTTCTACAGTATTTGGAACAATATAAATTTGAATGAAATATGATGTTTTTAGAAATAGTTTTTATAAATCATTCATAAAAGTTACATCTATTAGAAATTCATGAGTGGAACCAATTTGTATTCTTTTAATTACTAATTGTACAGTAATACTAACCTGAGAAACTCATGTCAATGTAAAATGAATGAATAGTGAACATATATGGTTTCTTTTATATATTATCGAACACTAACTCTGGTTCAACATCTACTCTCAAAATGGGATAATTTGATTAATCAAATTCAATATTTTGGCCAACACTGATGGGGACTTCAATGGTGGAAATTTCATCATAAGCATCATGAAAAATATTTCTGGGGATTACGTCCTTAATAACACCATAATCGGGTCATAGATGATATTTCACAAAAAACACTTGATTGTCCATTGATAACAAAATGTATGGTGAATTTGTACACATGAATCAACTCATATTAATAACTCTAAATCCACAGTCATCAATAAATGTATCATGTCACTCATTGAATTACACCATTTATATTTCATTATAGTGAGTCTACCTTGAGAGTAGTAATAAAATAACATTATTTTATAAACAATCCTATAAAAATTCCCATCTTTATATCTAGTCAAACTATTTGATACACTGGCATAACAATCTGTTATAGTGGTTAACATAATGCCATTATGTTGTGTTCACATTTTCACTGGTTGATCCATTGTAACAAATTTATAACCATTGATTATTAAATATTTTCATTCAAAAACCAAAAAATTAGGACCCAAATCCAAAGTTATTAATTCTTGAGAAACTGAGTGAATAGGTAAACTCAACACTAGAAATATTTATGAATAATACAATTAAAAGGATATATATTTTTAAACGAATTAAAGTAATGGTAATACCTTTGATTTCAACCAAGCAGGAAAATATAGGCTATTAAAACCTCTCTCCTTCTCAAAGACAAAGATCGATGAACTCTACTTATAATTTTTTTATGTTCCATACATAAAATGATAATAAAAGTGTATGGTATATGTGAAATTTCATAAAATGAGATAAGAGATGAATATCCAAATTACTTCTTGGCATAGTCATCGAATAAACCATAGTTAAACAGGACTTTGTGATGTACCGTCTCTCGCTCTTCAAGGATCAATGTCGCTAATGTATAAGATCCAACAATTCCTCTTATTTGGGGACGAGTTGGAAATGAGGGCTCAATTTCCCCATAATGGTCATCTTCATTTCTCATTGGCTGGTTATATCTTTTGGTGAATTTAGAAAAATACATTGAACAAAAATCCACGCATTCTTGATCCAGATTACCCATCACAAACAAACCATTAGGATCATTCTTGTTTCAGACATATGATTTAACTTTTCATATATTTTGTTTTGTAGGATACATCCACTGAAATGAAACAGGTCCCCCAAGAGGAGTTTCATTTGGAAGAATAACCGTTAAATTAAACATGCAAGTGAAAAAGGATTGAGGAAAAATCATTTTCATCTCACCTAAAATTAATGTATCCTCTTGCTGCATTTTTGTCTAGAATGAAATGGATAACATTTTAGCAAAAAGGGCTATAAAAAAAATGGAACAATAGAATCACTATCAACCTTAAATTATATTATAGAAAATGTCGAATTGCTATTGGAATCAATTCATTAATAAGAATATGAAAATAACGAGTTTTCAAAGATTTTAGTTTCACATCTATTCAGTTGAATCATTTAGATATATTGCTATAATATTCTTTAAGAACCTTGATATTCTCCAATAATTCTAAAAATTGATCTTTCATTGACAGTTTATTTCACATATGAAGCACAAGGAGCTTTACATTTATTTTCACCGATTCACACAAGATGCAGTTCTGATCAAATACCCCAATCCATCAAGCCCTGATGGGATTAGAAGTCATCTTTGGTATTCCCCTTGAGATTCAAGAAAATTTCAAGAGAAATTTCACATATATTTTTCTCAATATAAATTTCATCTAAACCATGAAGTATCAAATTGGTAGACCAAAATATAAATTAAAAAAATATACTTTTATTTTTAAAATTTTATGTGGTTTCAGTGTCAATATTCTTCCTATTTTTAGATTTCAACTGGTCATTACCTAATGAATAAATGAAATATTTAAATTCATTATGCACAAAAATTCCTGACATATGTTGAGGTGGTTGTTCAGAAATAATGATATTATCAAACCTCTGATGATTCATGCTGTATTGATGATCAATTGGCAAGAATCATCGATGCCCCATGAAACTAAAATTACGACAATATTCAAGCCTTATAGATCATGTATTCTTCATAAAAATGGGACATGATAGTTTCCCCTTTATTATCCACCTAGTAATCATTTTATAAAAAGGGAAATCATTTATGGTCCACAGAAGAGAAACAAACATTAGAAATATAGACTTTGAAGAAGCATCAAATGTCTACACACCCAAATACCGAAGTTGATTCAACTATATTATTAAAGGATGCTAGTAGACATCTATCTCATTACCGAGATCTGAAGGTATAGATATCTATATACACAACAAAGTGAAATATTTTTTTATTAACATCCATATAGGAATATTAGAAACATGAATAAAAACTAGCCACATGATGTGAGAAGTAAGCATCTGACCAAACTGATTAAAACCATCACATGATAAACCCAACCTGACATTACGAACCTCAACTGCAAAATCAGGATGTAGTACATAATATTTCCACCATTATAATCCATCTACAGGATGAACCAAATCATCCTTAACTTTAATTCTCTCAGATTCATGCCATCACATATTGGATGAGGATTTCTACAGAAATGAATTGATTTTGATGTCTGGGAATCAATGGAAAGTGCCACATGACATTATGTGCCACACAAGATGGTGTTCCATCTATATTTTTATTCCATTGAGGTGTACCACATTATTTATAGTAATTATAATCAACTGTTTCCTCCCAAAATAAACTGCAATCTTTCAGACAAGAATAGAATTTATTTGTATCAAATCCATGTTTCTTAATTAACATCCATGCCTTGTAATGATTTGAAGAAATATTTGTGCCCTTAAGAAGAATGTACTCCAAAAATGTAATAATATAATAAATAAAGGTATTATGTATTCCATACTTGGTTTTCACATGATATAACTACATTAAAAATTCCAACTTGGTTATTTTTGTACATTCCTGATATAATAGAGTTATGGCATCATCCAATAATTTTTCCACTCTCTCATAATCACCTTTAGTATTTTCATCATTTGTATTTATATCTTTGTATTCTTTCATTGGAATAATATCTCTCTTGGGATGATGGAAAAATGGAAGATGATCAAATATCAAATTATCCATGCCACTTCATTCATTTTGTTTGTGAAGAGTAGAACATTGAATCGTCTCTTTTTGGTGATACCAAACATAATAGTCTGTTTGAAATCAGAATTTTATTATATGGTAACTAACTTATTCCTGAATTACCTATGGTCTTCCAATACATTTATATCATGGACACTATACACAAACTCTATATTCATCACTTTGAAAAGAAAAATCTAAAAAACTATCCAAATTATTTGGAAACGTAGTTAAAATCCTATCGGTACGATACATCCAACTTTTATCCATTCAATAACAATAAAAAAAGTTATCTTCCATTCAAAAATGTAAACCACAATTAAAAAACAGATATGTACAATATAAAACAAAACAATTATTATATAAAAACGTAAAAGTTAATTAACATTTTCATTGCAAGTTCCCTTATTTATATGAACAATTTCAACCCTTTCAGTATCATAGATAAAATTATTACATATATCCTATAAATGGATGATCAACAAGGTAAACCATAATTGGCCAATAAAGGTTTCATGTATATTATATATTGTTATGTTTCATTATATTTGAACTAAGGGATAGAAATTTTTTTTTTCCTCCCATTGGTGTGACATAAAAAAAGAAACATTTTACATTAAAACAAACCCTTAAACATGACTTATTTCATTTAAAAACAAAGGGAGAGATAAAAACATTCACCCATCATTAAAAATATTATAAATGAGCCCCATATTAATATAATTAAATATTTTCAATTGGTAAAATTTTAATTCAAATAGGAATTTTTTTATTTAAACCGGTTCATCTCCAATAATGAAAATCATTTAGATAATTTATAAAAAACAATCATGGGTATCCAATTTTGTTATAAATACCCTAGAATATGAGTTTTACAAACCAAATAATATGATGAATTTTATTAATAAAAAAATTACCTAGACACCCCTACTACATAAAAAGTGGAACAAGTCACAAAAAGACTCTTAAAAAGGAATGGGTTATTTTTAAAAAATAAATGAATTTAAAATCAATTGAGAGGAACCATCAATATAAAACTTAGGTATTTATGGGTAGAAAAAATCCTGAGAAAACCTCTTTAACATTATGTGAAGAAATAAGAATACATGAAAATTCTTAAACAAACTCATATGGATGACACGAATATGAAATTCTTAAGTGGTTAAGACATCAGTTAGTGAACCGTCCATCATATTCTCTATTAAATGGTGCTCAATTAAAGTATGAGATGTTATAACTTCGTCACTTAAAAATGGGCATCTTAGGTGATATTTTTGTAATTATATGAAATACTATTATTGTGACATAATTACCCAACACCCATATTATCATAGTATATTACTAAATGTTTGGACTTATTTTCAACAACATGAATCCCATACATTCATTTTTTAAATCCACAATTCCTCATAAGTGTATTCATAATAAGGAATATTCATTAATTCTATGGTAAAAGTAGATATGAGTGTTTATTTGATACTTTTCCATGAAATATCCCCTTTTTCAATAAAAAACTAATGTTATGAGTATATTTTTGATTCTCATGGAACCTAAAAAACCATATTTAAATTTGTTAATTACTTGGAGATGATTATACTTATTATTGTTAAAAATATAATATTTATCATCCTATAAATATATCAATAACTTATTCACAATATTCTAATGATCTAATCCTAGATGAATCAAGTATTCTACTAAAGTCCTAATAATGGAATCATTATTAAGAAGAGTATAAATATTATAAAATATAAAATTACCTACAATGAAATCATATAATAAATTTTCATTTGATCTATTTATTTAGCATTGAGGACATTAGAATTTAAAAAGATTATCATTTCCCAAAATAGGTGTTGTATTAGAGGAGATAAAAATCGAGTTGAACTACTTGAGGATTGTTTCAATATATTTTTATATAGGATAATACATAATTATCACAGGACCTACCATTATGAAATTGGATGCCTAAAACAAAATAAGAATTGGCATGTATTTTTATATCAATGTACTCACTCAACATCCGTTTTTTCTCATTAATAGCTTTTACAAAACTACAATCTAAAAATATGCCATCAATATAAGAAACATTAATTATAAATTTTATTTTCCTAGATTTAAAATAAATTCAGTAATTTTAATGTTATTTTACACAAACCAAGTGATCTGAATCGAACAATCTGAAATAAAAATAAGTTATCACTTATAAAAAATTTAGATATCATTGCCATGATGCATATTTTATCATATAAAACTATTTATTTATCTTATAACCCAAATTTCCTAAAACCTTATTAATAAAATCATCATGATAAAGCACATATTTTTTTTACAAAAACAACATTCAAAAAAGTTTTTTTAAAAAATCATTTCATGATGCTCTAAGTTAATATTAGATACTAAGAACATATTAACTCAAAAAACTTCTACATTAGAAACTATTGAAAAAATTTCTTGATAATCAATACCATATATTTAATTATATAGCTTTACTTATAACTTATAATTTTATTTCAAAATATTACCATTTCAATCACACTTGGTTTTAATAACTCATTTCTTATAACATGTTTAATACTATCTGAGAATTCATGAAGACCCCATATGATATTATGATTCATATAAAACAACTCCTCATGTATCTAATTTATTCATTATAAAGTATAAAAACTAGAATTATCTTCCTCAAAAGTGACCATATCTTTTTTATTATTCAAATTAAATTAAAGCTCTTGATGTTACACTATATAGTCTTTAGGTATGTAAGTCTTATTTATCTTTTGGTATATCCTCAAGATAACTTCTTCAGTAAATTCATGAAGTTCCTCTTCACACAATTATAATTTAATGACACTATCTTATCCATTAATAATGGTTAAATTATCATCAATATATATGGGGATTAAAACATCACTTGGAAATGAAGTATGTGATACTAGAAACTCCACAAAATCCTCTTTAAAATTTATTAGCTGCGAAGAATAATTAATACCATATATATCATCCTAAATAAATATGGAATGATAAAATTAATAAATTCCCACAAAGTGGGATTGATAATAAAATATTATATCTCTAGAAACCAATAGTTTAGTTAATAAAGAAACATTTACAGTTTTAAGATCAAAAGAAAAAATGTGGCTATATCTATAGACCACCTTCTATTTGTGTGTGTTGATTTTCTCTCTATCATAGAATAAATTTCACATTTCAAGATAAAATAGAAAATATTGAACAAGTTAATGTTGAGTTACTTAGGGAAACATAATTTTTGATTCTATTTTCCAAGATGAAGTTTCGATATCTATCTTTGCTATCCCACTAGGGAAAGAGGATACCATTCAACCCATGAAAGTGATGACCCATGCAACTGACTATAGAAAACATCAACATGGTTGATTAACCGAAACCTCTATCAATAAACATGGTTTTCCTATAATAAGATATCAATAATCAAAGGATCAAAAAATTCACCTTGTATATCCTCAAATAGTCTATCTTGGTTAAATGTTTTATATAAGAAAAATAATGACATGTAGAGATGTTAGATGTTATTACCAATCTATTAGAGGCTCTTGAAGTTTTGTGTGCATCAATATAGTTAGAGAAGAAAACATATCATGTTTGAGTGTACTAGACTCCACCAATATCCTATTTTTGAAATCCCAGTTTCTCAATATTTAATAGTATAAGAGATCTAGAGAAACATCTAACTCAATTTTCTTCCCTCTATGGTAGGATAATGGGAAATGTAGAACAACAAGAAGAAACTACACATAGATATATCACACTGACCATAAAAGGTGTTGGGACTAATGTTACTTCTGATTTTACTACCTAATGTAATGCTTATAGAACTTAATAAGTGGAAAAAATTACCAAAATAATCCCAAAAAAAGTACCATAACTAAGAAGAAAACTACATTAAGTCACGATACTAAATCACTATCATTCAAACAAATCAAACAAGTGCATGTAAAATAAAACCATTTAAATAAATAACGGTAAAAAAACTTCAATATTTTTATGTTGTTCAGAAATGGGTCTTAATACAGATCACATCCATAACTCTATACCTGGTGAAAAATACTTGTAGATCTCCAAAGATATACCTATGGATTTGTGGTATGCAATGGCAGATGTTGGTTGGCCGAGACAGGGAGGCTGAGGAAGGGAAGTAGAGGCAGATGTGGATGTGGACGCTGGGAGGCAAAGAGAGGGTTGTAGAGGCTGGGAAGTCGAGGTGGAGGCGGATGTTGGGAGGTCACGGTGGAGGCTGAGAGGTCGAGGTAGATTCAGAGGTAGGGAGGGGTGGGGAGGACAGAGCTTGTAGGAGGGAATTAATAGGGCTTGTCGAAGTGGGAGCAGGGAAGAGGATACCAAGGAAGGTCGGATATGAAAAGGGAAATATTGATGGTTTTAAAAAATACCGTGGGTATAGCTTCAATAATATTCTCTATCCCCATGGTTTTATTAAACTGTGGGTATAGTTCTGTTTGGTTAGGACCCATTTCTAGTAGTGGAGAGAAATAATTAAGATTTTAAACCCTATTCTCAATGCTTCTTACCTATGATGAATGTTATGAGATTTAGTAATAATGTTTTTTTTCTTTTGTATATAGTTTTATACAATGTATTTTGTTTTATTAAATTAATCACTTTTTTTCATGTAAAGTCTTATTATGTTTCATATTTTCATAAATGAAAAAAATAATATTTTCATTATATACAGTTCATTCTTGCATAGACCATTTTAATTTTCAATGTTTCTTTATAGTACAGATGTTCTGGTCCTAATGGTTATTTTTTATCACACACTATATACACCCCAAGTGTTTTTTAATTATTTCCTATGAATTTGAATTTTATTTGTGGGTTTTACCTCATATATTTTTTTAAACTAGACCATTATATCACTGTTGTGTAGTGGAGGAGTTGGCATATATGTGTGTTTATAAATATCGAAGAGTTAATATGATGTATATACACTTATATTTTCTAATTTTTACCCTTTAGAAATCATGATAGAATTATTCTTGCATCTTTATATATATGTCATTAATTTTTTATTTAAATGTTAAATGTTTTACTGATTTATTATTTGATAAATTTAAATATATATTATGAGAGTTTTTATTTTTTAAATCATTCCCAACACTGATAATTGATTCCAAAAGAACGAATTTTTTTTCTTGTGGTGATTTTGAATGAACCTCAATCCATAAAGAAGGCCAACTTAGAAATTTATGTTAGATACCCAGGGATGGGTAGTTATAAATGGTATTAGATGACGAGGGGACAGTAAGGTTATTTCTATGTGGTGGTAGGATTTTCAAAATTTATGATGTAAACCCAAAATAGGTATAATCACCCACCTTATAATTAAATTTCAAGTTACATGGGATGTATGAGATTTAGGGGTGTTAGTAAACCCTATAGTGGTTTGCCTGTTATTTTTTGGTTCCATAGAGAGGTATCATAAAAATTATATATCAAGGATAGTGGTGTTAGTTTTTATTTAATTCTTTATATAATGAATTATTATTATTTGTTGGATGGATCTAGTAATCATTATTATTTTTCTAAATGGTTATTGGTTGTTGTTCAATCGATCATGTAATTGTTAATGTGTTTTTAAATGTCATGATTTGTCTTCCTTGACCATTGAATTATATTTTTAGAATGAATTATTTATATATATGAGTGGTTTTATTAAATTCATGTGTAATAGGTTTCTTTGGAATTTAGTGACGTATTAAAACATAATCAATTAGATGAAAATTTTTACACTATAATTTATAATGGTTATTATTTTTCCAATTTGGACATAGAATAAAGAAGTTAAATTATCTTTTTTAATTTTCATTCATTATATGGGGTTTAATTTCCATTTAACAAATTTTTATATAATTAAATATATGTTTTGATAATAAATTTAAAAATTTATTTTTATAATATTATTTTAAACTTGATAAATTTAATGTTCTTAGTTGTAACATATACATGTGGTTTTACAAAAAATGTTTTGGATTTTAAAATAATTGTATTTTTTGATCATGTTTTTCTAATTCCTTTTACAAATGTTTTTATGTGGCTTGATTTTATTAAAGTCATTAATGATTAATCTATTACCTATAAAGGTATTTAATTATTTATTTACTAGTGAATATGTTTCTCCGTAATGAGTTTTATTTTATACGTTTATCATTAAATTTTAAGACCCCAAAAATGGAGGAGAGACTATTTGAATTTAAATGCCCGGAGGATAATCACATAAATCTAGTTAAATAGTTGTCTCTATGGTGACATAATTGATTAGAGTTTAGAATTTATTTTTATAGTATTAGTGTGATTAATGTTTAAGAATATTATATGTTATAACAATGGGTGATAATGTACTAGGTGGTTAGTAATATTTTAGTGGGTTCCAAATTTATCCTTTGTATTTATAAGATTTGGGTGAATGTGATTAATTAGATGAAATCATAAATATCCATATTAAAAATTTTATTTAAAGGATATTATTATTTTACGTAAGATGAACCTTATGTGGATTCTCATTATGTATTAATTTATTAAAACAATATTTTGAATGTTGATAAATTCTTTAAATTCAATTAATTATTAAATAAAATGAGTTTCTAAAGGATATGGAAATTCAAAATAAAATTTCATGAAATAAACTATTTTATTCTATTATTAAAAAGTATGGAATTTATTCATGATCCTTCGCCCAAAATTTTATATCTAATGAATTTATAATATATCATGATGGTTTTATGTCATGTTATAAGGTATTTATATTATCCTATTATTTAATAGATATGTTAACCATATGAAAATTTTAAAATCCTATACAACGTTAGTGTTTATGTAAAATTTTGTGTTGTTTGGTTACCCCTTAAACTGATTCCATATTGTTTCGTTAACTTCTGGGTGGGTTTTTAGTATTCACACATAATTTTATGTTTTTATTCTATTTTATGATTAATAATTTCGACTCTTGAGTGTATAAGGTCATTAGATTCATTAATTAAGTGATTTATGACACATAATGAAAAATTAGATGATTATTTGACATGTTTTTGATTAAATTCATTCATCAATGTGGGTTTTTTGATAAAAGAATTTATTTTCATATTTTAATGTCTCATTTGGGTTTGAGTGTTTATTATGATATGTTTGAATAACATAATTTTGTGTTCCAAATAAATTTTAAAAGTGGTCTTGAATATTAAAATGTTTTGGGGTTATATATAATTCATAATTTTTTGTTTTGAAGTTCATTTTCATTAAAAGGATCATGAATTATATTAGAATTTATGAACTCCATGTTTAAGTAATTGTGTTTGGTTTCTAAATTCTTATTTTGAATGGTTTGTTAGAAAATAATATGGAATAAAAAAATTGGATGAGTAAGAATTTTGAACCGGTGTTTTATTTGGTTGTTACTAATGGTATTTAATTAAGGTCATTTTGCTTTAAGGTCCTTGGTTTGTGTTGAAACACTAGGTCAAAGTGTTTTTGTTTTGTAAGTATAATTTAAAATAGTTTTTTAATATATTTCGATTTTGTGGTTTAATTTCCATGGGTTTTTGGGAAATATATTTTCACAAAAAGATCTCATATTACATATTATTTTATGATTTTTATTTATTTTTAAATGTATCTATTGATTTTTTGTCATCCCTATTTGAAGTTAAGTGAAGATGGGGGTGTAGTGTATGTTATACGGTTAGTTTGTGGTTAGAGAAAACTGTGCTACTCAGACATGTGAATATTTTACTTGTCTCATATGTGTGGAAATAGTGGTGTAGGATTTGTTAAACCATGAAACTAAACCATGTTCCATTCCCTAGGTGTGTTTATTGCAATCTTATAGTTGACACAAAATTTAGAAAACTATACCTCCAAACCATGCAATCATCCCAATTTAAATAAAAGGAAGAATTCTCATACCCCCTTTCATGTTTTACCCACCATTGAATGTTATTAATTGCATATTAGACTCCCCAAACCATGTCATGTCTCCCAATCCATTATACCCACCTTAAGGTCTTTCCCATCACATTTCCCATGATTCCTTGAAATTTCTTCAAGGTAATTTCCCCTAGACTCCATCCTCTCCCATTATTCTTCATTTCCATATTTTTTTAATTCCATATAATGGTCTTGATGAACTAGAGTTTTGTTTTGATCAATTTTAAATTTGTATTCCCATGATCTAGTGCTTTAAATTGTCTTCTAAGTGTCCCTTTTAATATTTTGAGGTGATTTAGTGTCATGATTTGTGGTAGAAACATGTCTGATGTAGGTTACTCAATGCTTGAACTATTAAATATATATTTACTATTTGACTTATTATTCTAAATCATGTTTTAGCATATTATATTTTTATATGAAGTGAATATAATAATTATGCATATGAAAGTTAGTTTCCTCTTGGTTTCTATTTGATTTTAGGAGTATTCCCTATATTTATGTAGTCAGAAAATATTTTATTATAAATTGTGGACACCTAGTGCATGTTTTAAATTCCCTTAAGGATCTATAAAAAATATTTTCTTTAGAAAAAGTTAATAAATAGTGATTTTGAATTATTTATTTGAGATTATTTTTTTATTTGAGTGGCTATGATTATGTTCTTATGATTTTTTTTTAATAATAATTTTTTAAACTTTTTTCTTAAAGGTTGTTTCAAAGGCCCATTTGGGTAATTATAAAATCATTTTTTTCAAATTTAAATGGACCCTAGAAGAGAACCCCTTATTTTTTTGGAATAATTTAGTTGAAAATGCCATTGTAATATAACATTTTTTATTATATTGACCTTCTTATAAAAATGGGATTTTTTTTCTATAGGGTGTTTGGAGGTAGGAGTGTGCTCATGGTTATTATTTAATATTCTTAGTAAATTTTTATT
This sequence comes from Viscum album, assembly GCA_963277665.1. Taxonomy (NCBI): domain Eukaryota; kingdom Viridiplantae; phylum Streptophyta; class Magnoliopsida; order Santalales; family Viscaceae; genus Viscum; species Viscum album. The sequence goes on along the minus strand of OY728137.1, from coordinate 1,837,706,446 downwards.
GTTTTATAGAACAACTTCATTCTACATATAATTAAAAACTAATAAAATCTAGTTTGGATGTATATGTTCATGCACTATACTAGTGAACGAACTTTCCTAGACACTATCCTTGAATATTAATTTTATCTCCTTTATGGGATTTCCCCCTCAGTTATCTCAAGTAGGGTAATACCATGAATTATTATGATTAATTTATAACAACATTGTTGAAATGTTATATTAATTTTTCATATTTTCCTAGATTTTTTAAATCACCAAGTAGTTACGTTGATTCCTGGTTTATGATTATTTTAGGATGAGTCTTATTTTATTATTTCTATCATGGATGCTTTATGATTATTTTGGATTTATTATTTATTACATTTGTTAAGAAAAATATGATTATTATTCATTAAAAAGTGGGTTTTTATTGAAAATATGTAAAAAAATCATTTTTTTAAAATTAAAATGGTAATGATGGTTTTTCCATATATCTATTTTTCTTATACAAATAAATTTCTATGACATGTTTTTAAAAAAATTTCTCACAAATATTGTTCCGAATAGTTTTCAAATTAACGTATCTAATTTATTTAAAATATTCTACTCCCATGAATTATATTAGATTCTTTCAAATGAATAAAACATTATTGTTTCCCATGGGTTTGATATCATTATTTATCATTCAGTTAATATATGTTATTTGATGTAATGTGATGATTCTTAGAGGACTATTATGTATTACAACCTCACAATTTAATATAATGATTTTTATGATGATATTTTAAAGAAATAATGAAAATTATTGGAGACTGAATGAAAATTTTCTAAATCAACATGGGAGTACATTTGAGATGGGTGGATCAATCATAATTTTTAATCAAGATATTATTTAATGTGGTGCTGAAGCATAGAGAGTAGATTATCTCCTATTTTTCTATCTTCAGGGTCACTTGGCATCCTCATGGTTTATCTTCACATTCAATATTTGTATATGAAATTGGTCCTCATGGTCACTTGTCCACCTCATGTTGTAACACTACAACATTTGAGAAATACATTTATTATAGAATGAATGCAACACTATGTCCCTGAGTAACAAACACTATTGTAGGAGATATTTATAACTAATCCACTGAAAATAGTTTTTCCTCTTCTTTGATTTGAATTTTGAAAAAATAACATACATTATTGTAATCAGTAATATATTTAGAGTATTGTAGGATGAACATACATTTTTAGTGCATAATAACTTATCATTATGAATAGTAACTTACCCTTGTGAAAATTTATCTACCCTTATTAATAGAAACCCCACCCCAGTTTGTATAAATAAAATTTAGGCACTATATAAGTGAGAGTGAATATTTTAAAATATAATAATTAAGTGTTGATATTTTTTTGAGTAATAAATATTTAATTAAAATTTAAAATGAATAAATTTATTTAAAATTAAATTCATTTTGAAGAAATGTTTTAATAAATAAATATTTTGTTTTCTTATAATTTTAGGATAATTTTATGAGACCTTAGTTAATATTTTGATTGTATTATCAGTTTTAAATTTAAAATATGTATTTGTCCATGAAATAATGATTTTATTTAAAAATTAAATTTATCTAATTTCAAAAATTATTTGGTTAAAATGTAGTTTTTTGATTCTATAAATTGAAAAATGGTTAGGGTGTGTTTTTTGGATTTTTCTGAAATACTTTAATTTTTTTGAAAAGTGATATTCAACAATTTACAAAATATTCTAAATTAAATAATTTATACCTCATTATTGAGTCATTTATTATTTAAATGTCCATAGGTTAAAAATCAAATACACCTATTACTATTTTTGGTCACAATAATAAAACACTATTCCTTGTATTGTGAAAAATAATAAAATAATGTATAAGATATTCAAAAACCACTCTGATCCTCCCCTATAAAACCACCCCTCACTTTCTCTTCCCTTTACTACTCTAAGACTTGATGATTCTTATAGTATTTATAAAATAATCATCATTAGTATATCCCAACTTCCATGTGATATTGGTCATACAAAAAGACCAATAATCCTTCTTTTAAGAAGGTTCTCAAGGTGTACTCAAGAGGTAAAATACTCATCCTCTTTCCATAGAATTTGTTTTTTAGTTCCTTATTTTTTATTATCTTGTCACATATTATATCCAAATGATCATGGTAACTCCATTATAATCTATATAAGATAATTATATACACTTAAGGAAATATCCATCATCAACATCCTTACTCTCTCCATTTTATTTGAAAAACAAAATCATTGTTCGGGAGGTGCCAATTTACAGCCATCGTGGACGACAAGGTTTTGTTCCTCAATTTATTATTCAAGGATGGTAATGAAATCATTTTTATGGTTGAAATATATTAAAAAATATTTATTATATCTTATTTAATGATTCTAAAACCATCATTTATACATGATGTTAAATAATAGAACAAAACATGTTCATTGTGATCGAGAAACCACTGTAAAAATCTAAATGATTATCACTAAATTTTTTATCTAATGATTAATAATCATAGTATATACCAAATTTTATTAAAAATAATTTAATATACATTATGTTCAGAAATATATTATAAATTTTATTCTGTGTAATTATAACCATTCCACATGAACTTCAATTTTCATACACAATTATATCAGTCATGAAAACCTAGGAAACAAACACTCCCAAGCAATAAATGTTTATCTTATAACACATAAAATGATATAAATAAAGTTAATAAAATTAATAAGAATAAAAAACATGTATATAATGCTCTTAATTAAATAATTAATGGATTCAATTTTATTATCCTATATGTTAAGCTCTAGTGAAGAACACATTCAGACACAAGCTAATGGATTTCTACCCGAACCTCCATTTTATTTAGAGATAATATTTGTCTCACTTAATCATAATTAAATTCATAAATATTATCATATAATCCTCATAAATAATTTTTTAATTATATATATGTGTACCTATAATAATTATTCTTTATTTTATGCGTAGTTCAATGTTTTATATAGATATTTCTCAATTCTTCTCGATAAACAAGCCAAATTCAAGGGATCCTCTCAAATTTGTATGTATTTTCATGGGAACCATATAAATTTTTTTAAACCAAAATTATTTTTTTTAAAACCAATTATTTAATCATGGAAAACTACTTTAGTTTATTTCTAGTTTTATACAAATATTTTTCAAAAATAACACTTCTTTTAAATGTAAGGTAATATTTCTCTCAAAAATTTCATGATGATTTTTTGTGTATTTTTGTCTATTTCAACATCTTTATTGAGTTTTATGCCTTATTGAGGTTAATATACTATTTTTATCATAAAAAAATATTTTATTAAGTGGTTTCTGATCAGTTTGACTATAGATCTACTATCATGATACCATTCACCATACTTCTCAGAATGGTTAGGGTTTATGTGTACAAATTGGGGAAAGTTATTTTATAAGTTCATGTTGTGTATTTTTATCAAAATTTATATGAAAAATTAATTGGACATTGAAAGTGATGGGTGGGGACCTATATAGACATTTGATGAATCAGTAAGTCTCATGAGGCAAAACAGAATTGGGTTTTGGTTGATGCCTTACACTAGTATTTTTAGACGTTTTGGCCGAGGCCTTGACAATATGATTCAGATGTCTGACATTATGTATTACCTCATTATGGTATTAGAATATGATAAAACATGTGATTATTTTAATAGTATAATATAATTAGTTATGTTTCATTCTTTGATGATTATTTATATGGCCTTATTTAATCATCTTTTATTCCTTCTATATTATGCTCAAGTATAATTTTTTTAAGGCATGTGTTTTTAGTTACTCACCTTGCCCAAAGTTAATGTTTAAGATAAATTCCACGGTATTACATACTATTACTAAGAATTCGATCTCAACCCTTCTTATATTTTATTTTTTAATAGGTGGTGAAGATAAATATTATGAGTGATATGCAAGGATAATCTAGGATTTCTTGTGCGATTCAAAAGAAGTTGATATGTTGTATTTTCTATCACATTGTAATTTTGACCTTATTAGGTATCTTATATTAAAAATATACTAAATTATTCACTCATTCCAGATATGACTTAATTTTTTATATATCAATGTAATAAAACATGGCACCAGATTTGGGCCACTAGGGTGGGTCTTACAGTTTGTATCATAAAAATTTTATTACAAAACACGGAAACTAGATTTAAAAGAAATTAGATTAGGGAACAAATCCCCAAGGCAGTCTTTAAGGATAAGTATTCAAGAAAATACTATAATTTTTATAAGGTATATATTTTGTGGATATTTCTAGAAAATGCATCAATTTCTGGATACTACAAGTGGATGTGGTTCTAGAATAGATCTACCAAGGAGTAACAACTCTGATTTGGTGTTCTGGGCTTGACTCAGGGAAACCTGATACACTATAGTGGGGAATAAAGTGCACCTGGTTTGAAACTCTCGGGGTATATTTTTATGATAATTCACATTTTATTTATAAAATAGTATAAATGATTTAAATGTAAATAGGTCCCCAAGGTAACCATGATTATGATTATGAGATTATACATGCATAAAATTTTATTTTATGTTAATTTTTTTCTAGATCAATATTACACATTGTGATTCATTACCTAATTTATTGTATGCCATTATTTAGAAATGGAGGCTTGTGGAAGGAATTGAAACCACATGAATGCATGTATCCCATGTGGGGATTGTCCTCCTATTCTAGATAATGATGCTAGTAATGGAGCTGCGACTGGTGTTTAATATCTTATAACAGTACTAGGACAACTATCTCGAGTTATGAACAAAAACCTTACCCATACAGAGAATCCTAAACCACAATGTGGAGGTTCACTTTTAGACCAATTTATGTAACAACAACCTCCATCATTCAATGGTACTAAAAACCCATTTGTAGTTGATCAGTGTATAACTTCCCTAGAGAAGATATTTCTCTCTTTGGGATGTAACAAAATGGTAAAGGGTGTCATAGATGTTTATCATCTATTAGGATACGAATATCAATGGTGTTCATTGATTAAAAACATAAAAGAGAATAAATAAATTGAATAAATGGAATATAAGGACTTTAAGGAAATATTCATAGAATAATACTTTCCTCGATAACAAAAACCAAATATGAAGAGACAATTATTGAGTTTGAAAAAATAAGAGTATATAAACATTGCGATGTAGGAAGACAAATTTTCAAGTCTAGAATGGAATTCCACATACTACATATGAAATACAAGGAGAAATATTGATCAAATTTTTATAGTTTAAAACCATTCCTCCGAAGGGCATTGGTTTCCCAAATATTCTTATCATATGTAGATATTATCTCATGTGAAATGGAGACAGGGAAATAATTCTCAATGTCTTATGAATATAATGGAAATCAACAGAAGAAGAGGGTATAAGAGGATATAATGGTTAAAGGTAAGATTGAAAAGGGGTGTTTTTTACATGTGATACCCGTGGAAAGAAACTCCTCAGATAATGATTATAAGGAAAAAGAGTCTATTAAAAATGTGCTAAAAGTTGCCACCAATATCAAGATTGAATGGGAAATAAAGAATCTACCAATGTTCAATGTTAAAATGATAAATATATGGGACATTATGACAATTATTTTCCTAAGTGTCAAGGAAACATTCCCCAAATAAGTAAAAGGGAGCAAGTCCAAGCTTATGTGATCATAATTTCTGAAGTTTATGTTTCGAATTATGTTGTATAAAGTACTATTATCCTTTCCACAAACATGGTCAATTATTTATTTGATGTTGTATCATCCCATTTCATTAGATCTCACTAGTTTTCTTTAATAATTAGATTTTTACAATTATTCTTTACAAGGGAGTTGGTAGTGAAAACCTATAAGGGAATTCTCATTGCATCAAATATGTGTTAGGAAGTCCCCATTATGGAATATAAATGTGCTTTATCTAATGATTTTATTTTTATACCTATGGTCGAATTTCACACAATCATTGGTATTGACTGGATTTCAAAATATAATTTGAAAATCAGTTACATGAAGAAGGAAATTATGAATTGTGGGGAATGTGTAGAATCCATTATCTTTAGAGAAGAAACATCACTATATGATTAATATCTAGATCCATGTAAAGACCCGTAAATTTCAAGGAAATTTTTTTCCTAATTTTCTTTGGAATTTTACAAGAACGCAGCCTCTGACGGCACATGATTCCGAGGCCCGGTGTGCCCATAATCATTTTCTGAAGTTTGGCTCATGTACGTTCAGTGAACGGACGAGCGGGTTTTTATAACTTTTGAACCGGTGCCCGAAATCGAATTCTGAGGTCACCGATGAAATCGCAGCGCCGGTATTTTCTTAGAAACGCCTCTTCCGGAGTTGTGTTTGCTCGGATGTGGTTTTTAATTTTTGGGCTTAAAGTTAAGAAATAAAATAATTTGTGTGAAGAACTTTATTTTATTTCACTTAGGCTTCTTGGAAGCCACTTGAAGCCACTAAAAGATGCTTAAGCGGAGTAGTTACGGATAGGGTGCTATCCGAAAATATCCTACCATCTTGGTAGGATATTTGTGAGGTGGGGCCCGCACGATCCCCACCGTTTCTTTTCCGCTAAGTAACGCACCCGCGAAAACCCGTCATTATGAAAGTCAACTAACGCGTTTTCTTAATTTCTTAATGCACCAATTAATTGGGCGGTTTATTTCGTTGAATTGATTCTATGAATTAATGGGTCATTACTTATCTCTTTTTCGTTGTTGGTGTAATAATAAAATAAGACAAACGCACGACTTCTGGAAAAATGCTCGTTGAGAGGATTTGAAAAACCTCAAGTTCTTCACCCTCCTTCGCGAAGAACGCGAAGAAAGCGAAGAACGCCAGCCTCTGACGAAGAACGCCAAAACCGCGGAAATCGACGACGCGATGCCGTGTTCCGCGATGCCGACTTTTCCTCTTCCGTGACGTTCTTCTAAGACGTTCCTTCCTCCGCAACAAAAATCTTCGATCATCCGTTGAGGTGAGAGTTTTTGATTCATTAAATTCCTTTGTGGTTTTTAACTCAAGATGGATTTAATTATTAAAATTAAATCTGTTGTTTCTTGGTCCTCAGAGTTTGTCGACACAGCGCCGGATACCGCGACAACGCGACGATCCCCACCTTCCGCGACGATCAATTCCGCGAAGAACACGTGTGCAACGACTTGACGAAGTAGGGGTTTGTTTGTGAAATAACATTATTTTCCCGTGATTTTCTCTTTTAAAGAAAAGAACCCGGATCAAGTTCAATTTTAATCCTATTAAAATTGTGCCTCGCCTTTATTCATGTGTTGAATAAATTCTCCCGACTGTTATTATCTAATGCGGAGGGTGCGAGCCAAACGAACACGGCCTGACAACCCTCCTTGGTTCTTCGTGGTTGTGAAGATTTTTCGGGCAATGAAAAAACGTGACGCAGGGGCGATTTGATGATCCCGCAGTGAAGAACGGAACCCGGGAGGAACAACAGAGCAGACAGGAAGGAAAACGGACCACCGGAGCAACTCCGGCGGCCCGTGGAAGCCACCGGCGGCCCCCCGGCACGCCGCCGGACAAGGCCACCGCGGTTGAAGACACGACGGTGGCGGCGCCAGCGGACCCGTGGCCGCGCGGGTCTGGCGCACACGCGGGACGCGGCTTTTGCCGTGTCTGTTGACCAGGGCGGCCCCCCGCGAGGGCCGCGGTGCAGTCACGCGGGGGCAGCGAGCCCCCCGCGCTGCTCGGCCGCTAGGCCGAGCCGAGCTGGACCGGCCGGCCGAGCCGGGCCACGCCCTGGCCTGGCAGGACCGGGTCTAGCCAGGTTGGACCGGGTCGGGTCGACCCGGTTCGGCCGACCCAGGGGGGGTCGGGCCGGGTCGGCCCGGGCCCAGACCCCCATCTTCGGACCGTTTTCGGTCTTTTTCCTGTAACTTGAGGTACGAGCCTCTGAACGACACACCTTCAGCGACAACGCTATCCTTGGATCGAGATGGTCGTTTCGTTATATTACACTCAAGGTTTTGAAATACTTTGGGTTCGCCCGGGTTGGTTTGTCCCCGAAACCAATCGGGCCTTCGGAGCGGAAACGCTCATATCTTGAGTTACGGATGTCCGATTGACGTGCCGTCGACTTTGGTGGATTCCTCTAAGTGAGACAGACCTTTTGGCTCACTCCACCCAAGGTTTGGACGCAGGTGGAGTATGGTCGGGTTGGTGTTTCCTAATAAACCAACCAGGCCCCTGAGAGGAAAAAGCCAATAACTCTCAGATCGGGCGTCCGATTGACGCGCCGTCTGCGACGTTGAGTTCCTGTTGACGATACGGAACTTTTGGATACATAAACTTCGGACTATGTGTCAGTTGATGTATCAACCTCTCGGCTCATGGAGCGGACCCTCCCGAATGAGCTTGCTATGTGCGGGAACCCTAGTGTTGGCTGCAACTGCTACTGTGAATGCGACGACAACTGTGCAGAGATCCTCAGTGGACCATGACGATGACTGTGCAGAGATCCTCAGTGGACTACGACAGCGACTGTGCAGAGATCCTCAGTGGACTGCGAAGACTACTACACTCAGCGATCCTACGTGGATCAGTGCTACAGATCCTGTGTGGATCCGATCCTGTGTGGGTCAGTGCTCAGCGGTTCTGTGTGAGCCAGCGCCTACAAGTCCTGTGTGGGCCCGATCCTATGTGGGTCTTTGTGGGGGTTAATTACCTATTGTACTATGTGGGTCCGATCCTGTATGGGTCATTGAGGGGTTAGTACCTACCGATCCTTTGTGGGTCCGACGACTTAGATGGATCAGTGATCATCTTTATCGTCATCCGAAGAAGTATACATGTGTGAGCTGAATCTTGTGTTACTCTCCTTTGTGGATTGTGTTGAACTATCCTGTGTGGATTTACTGTTTACTCCCCTTTGTGGATTGTGTTGATCCATCCTATGTGGATTACTTTTTCTCTCCTTCGTGGATTGTGTTGTGCAATCCTGTGTGGGTATACGTTTTTCTTTCCTGTGTGGACTGGGTTGTGCTTGGGCTCGGATGTTGGAGTCGAACGGGAATTGATGACTTAGGTATATGTATGGGCATACACCTAAGCAGCGTCGGTTGTTGCTTTGTGATTGCATATTTCCTTTGTGGTTTATCCTTTGTGGATTTTGGGAGCTCTTCAGGGGCCTCGGTGTAACGCCCCAAGCTTCCACGGTACGTTTCCCTTCGAATAATGCAATAGCGTGTGTTGTATGCAACCTCGAGCTCTAACACACACCACAACTAATTAAACTAGCCTTTGTGAATAGTAATACCTAATTTTTAAAATTTTATAAATTTTATTTATCAAAATGGACTTCATTTTTGGATTCGGAATATCGAAATTAGCCTATGTTGAATTTTTGGTATTTTTCTGAGAACTTCTAATTTTTTAGGAATAGTGAAAAATACTTAAAAACAAATTTTTTAATCAAAATAATTTATAGTGATAAATTATACTATTTAGTTGTTTTAAAGTATAATTAGAATATATTTTTACCATTTTATCCAATGGTGGTCATTAGAATTAATTTAACATTGAAAAAGGACATAAACAATTGCCAATCTTTTGATATAAATTGTTTCTTAAAAACACGCTATTTGTTGTGACAGTGGGAATTAATTATAAAATTAATTAATGCAACTTATATGTTTGGAATTTTTTAAAATAGACATCATTTTTTAATTCGTAATATCAATTATAGCTTAGGGTGAAATTTTGGCATTGTTCTGAAAAACTTCAATTTTTGATGAATAGTGAAACCACTAAGTGGTAGTTAAATAACTAATTTTTCGTTTAAATGAAATATTACCACTTCTGTGATTTGATTTTCAAAAATCCGACATACATGGTTGTCATTAAGAAGTAAAATTTGGTTGAATGAGATTAAAATAATTTTTGGTGAATAGTAACTTTTAAGTTCTTAATCGCGATTAGAGGTAATTAGTGTAGTTTAAGGTAAAAATAATGTTTTAATAATATGAGATGAGCTTGACACATGTCCTACCCTCATTTTATGTTCCATGGCTGACCAAGATAATCCATGGGTCAACTTGGGGACCCCATGGAGCCACTTTAGTTGGAAAATGACATAAATACCTTTTATTTAATGGTAAAGTAAAAAATGACACAAACATGAAATGTTTTACTAAAACAATTTTTATATGGGGTTATACAAGTCATATTTTTGACTATAAATATTCATTGGAAATATAAAACGATTTCCTACTTCATAGTATTTTTTTAGAATTTTTAGACATTAAATAATATAAATTATTTATGACATCATGATGGTGAAGCGATGACCTCATTATTTAACGATTTAAATAAAATGAGAAGATAATGAAAAATCCAAGGCTTACACTTGTCCAAAGCCTATTGGATGAGAAGATTTAGAACCCTTATCACCTTAGCCACGAATTGTATAAGTGTGGGACCTTTAGAATCCGAAAAGCATTGTATAATAATGTAACATTTCAATCTTTCCAAAAGAGACCCTCCTCTCCTCTTATAAAAGGCCCCCACCTATACCACCTTATTCACACATTCAAAACTTTTGGTTCGGCCAAACTCTGCCCAAATACTCTCCCAACTTATCTCCCTTCATCCTATAAGCTTTACTTTAGTCAGAAAGCCATCCTAAGGAGTCCTTTTGATCAAATCAAAAGGAAGAACCCGAAGAAGAGGTAACATTTTCATCACCCTCTTTCAAGTTTCTTTCTTCTTCCACTCCCTATTTGTTTATTATTTCAATTCTAAAATTATAACTCCAGTATCTTCTATATACTGTGATTTTATTATAAATATGGAACAACCATATTCAGTATTCTACCCATAATTTGAATGACATGTCACCATACGTGCGTACGTACGGCTTACCGTCTCCACGTCGTGGTGTAATTGTTATTCAATATATTATTATTTAGATGGGTATAATAATGATATGTAATTCATGTAAATAATAAATATAACATGATAATGATTCTGTATATATGATATACTATCCAATTATATATTATTTTATTATCAAAATAATGATATTGTCGCTCGTGCGTACGTACGGACTACCGTCTCCACGAACACGATGAGATTCATTCTCCGTCATATCCATTCAAGTATAATTATCATTTGATGATTTAAAAATAATGTTTAAGGACATGATATCATTCTGGATATGAATAAGATACAACCTATCCCTTAAAAACACGACTTACGTAACAAAACATATAAAAGAAAACGAGTAAGTTAACATCCGAAACAACGATAAATCTAAGATATTGTTAACAAAGCAATGTTAAAAGATCATATATGATATTATATGAATTTATATGATTCTTGTATAATTTAATAACGATTATTTCACCATTATACAGGAAGTTAACCTACCCCAACCAAGGAAAAGTACAAGGTAAGGGTTTACTTCACAACCTCTTCATTATCCAAGGTTGTTTATACATAATTATCTACTCGGACCTCGTTATCATCCACATCCATGTTTCTTAAAAATGTCTTTCAAAAAAATTTTACTACTAAATGGAAAATGTGTTAAAGTAATTTATACCCTTATACATTTTTGAAAGGAATCTTACCATCGTTTTCCAAACAATGTACTTTTTGACCTCTTTGACAAATTTATGGTAAGAATGTTTTTTAACTTATACGGCGGGTGCGGCTATTTTCCGTCATTATAACTTCGTCGAAGCTTCCCTAACAAGCTTATAAGAATATCTTCAAAGTAAATGTATTATTTTATAATTATGGGACTTTTAAATCATTTCAAAAAGGAGAGATATTACTCTCAAATAGCTTTGATTTCATCCATGTCAACATCCTTTGATGGGTTTTAAGTTTAATTGAAATTGATTTATGATACAAAAATTCCATTGAACATTTTGTGAAATATTTGACTGTGGATGTGTTATTTTTATACCATCCATAGTTTATGGAGAAATTGTTGACATTTCGTATGCTAGTTTTAATACGAATATTTATGTTATGTTTAAACCTATTCATATGAGGAATGTATTGGACTTAATATGTGATGGGTGGTGCCCGCTATAGCTCCTCGATGCATCAGTAGGTCTCATGTGACAACTAGACATGGAATTGGCCGAAGCCCTTTCCCAATTTGATTTATGGTTTTGGCCGAGGCCTTAATCATTTTAGACGTCTTGGTCGAGGCCTTGACAAAATGTTTCAGAATGTATGGCATTATACATTCCCTCATTATGAAAGTGGTTATTGATATTTCACGTGATTATTCGTCTAGTAGAATATCCATGTGAGTAAGTAATGGCATTATTTTATTTTAATTTTGCCATATTATGTTGATGTTAAAGTTCAATAAGGCTTTTTTTTAGTTATACATTGCCTTAAATGCTTATGTTTTTTTATGAAAGTTTCCTCTATATTGTTATCCTTACGGAGCATTTGAGCTCACCCCTTTCAATGTTTTATTTTTCCCAGGATGTGAAGAAGTGTATTATGACTAACTTGCAAGAATAGTCAGTGAGGATATGAGTTTGGACTAGGGAGACCATGTTATTGTAGTTTTCATTTTTGTGATGTAATGTAATGTTTATGAATGTATCTAGTGTTTCCAAGGCTACTAAACTAATCGGTCTTTCGAGACTTGATCTTTTGTGATCATGCCAATGTTATGAAGTAATGCACCGACTCTGGGTAGCTGGGGTCGGGGTGTTACAGTCGGTATCAGAGGCAGTTTATTACTAACCTTGGAAGCTAGATTTAGATAAACTCTGATTAGAGCACATATCCCGAAGATAGACTTTGAGGATTAGTATAGAAGAACTTCCTAGAATTTTGGTATTGTAGAGATGTTGTGAGTTTTCCGAGAAATACATCCCTGTCTGGATACGAGCAGGTAGAGGCGGCTCTGGCACAAATGTACCTAGGGGTAAAACCCGAAACCACCGCTTTGAGCTAGACTCGAACGGGAACTGGTGCACGACAACTGGCCTTGCTGCACTCTTGGTTACGACACTCCTGGGGGATATGCTTTGGATAATTCCCATTTTCTTTACAAACCACTATGAAGGGTTACGAGTATATACTTCTCAAAGAAAATATTTTCATAATTATGGATTATATCCATAATTAGTTCAATTTATGTTAAGTGTTTTACAAGTATGGAATTATGTATTTTGATTCATGAACTAATCTAGTTTATTCCATTATTTAGAAATGGCGCCTAGTGGAAGGAATGGAAACCGTATCAATGCACGCACTTCGTGTAGGGATTTCCCTCCTGCTCAAGATAATTATGGTGGAGCTAGTGATACAACTGGTGCTGATCAGCTTCTCACCGTACTGGGACAACTCACACAGGTTATGAATAACAACCTTACTCGTATGGAGCACCCTGATCCGCAACGTGGAGGATCAATTCTAGACCGTTTCATGAGGCAACAACCACCAACCTTCAACGGGATTTCAAATCCTATAGTATCTGAGCAATGGATAAATTCCTTAGAGAAAATATTCCATGCCTTGGGGAGTAGTGAAAGGGAGAATGTTGTCATGGTAGTTTACCGCCTCACTGGAGATGCCGATCAATGGTGGTCACTAATTCAAAACACAAAGGAAGATGATGAATTAACAAACATGGAATGGCAGGAGTTCAAAGAGCTGTTCTTAGAAAAATACTTTCCTTGAGACCATCGAGCGGATATGGAAAGGCAATTTCTGAGTCTGAGGCAGAAGGAGGATGAAAATGGCGCAAAGTATGAGGCTAACTTTACAAGGTTAGCAAGGTATGATGCAGATTACATACGTAACCCAAGAAGTAAGACTGATCGTTTCTTTGATGGGTTGAAACCATTTCTCCGTCGAGATTCAGTATCAAAAACCTTCTCTTCATACGAAGGTATTGTCTCGTGCGCTATTAAGACGGAAAAGGAATTCTCTAAGTCTTGTGACTTTAAATCAAAGCAAGATAAGAAGAGATCCGCTGAAAACTCTGGGAAAGGAAATATGGAAACAGGGAAGAAGGGTAGAAATGAATTTCCACCCTGTGATAATTGCGGTAGGAAGCACCCTGGTGCCTGTCTAAAAGGAAAAGGAGTATGTTACAAGTGTGGTGAAAAATTCCACCAAGCTCATGAATGCAAGGGAAAGAAAGTGGCTGTCAACGTGGAATGCTATAATTGTAGAGAGAAGGGACATTATGAAAATGAATGTCCTAAGCGTCAGGGGAACTTAACTCAGAAGAGGCCAAGGGATCAGGGCCAGGCTTATGCTATCACTACTGCTGAGGTGGAAGCTCCGAAAGACGTGGTGGCAGGTAATTTAATGGTTTCCTCAAGTTTAGAAAATGCATTATTTGATTCTGGATCATCGCATTGTTTCATATCATCCCAGTTTGCTAAGAAAATTAGATATTTCCAATTTGATTTAACAAGGGAGTTGTCGGTCAAAACCCCTAAGGGATGTATTGTTGCAACAAAGTTTCGTCGATTAGTTCCCATTAGAGCACCTAAATGTTCTTTACCTGTTGATCTCATCGTCATACCCATGATTGAATTTGATATAATCCTCGGTATGGATTGGCTTTCGGACCATGATGCAAAAATTTATTGTAAGAGGAAAGAGGTTACGATTCTTGATGATGATGATAAGGAACACCTTATCATTAGAGTCGAATAGTCGCCACATAATTCTTATCTAGATCCACCCCTAGTAGCTCAACTAAATTCAATTATTGGGGAGGAAGAGAAGGAAATTACTGAGGGTGAGGAAATGAATATTCAAATATAGGATGTACCTATTGTCAGAGAATATGATGATGTGTTTCCGGAAGATTTACCTGGACATCATCCAGAATGAGAAGTTGAGTTTTCCATTGATTTAATTCCTAGATCAAGGCCCATATCGAATAACCCTTATAGAATGGCCACTGTGGAATTAGTTGAACTAAAGAAACAACTAGAGGAATTGAGTAATAAGGGATTTATTCGCCCTAGTGTTTCTCCTTGGGGATCCCCTGTTCTTTTTGTTAAGAAGAAATATGGATCTATGAGGTTGTGCATTGACTATAGGGAGATCAATGCTATAACAATAAAGAACAAGTATCCCCTACCTCGCATTGATGATTTGTTTGAACAACTGCATGGAGCTCAATACTTTTCAAAGATTGACCTTCGGTCTGGATACCATCAGTTGTGTGTGAAGAAGGAAGACGTTCCAAAGACAGCATTTCGAACAAGGTACGGGCATTACGAGTTTACAGTAATGCCTTTTGGATTGACTAATGAACCCTCTGTTTTCATGGATCTAATGAATAGAGTTTTCAAGGAATATCTTGATGACTTTGTAGTGGTATTTGTTGATGATATCTTGGTATACTCCAAAATCCACGAAGATCATGAAAATCACTTACGCATTATCCTGAAGACTCTTAGAAGACATGAATTATATGGGAAATTTAGCAAGTGTGAATTCTGGCTTCATGAGATTTCTTTTCTTGGCCATATTGTCTCTAAGGATGGAATTTCCGTTGATCCTTCTAAAACCAAGGCAATCCAAGAATGGCCAGCACCGACAAGTATAACTGAGGTACGCAGTTTTATTGGTTTAGCAGGTTATTATCGACGTTTCGTCCAGAATTTTGCCAGATTGGCTAACCCATTGACAAAGCTCACACATAAAGGGATTAAATTTTTCCGGACAAAAGAGTGTGAAGAATGTTTTGATGAACTAAAGAGAAGATTAGTCAATGCCCCTGTATTGACTCTACCATCGGGGAATGATGGGTTTGTTATTTATAGTGATGCATCGAAGAAAGGACTTGGTTGTGTCCTTATGCAGAATGATAAGGTCATTGCCTATGCATCACGACAGCTAAAAATTTATGAGAAAAACTATCCTACTCATGATCATGAGTTAGCAGTTGCGATCTTTGCTTTAAATATATGGAGACATTACCTCTATGGTGAAAAATGTGAGATTTATACTGATCACAAGAGTTTGAAGTATATTTTCACACAAAAAGAACTCAACATGAGGCAAAGGCGATGGATTGAACTACTCAAGGATTATGATTGCACGATACATTACCACCCGGGGAAGGCAAACAAGGTGGCATATGCTTTGAGTAGAAAAGACCATGGAGTTTTGAATGTGATGAGAATTGAAAGGGATCCAATTTTCTTGGATCTAGTGAAGATGGACATGGGAATAACTAGGGAAGGTGAAACATCAATGCTTTTTCAAATGGTTTCCAAACCATCATTACTAGAAAGGATTAAGAGTTCTCAGACTAATGATGAAAAATTTCAGAAGAAGATTAAAGATGTGAATGATGGAAGATTGAGGGACTTTGTGTATACGGATGGAATTTTGAAATTCAGGAAGAGACTTTGTGTTCCCGATATACCTGATCTAAAAAGGGAATTGCTGGATGATGCTCATAGTTCCAATTTCTCTATACACCCTGGGAGCACCAAAATGTATAGAGATTTGAAGGAACATTTTTGGTGGGACAATATGAAGAGGGAGATTACTGATTTTGTGTCGAGGTGTATGGTTTGTCAACAAGTGAAAGCTGGAAGGCAACATCCTGGTGGAGTATTGCAACCTCTTCCCATACCTGAGTGGAAATGGGATAATATTACGATGGACTTTGTCATGGGACTACCAAAGACTCCTAGAAGGAATGATGCAATATGGGTCATTGTTGATCTTCTTACTAAGTCAGCACATTTTCTGGCTATACGGGCGGATCTACCACTTGAACGTCTAGCAAGATTATATATTAATGAAGTTGTAAGACTTCATGGAGTACCCCTATCGATTATTTCTGATCGGGATCCTCGTTTTACTTCATGATTCTAGAAAAGTCTTCAAAAGGCCTTGGATACTGAACTTTGTTTGAGCACTGCCTATCACCCTCAAATAGATGGACAATCAGAACGGACTATTCAAACCTTAGAAGACATGTTGAGATCATTCTCTCTTGACTTTCAGGGTATGTGGGATCAATACTTACCACTGGTAGAATTTTCCTATAACAATAGCTTCCATTCAAGAATTCAGATGGCACATTATGAAGCGTTATATGGAAAGAGATGTCGTACACCAACCTGCTGGGATGACGTTGGTGAAAGAAAACTTGTGGGACCAGAACTGGTGGAAGAAACAATGGAAAAGGTGAAGGTAATCCAAAACCACATCAAATCAGCTCAAAGTAGGCAGAAGAGCTATGCCGATAACAGAAGAAAGGTTTTGGAATTTCAGGTGGGTGATCATGTTTTCCTAAAGGTATCTCCATGGAAGGGAGTTATACGTTTTTGTAAGAAGGGTAAGTTGAGTCCCAGGTACATCGGACCTTTCGAAATTCTAGATCGTATTGGGGCTGTAGCTTATCGTTTGGAGATGCCGCCAAATCTTTCCAAAGTTCACGATGTTTTCCACATATCGCTATTGAGAAAATACATGCCCGACCCAACACATGTACTTACCTATGAGTAATTAGAACTGGAACCCGATCTATCTTATTGCGAAGAGCCCATCGGAATTCTTGATGTGAGGGAGCAGGTGCTGAGAAACCGGACGACTCGTCTGGTAAAGGTTTTGTGGAGAAATCATAAAATGGAAGAGGCAACGTGGGAACCTGAGGAACTTATGATGAAGAACCACCCGAGTCTTTTTATGCAGTAATACCCTATAAATTGCGAGGACGTAATTATTTGAAGGAGGGGAGAATGTAACACCCCAAGCTTCCACGGTACGTTTCCCTTCGAATAATGCAATAGCGTGTGTTGTACGCAACCTCGAGCTCTAACACACACCACAACTAATTAAACTAGCCGTTGTGAATAGTAATACCTAATTTTTGAAATTTTATAAATTTTATTTATCAAAATGGACTTCATTTTTGGATTCGGAATATCGAAATTAGCCTATGTTGAATTTTTTGTATTTTTCTGAGAACTTCTAATTTTTTATGAATAGTGAAAAATACTTAAAAACAACTTTTTTAATAAAAATAATTTATAGTGATAAATTATACTATTTAGTGGTTTTAAAGTATAATTATAATATATTTTTACCATTTTATCCAATGTTGGTCATTAGAATTAATTTAACATTGAAAATGGACATAAACAATTGTCAATCTTTTGATATAAATTGTTTATTAAAAACACGCTATTTGTTGTGACAGTGGGAATTAATTATAAAATTAATTAATGCAACTTATATGTTTTGAATTTTGTAAAATAGACATCATTTTTGAATTCGGAATATCAATTATAGATTAGGGTGAAATTTTGGCATTGTTCTGAAAAACTTCAATTTTTGATGAATAGTGAAACCACTAAGTGGTAGTTAAATAACTGATTTTTCGTTTAAATGAAATATTACCACTTCTGTGATTTGATTTTCAAAAATCCGACATACATGGTTGTCATTAAGAAGTAAAATGTGGTTGAATGAGATTAAAATAATTTTTTGTGAATAGTAACTTTTAAGTTCTTAATCGCGATTAGAGGTAATTAGTGTAGTTTAAGGTAAAAATAATGTTTTAATAATATGAGATGAGCTTGACACATGTCCTACCCTCATTGGATGTGCCATGTCCGACCAAGAAAATCCATGGGTCAACTAGGGTACCCCATGGAGCCACTTTAGTTGGAAAATGACATAAATACCTTTTATTTAATGGTAAAGTAAAAAATGACACAAAAATGAAATATTTTACTAAAACAATTTTTATATGGGGTTATACAAGTAATTTATTTGACTATAAATATTCATTGGAAAGCTAAAAAGATTTCCTACATCATAATATTTTTTTTAGAATTTTTAGACATTAAATAAATTAAATTATTTATGACATCATGATGATGCAGCGATGACCTCATTATTCAACGATTTAAATAAAATGAGAAGATAATGCAAAATCCAAGGCTTACACTTGTCCAAAGCCTATTGGATGAGGATATTTCGAACCCTTATCACCTTAGCCACGATTTTTATAAGTGTGGGACCTTTAGAATCCGAAAATCATTGTATAATAATGTAACATTTCAATCTTTCCAAAAGAGCCCCTCCTCTCCACTTATAAAAGGCCCCCGACTCTACCACCTTATTCACACTGTCAAGACTTTTGGTTCGGCCAACCTCTGCCCAAATACTCTCCCAACTTATCTCCCTTCATCCTAGAAGCTTTACTTTAGTCAGAAAGCCATCCTAAGGAGTCCTTTTTATCAAATCAAAAGGAAGAACCCGAAGAAGAGGTAACATTTTCATCACCCTCTTTCAAGTTTCTTTCTTCTTCCACTCCCTCTTTGTTTATTATTTCAATTCTAAAATTATAAATCCAGTATCTTCTATATACTATTATGTTATTATAAATATTGAAAAACCATATTCAGTATTCTACCCATCATTTGAATGACTTGTCACCATACGTGCGTACGTACGGCTTACCGTCTCCACGTCGTGGTGTAATTGTTATTCAATATATTATTATTTAGATGGGTATAATAATGATATGTAATTCATGTAAATAATAAATATAACATGATAATGATTCTGTATATATGATATACTATCCAATTATATATTATTTTAATATCAAAATAATGATATTGTCGCTCGTGCGTACGTACGGACTACCGTCTCCACGAACACGATGAGATTCATTCTCCGTCGTATCCATTCAAGTATAATTATCATTTGATGATTTAAAAATAATGTTTAAGGACATGATATCATTCTGGATATGAATAAGATACAACCTATCCCTTAAAAACACGACTTACGTAACAAAACATATAAAAGAAAACGAGTAAGTTAACACCCGAAACAACGATAAATCTAAGATATTGTTAACAAAGCAATGTTAAAAGATCATATATGATATTATATGAATGTATATGATTCTTGTATAATTTAATAACGATTATTTCACCATTATACAGGAAGTTACCCTACCCCAACCAAGGAAAAGTACAAGGTAAGGGTTTACTTCACAACCTCTTCATTATCCAAGGTTGTTTATACATAATTATCTACTCGGACCTCATTATCATCCACATCCATGTTTCTTAAAAATGTATTTCAAAACATTTTTACTACTAAATGGAAAATGTGTTAAAGTAATTTATACCCTTATACATTTTTGAAAGGAATCTTACCATCTTTTTCCAAACAATTTACTTTTTGACCTCTTTGACAAATTTATGGTAAGAATGTTTTCTAACTTATACGGCTGGTGCGGCTATTTTCCGTCATTATAACTTCGTCGAAGCTTCCATAACAAGCTTATAAGAATATCTTCAAAGTAAATGTATTATTTTATAATTATGGGACTTTTAAATCATTTCAAAAAGGAGAGATATTACTCTCAAATAGCTTTGATTTCATCCATGTCAACATCCTTTGATGGGTTTTAAGTTTAATTGAAATTGATTTATGATACAAAAATTCCATTGAACATTTTGTGAAATATTTGACTGTGGATGTGTTATTTTTATACCATCCATAGTTTATGGAGAAATTGTTGACATTTCGTATGCTAGTTTTAATACGAATATTTATGTTATGTTTAAACCTATTCATATGAGGAATGTATTGGACTTAATATGTGATGGGTGGAGCCCGCTATAGCTCCTCGATGCATCAGTAGGTCTCATGTGACAACTAGACATGGAATTGGCCGAAGCCCTTTCCCAATTTGATTTATGGTTTTGGCCGAGGCCTTAATCATTTTAGACGTCTTGGTCGAGGCCTTGACAAAATGTTTCAGAATGTCTGGCATTATACATTCCCTCATTATGAAAGTGGTTATTGATATTTCACGTGATTATTCGTCTAGTAGAATATCCATGTGAGTAAGTAATGGCATTATTTTATTTTAATTTTGCCATATTATGCTGATGTTAAATTTCAATAAGGCTTTTTTTTAGTTATACATTGCCTTAAATGCTTATGTTTTCTTATGAAAGTTTCCGCTATATTGTTATCCTTACGGAGCATTTGAGCTCACCCCTTTCAATGTTTTATTTTTCCCAGGATGTGAAGAAGTGTATTATGACTGACTTGCAAGAATAGTCAGTGAGGATATGAGTGTGGACTAGGGAGACCATGTTATTGTAGTTTTCATTTTTATGATGTAATGTAATGTTTATGAATGTATCTAGTGTTTCCAAGGATACTAAACTAATCAGTCTTTCGAGACTTGATCTTTTGTGATCATGCCAATGTTATGAAGTAATGCACCGACTCTGGGTAGCTGGGGTCGGGGCGTTACACTCGGGGTCCCTACTGAGTAGCTTATACTCATCCCTGCATCGGCTATCTCCGCACTGCGTTGTGTTGGTTGCAGACGATAGACAATGCTGATCGTGGTGGAGGCTTGTAGAGCAGGACGGTACCTGGAGGTGGAACACCGAGCGGGACGTACTCGGAGCGGTCAGGTGGACCCGAGGAGCAGTGGAGGCTATTTGTACCCACCCTTTAGGTGGGACTTCCATAGGACGGCTCGACGCTACGGCTTTTCTTTTTAGTTGCTGTTTTCCCCTTTCAGTTGTAATTTACAATTGGGCTTGTATTTCCGGCCCCTTTCACTTTCAGCACAGCTTGTTACAGTTTTTACTTAGTGTTTACTTTTATGCTTGCTTACTCTGTGGTGCTTGTTTACTTTTCAAAGGAAATGCCTTCCCTTTTTCCAGGATTTATGCCTTGATGCTAGTCGCCAGCCCCTGGCCTATAGAAGGTGGGCTTGGGGTAGTCATGGCACGGGCCCTGAGGACGGGTCATGACAAATTGGTATCAGAGGTGATCAGTTCTACCGCAGACTCTGATATTTCTTCTATGTGAAGTGATAGTGTTAAGCGTATTGAGTGTGGTTATCAGTCCAGGGAGTCCAATGTTGGTGCGGCGGCCGACGTATCCGTACAGAAGGAACCTGACTTTTGATTTCCTACTTAATGCACGAAAACATTGATTGCATGTGTGTTTGATGTTTTCTTTGTGATTACTTGTGTCAGCTCACCAGGTATACTGTTCTCACTGTGGCGCACTTGTTTCCTTTTCAGGATGGCCCGACGACGGCAGCTGGCTAGGGTTCCGAGAGTAGACTGCGATGAAAGCCCGCCGAGCGACGAGGCCTCGGTGCAGGTCCCTTTGACGGCAGAGGCACCGGTTGTACCTCTACCCGCCGATCTACCAATGCTCCCCGCCACGACCGCTGACGATGCACGTCGCCTCGAAGCTCTGCACGAGTTCCAGCGCCAGCGACCACCCAGGTTTCATGGGGAGAAGGACCCCCAGGCAGCCGAGGACTGGCTGGAGGTGGTCGTTCGAGTTTTCAGGCTAGTGAGGACGCCAACAGACCTTAGGATGATCCTCGCGGTGAGCCTACTGCACGCAGCAGCGGGCCGATGGTCGAGCTTGATGCTCTAGGTGCACGACGAGGCATCTCTTCTCTGGACGGACTTCGAGAGCCTCTTCCTCTCAGAGTTTGTCTTGGACACCCTCCGTGCGGTGCGCATCCAGGAGCTTCTTCAGCTGCGGCAGGGTAGCTTGACGGTCGCCCAGTACGCGGGGAGGTTTACCGATCTTTCTCGCTACTTGACCGACATGGTACGGGACCCCTTCTTCCGGGCCCTATCCTTTGAGCAGGGTTTGAGACACGAGATTAGGGCATCGCTGATCTCCCTTAGCATTCCGACTCAGGCCGGAGTACTGGAGCGAGCCCTTCTGATCGAGAGCTTTCTTGTTGAGTCTACATCAACAGTGAGACCTACCGCAGGGCGGCAGGTAGCGGAGTCTTTGGCAGCAGGTAGCCGATGGATGACTCAAGGTTCTAGGCAGACCAGACCCTCTCGTAGACGACCTCAGGACACTAGCTCAGCAGTGTGGGGCACACAGAGCAGAGCCAGTCTTTCGAGAGGCAGGCAGTGCTACGCATGCGGCGGGCAGGGCCACATGGCTCGTGACTGCCCGACCCGCCGTACCGAGGAGCAGTAGACGGTGTAGGGGCCACCTAGGCAGAGGCAGAGGGTCAACCGTGGCGGTACTTAGGGAGGAGGAAGATGAGGTAGAGGAGCTGGCCAAGCAGCAGGTGGTGGGCGACGCTTTGATGCTCTACCCCCACCACCACCAGGAGGTCTGCCCCGACCACAGGGAGCTGGCGGGCATAGACAGGCACAACTCCAGGCAGCGGAGGCCTATGACCACGGTGTGCCAGAGATGATTTAAGGTACGATATGTGTCTATTCCACCCTTGCTGCAGTTCTTATAGACACAATAGTGAGTCACTATTTCATAGCCATTTCCCTTGTTCGGAGTTCGGAGATTCCGACAGAGCCGTTGGCTCGATCCTTACGGCTAGAGACCCCTACGGGAGCAGACTCGATGATTACGCACTGGTGCCGACAGTGTGAGCTTACTCTAGGAGGCGAGAGCTTTGGCTATGATCTTATGGTAGCGGCGTCGAGGCCTTACGACGTTATCTTTGGCATGTATTGGTTATCTACAGTCCATGCTCAGATCGACTGTTTTAGGCACAAGGTGCGATGTGTACGCACCGACGGGAGTAGGTTCACCTTCACTGGCGAGAAGGGAGCCTTTGCAGCATAGGAGGGACTCTTGCAGAGGAGGGGGAAACCCATCACTCATCAGTTGGCTAGCCTCATCCTAGGAGCAGTGGACGTGCGGAGTCCTATTTTTCTTGCAGTGGTGGATCAGTATGTAGACATCTTCCCCGAGGACGTTCCAGGACTACCTCCTCGCAGAGAGGTAGACTTTTACATTGACCTGTACCCCGGGACAGCCCCGATATCCACTCCAGCATATCGGATGGCCCCCTCTGAGCTTCGAGAGCTGCGGGAACAGTTGGAGGACTTGCAGGGCAATGGGTTCATCCAACCTAGTGTTTTACCCTGGGCTTCCCCGATATTGTTCGCCAAGAAGGCGGACGTGAGCTTGCGACTGTGTGTCGATTATCGTCGCCTGAACCAGGTGACTATGAGGAACAAGTATCCACTACCGAGGATTGATTACCTATTTCATCAGCTCAAGGGAGCACGTTGGTTCTCGAAGATAGACCTCAGGTCAGGCTATCATCAGCTCAGAGTTCGAGATGAGGACGTGTAGAAGACGACCTTCAGGTGTCGGTATGGACACTACGAGTTCTTAGTTATGCCTTTTGGCATAACCAACGCTCCAGCAGTGTTCATGAGCCTCATGAACAGGATCTTCCAGCCATACCTCTATCGATTTTTCATGGTCTTCATCGACGACATTTTGGTGTACTCGACCACGGAGGAGGAGCACACCTACCACTTGCGGGTTGTACTAGACACACTCTGAGAGCACCAGCTTTATGGAAAGCTCTCGAAGTGCCAGTTCTAGTTGCGTGAGGTACACTTCTAGGGGAACATCATTTATGAGGCGTGAGTTGTAGTGGATCCCACGATGATCGAGGCAGTGCTAGCTTGGGAGCCTCCCAGGAGCGTGACGGAGGTGCGAAGTTTCTTGGGTCTAGCCGGATACTATCAGAGATTTGTGCCGGACTTCTCCAGAGTTGCGGCACCACTCTCAGATTTGAAGAAGAAGGGGAAAACCTTTGTTTGGTCAGACAGATGTCAGACAGATGTCAGCAGAGCTTCCAGGAGCTGAGAAAGAGATTGACCAGCGCACCTATCTTGAGGTTGCCTGAGGAGGGAGTTGGATACGTATTCTACTGCAATGCATCAGGGAACGTACTCAGATGTTTCCTGATGCAAGAGCGGGCCGTGATTGCCTATGGATCAAATCAGTTGAGGCCGCATGAGCAGAACTACGCCACGCATGACCTGGAGTTAGCAGTAGTGGTCTTCGCACTGAAGACATGGCAGCACTATCAGATGGGCGAGTGCTTTATAGTCTTTTCTGACCACCAGAGTCTCATGTACATCTTCTCTCAGAAGGACCTGAATCTGAGACAACGACAATGGTTCGAGTTCCTCCAGGACTATGACTTTGAGATAGTCTATACTACTGGTAAGGGGAACGTAGTAGCCGATGCCCTCAGCAGGAGGACGGGTATTCAACTACTTGAGGAGGCGACAGAGCAGCTAGCCGCCTTGTAGATATCCTTCGTGGATAGGGGCGGAGCAGCCTTTATTCAGTCTCTCACAGTCTCTCCTCCACTTCTACATCGAGTCAGAGAGGCACAGCGTGGGGACGCTGACTGTGAGACGCGGCGTGCACATATATACTCAGGACAGGCACCTGATGGTTTCTCCCATGCAGCAGAGCACGACGTCCTTTTCAGAGGACGTACCTTGGTACCAGTTGCTTCAGGAGAGGAGGTGCTGAGAGAGTTTCACACTTCTCTTTTGGCGGTACATCTTGGAGTGGAAAAGATGTACCGGGACCTCAGACGACAGCACTGGTGGCCGGGCATGAAGAAGGCTGTGGAAGAGTTCGTTTCTTGATGCCTCACCTGCCAGCAGGTGAAGGCAGAGCATCAGGTACCAGCAGGCTTGGTACAACCCTTGGAGGTCCTGAAGTGGATGTGGGATGGGATATCTATGGAATTCGTGACTGGACATCCATGCACTCCCAGAGGTCACGACTCCATTTGGGTGATTGTTGACCAACTCACCAAGTCAGCACACTTCTTACGCATTAGAGAGCAGGGATCAGTAGAGAGCTTGGGGCGTCTCTACGTCCAGGAGATTGTACGGATTCACGGTATGACATCATCTATCACCTCCGATCGAGATGCTCGCTTTACTTGCTGGATTTGGAAGGGGTTGCAGGAGGCATTCGGGACGCAGCTACGTCTGAGCACCGCCTTTCACCCTCAGATGGATGGTCAGACGGAGAGGACCATTCAGACTCTCGAGGACATGCTCCGCGCATGTGTCCTTGACTTTGGTCGTAGTTGGGAGGATCATATACCTTTGGTGGAGTTCGCGTACAACAATAGCTACCACTCCACCTTCAGGATGGCACCATACGAGGCGTTGTACGACAGACCTTGCAGATCTCCTTTGTGCTGGATAGACCCTAAGGAGTCAGCACTTGTGGGACTAGAGATGGTCCGGGCCACGACAAAGAAAGTCCAGGTCATCCAGGAGTGGATGAGGACCGCTCAGAGCCGGCAGAAGTCTTATGCTGACAGGAGGCGGAGGCCACTAGAGTTCGAGGATGGCGACCACGTCTTCTTGCATGTCTCACCTCGGTGTGGATTTCAGAGATTTGGCCGAGGTGGTAAGTTGTCTCTACACTTCATCGGACCCTTCCAGGTCCTCAGCAGGATTGGAGAGGTAGCTTATCACCTGGCTCTACCACCTCAGTTGCACCGGGTGCACGACGTCTTCCACGTATCTCAGCTGAGGAGATACGTGCACGACCTGACACATATCATTGACTATGGGGAGATGGACGTGGATAATGGGGCGACTTTTGCGGAGGTCCCAGTGGAGATCGAGGATCGACAGGAGTGGGTCCTACGTGGATGATCAATTCCTCAAGTGTCCATCAGATGGCAGCACGAGAACCTCTAGGAGTGAACTTGAGAGCGGGAGGCTTAGATGCGTGCTCAGTACCCCCATTTGTTTCCCTAGTTTATGATGTATCTTTACGGGGATGTAAAGCCCTGAGGTGGGAGTAATGTAAAGACCCATAAATTTCAAGGAATTTTTTTTTCTGAATTTTTTTTGGAATTTTACAAGAACGCAACCTCTGACGACACCTGATTCCGAGGCCCGGTGTGCCCGGAATCATTTTCCGAAGTTTGGCTCAGGTACGTTCAGTGAACGGACGAGCGGGTGTTTCTAACTTTTGAACCGGTGCCCGGAATCGAATTCTGAGGGCACCGATGAAATTGCAGCGCCGATATTTTCTTAGAAACTCCTCTTCCAGAGTTGCGTTTGCTTGGTTTTGGTTTTTAATTTTTGGGCTTAAAGTTAAGAAATAAAATAATTTGTGCGAAAAACTTTATTTTATTTCACTTAAGCCGCTTGGAAGCCACATAAAGCTGCTTAAGCGGAGTTGTTACAGATAGGGTGCTATCCAAAAATATCCAACTCTCTTGGTAGGATATTTGTGAGGTGGGGCCCGCATGAGCCCCACCGTTTCTTTTCCGCTAAGTAACGCACCCGCGGAAACCCGTCATTATGAAAGTCAACTGATGCGTTTTCATAATTTCTTAATGCACCAATTAATTGGGCGGTTTATTTTGATGAAATGATTCTACGAATTAATGGGTCATTACTTATCTCTTTTTTTGTTGTTGGCGTAATAATAAAATAAGACCAACGCACGACTTCTGGAAAAATGATCATTGAGAGGATTTGACAAACCTCAAGTTCTTCACCCTCCTTCGCAAAGAACGCGAAGAACGCGAAGAACGCGAAGAACGCCGGCATCTGACGAAGAACGCCGAAACCACGGAAATCGACGACGCGACACCGTGTGCTGCGACGCCGACTTTTCCTCTTCCGCGACGTTCTTCTGTGACGTTCCTTCCTCCGTGACAAAAATCTTCAATCATCCATTGAGGTGAGAGTTTTCGATTCTTTAAATTCCTTTGTGGTTTCTAACTCAAGATGAATTTAATTATTAAAATTAAATCTATTGTTTCTTGGTCCTTGGTGTTCGTCGATGCAGCGCCGGATACCGCGACGACGCGACGATCCCCACCTTCCGTGATGATCAATTCCGCGAAGAACGCGCTTGCGACGACTTGACGAAGTAGGGGTTTTTTGTGAAATAACATTATTTTCCCGTGATTGTTTCTTTTAAAGCAAAGAACCCGGATCAAGTTCAATTTTAATCCTATTAAAATTGTATCTCTCCTTGATTCATGTGTTGAATAAATTCTCCCGACTATTATTATCTAACGTTGAGGGTGCGGGCCAAACGAACACAGCCCGACAACCCTCCGCCATTCTTCGTGGTTGTGCGGATTTGGCGGGCGACGAAAAAATGTGACGCAAGGGCGATTTGATGATCCCGCAGTGAAGAACGGAACCTGGAAGGAACAACGGAACAGAAGGGAAGGAAAACCAACCACCGGAGAAAATCCAGTGGCCCACGGAAGCCACCGGCGGCTCCAGTGGACCCGCAGCCGCACGGGTTCGGCGTACATGCGGGAGGTGGCTTTTGCTGCGTCCGTTGACTAGGGCGGCACCCCGCGGGGGCCGCGGTGCTGTCACACGAGGGAAGCGAGCCCCCCGCGCTGCTCGGCCGCTCGGCCGAGCCGGGCCGCGCCCTGGCCTGGCCAGACCGGGTCCTGCCGGGTTGGACAGGGTTGGGTCGAACTGGTTCAGCCGACCCAGGGGGGGTCGGGCCGGGTCGGCCCGGGCCCAGACCCCCATCTTCGGACCGTTTTCGGTCTTTTGCCCGTAACTTGAGATACGGGCCTCCGAACGACATGCCTTCAACGTCCACGCGATCCTTGGATCGAGACAGTCGTTTCGGTATATTACACTCAAGGTTTCGGAATACTTTGGGTTCAGCCGGGTTGGCTCGTCCACGAAACCAACCGGGCCTTCGGAGCGAAAACACTCATATCTTGAGCTCCAGACGTCCGATTGACGTGTCGTCGACTTTGGTGGATTTCTCTAAGTGAGACAAACCTTTTGGATAACTCAGCCCAAGGTTTGGATACAGGTGGAGTATGGTCGGGTTGGTTTTGCCTAAAAAAACCAACCAGGCCCCTGGGACGAGAAAGCCAATAACTCTTAGACTGGGCGTCCGATTGACGCGCCGTCTGCGACGTTGAGTTCCTGTTGACGATACAGAACATTGGGTACATCAACTTCAGACTATGTTTCAGTTGATGTATCAGCCCCTCGGCTCGTGGAGCAGACCCTCCCGAATGAGCTTGCTGTGTGTGGGAACCCTAGTGCTGGCTGCAACTGCTACTGTGACTACGACGACGACTCTGCAGAGATCCTCAGTGGACTACGATAATGACTGTGCAGAGATCCTAAGTGGACTGCGACGAAGACTGTGTAGAGATCCTCAGTGGACTGCGACGACTACTGCACTCAGCGATCCTACGTGGATCAGTGCTACAGATCCTGTGTGGATCCGATCCTGTGTGGGTCAGCGCTCAGCGGTTCTGTGTGAGCCAGCGCCTACAGGTCCTGTGTGGGCCCGATCCTATGTGGGTCTTTGCGGGGGTTAGTTACCTATTGATCCTTCGTGGGTCCGATCCTATGTGGGTCATTGAGGGGGTTAGTACCTATCGATTCTTTGTGGGTCCGATGACTTAGATGGATCATTGATCATCTTTATCGTCATCCAAAGATGTATACCTGTGTGAGCTGAATCTTGTGTTACTCTCCATTGTGGATTGTGTTGAACTATCCTGTGTGCATTTACTGTTTACTCTCCTTTGTGGATTGTGTTGAGACATCCTATGTGGATTACTTTTTCTCTCCTTCATGGATTGCGTTGTGCAATCCTGTGTGGGTATACGTTTTTCTTTCCTGTGTGGACTGGGTTGTGCTTGGGCTCGGATGTTGGAGCCGAACGGGAATTGATGACTTAGGTATATGTATGGGAATATACCTAAGCAGTGTCAGTTGTTGCTTCGTGATTGTGTCTTTCCTTTGTGGTTTATACTTTGTGGATTTCGGGAGACCTTCGGGGGCCTCGGGGTCCCTACTGAGTATCTTATAGTCACCCCTGCATTGGCTATGCCCGCACTACATTGTGTTGGTTGCAGACGACAGACAACGCTGATCGTGGTGGAGGCTTGTAGAGCAGGACGGTACCTGGAGGTGGTCCACTGGGCGGGACGTACTCGGAGCGGTCAAGTGGACCCGAGGAGCAGTGGAGGCTATCTGTACCCACCATTCAGGTGGGACATCCAGAGGACGGCTCGACGCTGCAGCTTTTATTTTCAGTTTCTATTTTCCCCTTTCAGTTGTACTTTACAGTTGGGCTTGTATTTCCGGCCCCTTTCACTTTCAGCACAGCTCGTTACAGTTTTTACATAGTGTTTAATTTTTCGCTTGCTTACTCTGTGGTGCTTGTTTACTTTTCAAAGGCAATGCCTTCCCTTTTTCCGGGATTTATGCCTTGGTGCTAGTCACCAGCCCCTGGCCTATGGAAGGCGGGCTTGGGGTAGTCACGGGACGGGCCCCAAGGACGGGTCATGACAATCCACCCCCTGTAGCACTATATAATTTATTTCTTAGGGAGGAAGAGAATTTAATATCAATGGGTGGGGGATGAAATATTCAAATTAAGGATGTACATATTGTGAAAGAATATGTTGATGTATTTGCAAAGGATTTACCCGGAAGTCCTCTATAGTAGGAAGAAAATTTTTATATTGATTTAATTCTTAGTTCCAGAACTATTTTAAACACACCTTATAGAATGGACATAGTCGAATTTGTTAAACTAAATAAACAACTAGAGGAATTGAGTGATTAAGAATTTGTCTACCTTATTGTTTCTCTATGGGGAGCTCATTTTCTCTTTGTAAAGAATAAATATTGATCCCTAGGGAAACACATTGAATATATAAGCCAATATTGTTTGATGACTGGCCTTAAATTAGGATATCATCAGTTGTGTGTGAGGAGGTAATATATTCCAGAGATAGAATTTTGAACCAGGTATGGGAATTAAAATCGTACAATAATGCCTTTTGAACTGACTATTTCACCCTATGTTTTCATGGATTTAATGAATATTGTTTTCAAGGAATACCATGATGACTTCATTGTGGTATTTATTGATTTTATCTCAGTATACTCCAAAATCTATGAAGATCATGAGAATCACTTGCACTTTATTCTGAAGACTCTTAGAAGAAATAAGCTGTTTGAGATGTTTAGATAGTGTGATTTCTAACATCAAATAGTTTCTTTTCGTGGAAATATTTTCTCTAAAGATGGAATCTTAGCTGATCGTACAATGAAAGTGGTAGTTCAGGAATGGCCCACTCTAACAAACGTAACTGAGGTATATAGTTTTTTTGGTTTTGGAGGTAATTTTTAGTGTTTTTAGAACTTCTCCTGATTACCTAACCCATTAACAAAGATCACTTGTAAAGGGGTTAAGTTCATATGGACAAAACATTGCGAAGTATATTTTTAAGAATTAAAGAAGATGGTAGTTAATGCTCCAATCATAACTCTACCATCAATAAATGGAGGATTTGTGATTTATAGCGATGCATCAAAGAAAGGGCATGGAAATGTCCATATAAATAATGATAGAGTAATTACCTATGCCCCAGGTAGTTAAAAAATCATGAATATAACTACACAAATCAAGATCTTTAGTTATCAGCTAAAATATTTTCTCAGATGATGTGGATACATTATCCCAACGGTGAAATATGTGAGATATATATTGATCACAAGAGCTTGAAATATATCTCCTCATAAAAAGAACTCAACATGAGTAAAATGTCATAGCTCATGATACATATTGATTTATGATTATTCCATGAGCTACCACCCATGAAAGGAAAATAAGGTTGTTGTTTCATTGAGCATGAATGATCAAGGAGTTTTAAACAAAATGAGGATTAAAATGGATCATGTATTTAAGGATCTAGTAATGATGGATATGGGAATTATCAAAGAAGGTGAAACATTTTTTACTTTACAAATTGGTTTCTTGACAATATTTATTCTTAATAATAAAAACATATCAGTTTAATGATGAGAATAATCAAAAGAAAATTAAAGGTCTGAATGATGGTATGTTGGACAACTACGTGTGTGAAGATGAGATTTTATAATTTGGGAAGAGGCTATGTGTTCCCTCATTAATTGAGCTGAAAAGGGAGCTAATGGATGACACCCATATCTCAAATATCTCTATACATCCTGGTAGTACTAAAATAAATACAGATTTGATGGAACATTTTTTGTGAGACAACATGAAGTGGGAAGTTGATGATTTTTTATTAATTTGTTTAGTATCTCAACAAGTGAAGACTTATTGATAACTTCCTATAGGATTCATAAAATCTCTACCTATCCTTACATGGAAATGGGATGAAATAACCATATATATTTTTCAAAAGATTACCCAAACATCTAAGAAAGAATGATGTAATGTTGGTCATTATAGACTGACTTTTGAAATTTTAACATTTCCTTGCTATAAAAAATGATTTTCCACTAGAGCGCATTCCAAGAATCAATATCAATGACGTTTTAGGGATTTAATGGAGCACCTATCTTAGTTATTTCTAATTGTGATTCACTATTCACATCAAAATTATAGAAAATTCTTAAAAAAAATATTTGGATTCTGAGATTCTATTAAGTACTTCTTATCACCCTCAAAATGAAATGTAATTATAAAGGATGATCCAAAATTTAGAATACATGTTTAGATTGTGCTCACTTGATTTTCAAGGTATGTGGGATCAATATTTACCTTTGGTGGAGTTTCTCACAATAATTTTTCCATTCATGTATTAAAATGGAACCATATGAAGCATTGTATGCAATGAGATGTTGTACACTAATGTTATGGGATGAAGTTGGTGAAATGAATCTTGTGAGCCCATAGCTTTTGGAGGAAACAACAGTGAAGGTAAAAACTATTCAATCCAATATAAAAGTTTCTAAAATAAGGAAAAAGTGATATTCTAATAATTAAATAAAGGAGTAGGAATTGCAAGTTGTATATAATGTTTTTTTAAAAGTATCTCCATGGAAGGGTGTTACAATATTGGGGAAGAATGTTAAATTGTGTCCCAAGTACATTGGACCTTTTGAAATTATGAAGCGAATTGGAGTTGTGGCTTATCATTTGGTAATGAAGCCCATCCTTTCTATGGTACACAACATGTTCCATGTCTAAATGTTGATAATGTAAATTCCAGAACCAACACATGTACTAACTTCCGAAGGTATAGAATTAGAACCTGACTTATCTTAATTTGAATAGCCTATCCAGATTCTAGACACTAAATAATAGGTGTTGAGTAATCGAGCGACTCAGATGATAAAGGTGGTTTGAAAAAATAATAAAATTGAAGATGCAACGTGGGATCCTGAGGAACATTTGATTGATACCTAACCAAATCTTTTTATGAGGTAACCATCTCTTAATTTCATAAACAGAAGTTTTTTATGGGGGGAAGAATGTAACACCCCATGGTATTACAAATAAATTTAATATATAATGAATTAAACACTGATCCAATAAAAAAAAAGCTTTGTTATGGGAGACAGTTATATCCTAGCCACTAAACTTAATTTTTCATCTTTTGTTATTTTAATTTCAAAAAACTAACATACATGGTTTTGATCAGTATGATATTTTGAGTCTGATAGGATCAACATAAATTTTTGATGAATAGTAACTTATCCTTATGAATAATAACTTACCCTTATGAATTTTAATGTACCCTTATGAATAGACACTGAACCCCTGTATGTATTAATAAAATTTAGGCACCATATAAATGAGGGTGGATATTTTAAAAATTATTAATTATGTGTTGATATTTTTGCGAGTAATAAATATTTTGTTTTAATTTTAAATTAATAAATTTATCTATTGTAAAATTCATTTTCTTAAAAATCATTCCTTAATAAATATTTTGTTTCTCTATGATTTTATGATTATTTTATGAGACCTCATCTAATTTTGAATGTATTATCCGTTTTATATTTAAAATATGTTTTTTTCAATTAAATAATGACATTATTAAAAAATTAATTTCTATAATTTAGATAATTAGTTTGATAAAATGGAGTTTAGTTTTTAATTCTAAATGTAAAATAATGGTTTGGGTGAATTTTTTCGATTTTTAGGAAATACATGAATTTTTGGTGAATAGGGAAATTCGATAATTTACGAAATATTCTAAATAAATGAATTTATGAATAATGCATGAGTCCTAGATGATGCAAATATCCATTGGATAAAACTCACAAGAAATAATTACTATTTTTGGTCGTAATAATTAAACACCATTTCTTGTCTTGAGAAAAATAATAAAATAATGAATAAGATATTCAAAAATCACTCCTCTCCTCACCTATAAAAACCACCCCGCCCTCCCTCTTCTCTTCACTTCTCTAAGCCATGAAGCATCTCAATGTTCTACCAAAATACTTTTCCCTAGTCTCTACCTATTCCTAGGAGCTCTTGGTATTTCCAAAACACCAAAACCCCTTACCTTAACGAGGTTCTCAAGGAGATGTACTCAAGCAGTAAAATCCTCTTCCTATTTTCCCTTTCAATTTCTTTTAGTTCCATATTTTTTTATTATATCCTCACCTCCTATATCCAAATGATAATGGTAAATCCAATGAAATCTATTTAATATAATTAAATCATGTTAATGAAATATACACCATCAATATACTTACTCTCTCTATATTATTTTAAAAACAAAATCCTCATCCGGGATGAGCCGATTTACAACCTTCATGGATGAAAAAGTTTTGTTCTTCAATTTCTTCCTGAGGTCTGGTCATGAAACCATTTTTATGGTTGAAACTGATTCAAATTTTTTTTATTATATATTATTTAATTATTCTAGATCCACTATTTATATATGATATTAAATAATAGAACAAAACTAGTTCTTTGTGATCGAGAAATTGCCATAAAACTCTAAAATAATATCACTAGATGTTTTATCTAATGATTCACAATAATATTCTTTAAAAAATGATATGAATAAAAATTTAAAATGCTATATGTTCATAAATATCTTATAAATTCAATTCTATATAATTATACCCATTCCACATTAACTTCCACTGTCTTATATAATTATACTGATCATGAAAACCAAGGAAATGAACTCTCTCAAGTGAAAAATTTGAATCTTATTACTTATAAAAACGACATAAATGAACTTAATTAAATTATTAAGAATAAAAAAATGTAAATAATTTTCTGAATAAAATAACTAAGGAATTTACTTTGATTATAACTGAACATTAAGCTCATGTTCAGAACACATTCAGACAAAATGTGAGGGTTTTCTACCCAAACATCCATTTTCTTTCAGGTTATACGTTTTCTCTCTTAATAACAATTAAATTCTTAATTATTATCATGCACTTATAATAAATTAGGTTTTATTTTTCAATATATGTGTACCAATTAAAATCCTTCTTTATTTTGTGGATAGTTAAATGTTTTATAAATAACTTTCTCAATTCATCCCGATAAACAATCCTGATTCAATGGAACTTCTCAAATTCATAACTATTTTCAAGTGCACTATATAATTATTTTTAACTGAAAACTATTTTTATAAAATGAATAATTTCATTATGGGAAAAATACAATAGTTTATTTCTGGTTGTGTCAAAAAAATTTCCAAATGAACTATTCTTTTCAAAGTAAAAGTTTTTTTATCTCAAACATTTCTCAAGGATTTTATTAGATTATTTAAGTCTATTTCAACATAATTATTTTGTTTTATGTATTATTGGGGTTAATATCTTATTTTTATAATATAAAATATTTTATTTAGCGGTTTATGATAAGTTTTACTATAGACATACTATGTTTATACCATTCACTATACTACTCCGAATGGTTAGTGTTTATGTGTATATATTGGGGAATGTTATTTCATATGTTCATGTTGTTTATGATTACCTAGTTTCATATTAGGAATTAATTGAACTTAGAAAGTGATAGGTGGGGCCCTATATGTCCCCTAAATTTATATTTAGGTCTCATGAGACAAAATAGAATTGGGTTTTGGATGAGGCCTTACCCAAGTATTTTAAGACGTCTTGGTCAAGGCATTGATAATATGGTTTAGATGTCTGGAATTATGCATTACCTCATTATGGTTTTCATAATTAATATACCATGTGATAGTTCATATAGTAGAATATCAATGTTAATGTTTCATTATCTAATGACAATTTATATATCATTATTTAACCATCTTTCAATCATGCCATATTATGCTCCAGTATAATTTTTAATGGCAATGTTTTCAGCTATTGAACATGCTTAGTGTTTATGTTTACAATAACTTACACTGTATTAGTTACCCTTCATGATCATATGTGATCACCTCATTATTAATTTTTTTTCTCTAGGTGGTTAAGATGAATATTATTAATGGATTTCATGGATAATCTAGGAGTTTATGTGTGATTTAAAAGAAGTTGATATGGTGTATTTCCTTTCAAGTTATAATGTTGAACTTATATATGTATATTATTTTCCAATGAAACATAAATGTTATTTCATTCTAGATACGAATTTTTGTTTTATATTCTAATGTAATTTATTATGGCACCGGCTCTAGGCAACATGGGTCGGGTCCTTACACATGGAAAATCCTAACATTCAATCTTTACACGATCAAATGATCTATGGTTCAATATGGAATGTTAATTTTTTAAAAATTCATTTTTAATGATTAATATATAAAAATAGATAATTAACACGAGGTGATATTAATAGAAATTGATCTGTAAGGTTTGGAGAGAAATATTCCAAAATTTAGAACTCAAGAATACAATTGTCCAAAGTAACCACACGCGCAATGTTTTATATATGTGAGGACCACAATACAAGAATTATGAAATGTATAATGACCTATATATTTCATAAATATAAATAAAATATAAATATATGAATATTAATTACAAAAATCACAAAAAACATGCTAAAACCCTATAGGTTTATTGTATTTGGAAACATGGAAATAATAAAAAATTATTCATAAAGCAATTGCATCATCTAGCACTTATTCCATCACACCTTGAACCCTTTTTGATACATCTTTATGAATACCCTTCTTTATATCCTAAGGAAAATAAACAGAAGGAAGGGTGAGATCAAATTCCCATTAAGGGTAAATTTTGGAGATATCAATCATCAAATAATCACAAAACATAGGAACATAAAAGACATTATAAAATTATATCTTTTATAACAAAGATCATTATATCATGTGATGAGATAAATCACATGAGTTTATAACAATACAATGATCATATTCAATGAGAGAATAACATAGGACATGGGATTTTGGTATACAAATATTCATATAAAATCATTTACAAATTACTGAAGGATCACTACCATGAGCATTATAGTAGACAAAGTCCCTTACTAAACCAATTTCATTTTTCATTCCTGCCCTGTATTATTGAACAAAGTTTACTAACCCTTCCAATCCTATCTCTATCATGAGATATAAATATATTATTAATTCATTGGATGGAGATATAGGTCCCACCCATCAAATAATGAAAATCATATATATGTGTTCCATAAAAAAATAAATTATTCATTATATCAGAACCCATGGAATGAAATGGATTTCATAAACATAATTAAATTTTAACATAACCCATAGAAAAGTAACGAGTTTTATAAATAACATTCCATAAGAAACTTAATCCAACCATTAGAATAATAGGGATAATATCCTTAAAAAAATATACCAATTAAATAATTTGTAACATCAAGGAATATTATCATAGATAGAAAAAATTTTGAGAGATCACTTAAAAATAACCATTGAGTAAAATATTCATTATTACTTGAAATTGTTTTCTTTTCTTAAAATAAAATGCAATTTTAAAAGAAATAAATTTATTTGAAAATATACTTGTATGATTTTAATGGATTCTTCAAGGAATTAGTGCATCATAAAATCATAAAAATTCATTAAATTCTTATAAGATGAAAAACATTCCTCATTTAATTTTTCTGGAAAGTCCTAATGTACCTAATTAGAAAAATGAAAAAATATTCCTTTCAAATTGTTTAGTAATAAAAAAAAGGGTAAAAATGAAAAATTGAATAATAATAGTAAAAATGTTTTGAAAGATATTTTTACGAAACGTGGATATGGGTGATAAATATTCACTTGCAGATACTTATGTATAAATAATGTAGAATAATAATGAGATTGTGAAATTAAACATTATCTTATGTATACTTTCTATTTTATATTTTTAAAAATTATATATAACAGTTCAAATAATGTTATAAATTTAATGAAAAATAATATTAATATTTATTATATCATATGTTATCCACTTATGTCATCTTTCACCCTATTGTTAATAATATTTCATTATTACCCTTCTTTCGGGTGTTAACTGCTCCATTTTCCTACGAATATTTTATCATATAAGTTATAGTAATTTTTCTTAAGATATATTAAAATCATATAAAGAATTATGTTATGGTAGAATATATAATATATATTTTTTAATATATTAATATAATCATGCATTAATGTTTAACATGAATAATGAATCGCATTGCGTCGTGGAGATGATATGCCTTACGCACACATGAGCGATGATATCATTCAATTAATGGTTAAATAGTAAGAAAGATTATGGAATATTACTTATTTTTAGAGAATAAATATAATTTTATAATTATCATATATATATATAATCCATAATTATACCCATCCAAAAAATGTAGTAATGAAAAAATAGACTACACCATGACATGGAGATGATATGTCATACATACATGCACACAATTCTTTTGTTTTTAAGAGGATGGATACAATATGGAATATGGTTATTTCATAGTCATAATAAAATCTCAAAATATATTTGATATAATGGTTTCTAATTTATAATAGAAAAAACATAGGAATGGGATATAAAAGAATAAATAATCTTGAAAGTGTCGGTAAACATGATTACCTCTTCTTTGGAGGAATTCCATTAAATATCATATTAGGTACACTAGGGTTGGTGTTTTGAGAAAAAAAACATATTTAATTGATATAGTGAATTTGATAAGAGTAATTATCAGGTTATTTTCAAGATTTAATTCTTAATGTCATGTGAATAAGTGAGGGAGTTGGCACCCTTTTATAATTGGGTCGAGGGGGTGTTTTGGGATTTTTGAAAATATTAATTTATAATAAATTAAATCTCAATAAAAATATTTCTAAAAGGAATTGGATTTGATGATAAGATGATATATGGTTTTAATACCATCACAAAATATATTTTAAAAATTTATATGTATTATTTTAGACCTTACAATTTTAATTAACCCTTAATTATCCTTTTTTAATATTAACTACGAAAATAACATTCTCAATATTAAAAGGTAATATGTTTTAATTATATGACATCATTTGGCCCATAAATGAAACATTTATAACATTTTAGACCATATTATAATAATTTTTTTTATTTTTAAATAAGTTTTTATTATTTTTAATGACTTTAATGATATACTATTTAGATAAAATACCATTAGTGTCAATTTCGAAAAAATTTATTTTGGAATTTAAACAATATAAATATAAGTTATCTTTGAACAAAATATTTAATTATATCTCTAATAGTTAAATGGATTATATAATGTTTTTTTATCACATTAATTATCTCAAATAATATTTACTATAATATTTTTTGTAATAATTATTTTATATTTACATTAATTAAATACTTACCACAGCAGTATTGTAGAGTTATTTACTACACTTATTTGTTAGGAAAAATTGAAAATCAAATACCCTGATGAAGATAAATCTTCTATATTTCATCAAAATTTTTATAGTAAAATATATTATTTGGGTAACCCTAAATTATAAGTTATATATTATTTAAAACATGAATGTGACGTCTTTGATTTTTTTTTTAAATAATATATTTTTAATTTTATATTATCAACTATGTGGCCTAAAATGAAAAAATAAATTTATATCGTGAATTTATTTTTATTATGTAAAAAATTTAAATTTAAATTTGCTCATAACATACCTTTTCATCCATGTGGACACATATGATATTTTTAATACAATGAAAGTTAAATTTTGAAACTTTCTTTGAATTAAATATTATATGTGTATTTTCATTTGAAAAGTGTCCATAACCCAAATTAATTTATATCCTCTTCTATTGAGGGTCTAATTATATCCAACCAATAAATTTTGGCATGTGTTAGTGTCATTTTATAGTATTTATGATTAAAATTTTATCATGAATTACCCAAATTACCTATTTACCGTGGTAACAATATTTAACAAGGATACTATTTATACTGAAAAAGAGACATATTAAATAAATTTGGAACATCTTAATTTAAATTTTATATCCATTTTTTAAAATTCAAAACACAGATGTTATATAATTAAATTTAATATAAAACAGGTAAAATTCCATTATAAATTGTTTTTTTTTGAAAAAAGTAGTTTTTTATGTTTTTTATAATATATTAATGAATAAAATATTTAAAAAACCATAATTAGAATATTTTAAAGAAAAATTGAAAAAAATATAATTTTAAAATAATCAAAAAATAAATTTACCATGTAAATACTTTAATGAAAATAATTTTTTTAATAAAAATCCATATTTTTACTATTCCTTAATTAATTTTTCAGAGAAAGACAAATTTTACATGAAAAATAATATTAATTTTGTAAAATAAAGATTCTATTATTTATAAAAATTAATATTAATTCATAATTATAAAAAAAACTCATTTATTAGAAAACATATTTTTAAAGAATAACATTATTTTACTAAAAAGTGTGTGATATTTTCTAAACACTTAATAATAAATTCATATTGAGTTAGACCATTATATTTATTTAATTAATTAGTTACTCATATTTATTCCCTCCATTTAGCATATTGGTTATATTAGTTATTTTACACTAATTGTGTATCATGGTTTTTTAAACTACGGTTTCATGCCACAAAAGATATTGAAGAATGGAAATTATTTAAAGAGAAATATTTATTAAAATATCACGGTGTTGCATTCTACCCCCTTAAACTAAATTTCCCGTCATGATACATTACTCGGATACAAACAAATGAGGTTTCCTCTACTTCATCTCATCCTTAGGTTCCCACATAGCATCCTAATAATGGTTGTTCAACCATAAAACATTAACCAAGCGAGTGGTCATATTTCATAGAAAATTTTCTCTACGATCCAAAATCTATAACAAATGATATTTATATGAAAGATATTTCTCATATTGAATGAATTAAATGTTATAAAATATAAACGATCAAGTATGTACTTACTCAAGAGATATATATGGAATGAATCATGAACTTGAGAGATATTTCGTTGAAGCAATGATCTATATTATTCCTTCCCTACATGATCAAAATTTTAAAAGGACTGATATTCATATGGATTAACATTACTTTTTTCACAACTCTCATCACACTCTTTCATAGAGATATTCCTAGAAATACCTTGTCACCAACAACAAAATCTAGGTCTTTTCATGGATTTTCAGCATAACATTTTTTTTCAACTCTAAGCTTCTCTTATGTGCAGTTGAATAGATCTAACATTCTCTACCATTTCCTCAACTAAATTAGGTCCCAATAGCTTTCATTCCCCAACTTCATTTCAGTATGTTGGTTTTCTATAATTTTTACAATATAGGTCATCATTATGAGCCAATGAAATATTTTTTTGAAAGGTATTTTTGTAAAAAAAACCCTCCAATGGTAGGTGTTAAAACCAACCACCCATGAAAACCATGGAGAAAGATATCAAAATTTCTAATAGAGTTTAAATATTCCTCTTAGATTGACCATATTTCAGAGGATGATATACATTGTTTTATCTCTCCTTTGTATCTAGATCCTGTTAAAAGACTTCACCATAACTTTGAGGTAATCCTCATGTCCCCATCATATATAATGGAATATGGTAGACTATTAAATCTCACTACTTCCTTAATATGTATTCTAATAATATGATCAAGTGATTAGTCTTATATAATAGTAATGAAGTTTGAGACTTTTTAAAGAGATCAACTATAACCCATATATCATTATGTCCTATATATATTTTGGGATGTCCAATGACAGTGTCCATGGAAATGTTTTCTCATTTATATTCTAGTATGGGTAATGGTTTTAACATCTCCTTAGGATTCAGTATCTCATCCTTAACATAATGAAAAACCAAGTAACAAGAAGAAAATTATTCAACATCTCTCTTCATTCCATCCCACTTGAAATAATCTTTCAGGTCGCTATACATCTTTTTACTTATATGATGAATTTAGAATGATGAACTACGATCCTCATTCAATATCTCACTCTTTAAATCTGGTATGGGAGGGACAAAAACGTACTTATTGAACCTTATTATTCCATAACTATCAATGTTGTACATAGGAACATTTCTCACATTATATTATAATATTAAATCTTCCTTAAATGGCTCCATAACCATTACCATTAAATATGGATTAACATTCATTTGAAAAAGATTGTATTTATCCCCTTCCTATAAAATTTCTTAATATATAATTTTAAAGTCCATAAATATTGGATCTTTTACGATTCTCATCATAGATATTCTATCATGGTCCTTTTGACTCAAAGCATCTTCCACCTTGATCTCTTTCCTATAGTGTTAATGTATTGAGTAGTCATAATCATTAATCAACTTCAAAAATATTTTTTTGTGTGTATATTCATCTTATTTTGTGTGAAAATATAATTTACATTTTTTTATTAGTTTATATAACACAAATTTATCCATAAATATAATTCATATATATCTTTAGTGAAAATGTTACCACAACTAACTCCAAATCATGAGTACGGTAACATTGCAAACTAATTTTCAATTTTCTTATGGCACATTCTAACACCATATTATTTTTCATGAGAGAGAATCCCATCCACTTATTTGATGCATCAATATATTTCAAAAACCATTACCCAATATAGGATTGTATGAGCACTAGTGCATGGAATAACCATATTTTTAGCTCCTTGAAATTATTATTAGATTCCTCCATTAAGATGAACATAAATCCTTTCCATGTCACCATAGTGAGTGAATTATATAAAAATGATAAATATTACACAAAATATCGATAATATCCAGCCGATCCAAGAAAATTCCCAATATAAGTTACCATTGTTGATCTAGTCCAACATTCAATAACTTCAGTCTGTTTTGGATCCAAAGATATCCCTTCTCTTGATATTATGTGACCCAATAATAGAAAATTATAAATCTTAAATTCACATATGGTAATTTTTTCATAAATATTATCCTTTCGTAGGGTCTTTATTATAATCCTCATGTGATATTCATTTTGTTACATTATTTTTCAATATAAAAGAATATATTCTATAAATATTATCGATAACTAATAAAGATAGTATCTAAAGATTCTATTCATAAAATACAAGAAGATAGATGGGTAATTAATAAGATTAAAAGGTATCACTATAAATTCATTGTGTCCATAAATTATAAGGAATGTCATCATTTGTATATCCTCTTTCTTGACCCACAATTGATGATATCCAGAACGAGAAAAAATCTTATAAAATTATTGAACTCAACATAGATGATTAAGTAAGTCATAAATATAGGGGAGATGATTTTTTTATAGTGATGTTGTTATCTTCTTGATAATCAACATAGAGTCTCATTTATCACTATTTCTTCTAATTGAACATAATAGGTTCACCCTAAGGTGATGAACTATGTTTTATGAATATGTTGTCAAGATTTGAGTAGCTTATTCAGTTCTTGCAACTCAATTTGTTCTATTTGATAAGGATTCCATAAAATAGGCATTACTCCTGGTATGAGTTTTATTGAAAATAAACATTCACCATTCTGTGGATGGCCAGAAAAATCATCCAAAAATACATCAAAAACTCATGTAAAATTGGTGTATCTTTAGTGATTAGTTTCTCACAAACCATCT
The DNA here is from genome assembly GCA_963277665.1 of Viscum album. NCBI lineage: Eukaryota > Viridiplantae > Streptophyta > Magnoliopsida > Santalales > Viscaceae > Viscum > Viscum album. Next base: position 1,837,662,726 of record OY728137.1, on the reverse strand, counting down.
ACGATAAGTAAACATCATTTATAGGAATTAAGACAAAAAATATGTAATTAATTTACATTAGAAGTTCATATTCATCATTTCCTCAATATTATACCATATATTCATTCGAAATATGAAATGTGAATTTTATTATTTCAAAATAGATATGAGATTTATATAGGTAAATCCAATCCATACCATGAGTCACATAAAGTTCAACTAAATTAATTTTCATAAGATTTACATGAAAAAAATCCCTACAAACATCAACAAAAGAATAATTATAAACTTGTGATGCAACCATTATGCCACTTTGAGTTTTCACAACTAAATCAGAATCTAATTATTGAGGTTCTACATCGATACCCATAGAAAATTATTTATAAATAAAGGATTGTGAGGATCCAGAATCGAATAAAACTTATCTATTTTATATTGGATTCTAGGTGTACCTTTCAGCACTTAATTTTAATACTCAACATTTCCAGTATTGATCACATGTGATTTTAAATTTTTTGTATCCTTAAGAGGTTTCTGTCATCCATCATCATTGATAACCCAAATATCTATCCATTTGTTAGAATAAATCACGTTTTCCTATAACTAGAATAATTGAAGTGTGGGAGATACATTTTGTGTATATATTTTTCTATTAGCAATCTTTTTTCAATCACTTCGACAAACAACTACTTGATGAAAATCTTTTACCCACCTAAAACATTTACAATCCTCCTTAGGATAGTTTACTTAATGTTTTTTCACACCATCATCATAAATTCAATCTTAAAATATTTTCAATATAGTTTTTAAATATTCCCTTGAATACCATTTTAATATTCTTATTAAAACCATAATATAGATGGGTGTATCCAATCTTTATCTCAACCTTGAGATCTCATCGAATTATTTCTTCCAAGATAATGAAGTCCCTTATGGGTAAAACTCATTAGAGACATGGTCTTAATCCACTAAAGGGTCAATAAACCTTACATTCAAGTTGGATGAAAATTCTAGAATATCACATTGAATGTCTTGTAAAATCTACCTCGTTGGTACCAATAGATTCATCATAATTTTTTAAGGCTCGATGAAATCTTTATCCATATTTTTATAAAGAATATAAGGAAAGTACATATTGAAAATTGAGTTCTTTAACTCATTACATTCCATAGTGTCAATTTAATCTCATTTCCTCATATTCATTATATGATTTCTCTTTATAACTGCTTATGAATCCATATGATATAATGCCAAAATCACATTCTCATGTTCAGAAAATTATATAATAGACAATATCTTTTAAGTTGTACTAATTAATTATCTATACACTAGTGGATTAGAAGACCAATATAAAGATGTTTGATCTATTGTTACTTCTTGTATTTATTTAAAGGTATATACTCTTCAAATTCTAGTTTAATTCCATTAAATGGTCATTAATTTAATCCTATGTGATTAAGGGAGTTCCTGAGGGAGTTTGTAGATCGTTTGAATCCAAGAGCCCCAAAAAATGGGGAAAAGTCTAGGGAAAATAGTTTTTAAAAATGTGAGACCAATGGAACATAACAATGAAACCAGATATAGTTCTCATATATTGGGAAAAGACATGATTTTTTCATGGTTTGTCAATCTCTGCCCCTATCCATGTGATGTGTCCCCTTAAAGAAGAACCAGCCGCACAGTTTGGAAAACCATTCATCCAAAACGTTTGAACACTACTGTGAGAGTAATTTTAATGAAATGTTTTTAAACCGTATTTTTCATTATACCAAAACCATAAACATTGGATTTACTCCACCTGTATGTGCATGAAGGTTTCCATCCTCCTCCTTGTGGGATTTTACCTACTTCCTTCCATACTGATCCATTTATATCCCCATTAAAAGCTACAGACTCCTCTCAGTAAGCTCTATATTCCCCACTCCTTGATTTAGATTTTCTTCTATAATTCAATGTTCTATATTCATGCGACACGTCTTTTTCCTATTTTTGAGGGTGGTTGTCAATCTCTTTATTTTGTCCCATTCTTGGTTGAATCAAACCATTCTACAAGACATGTTGAGTATTACTACCATGAGGTAGGGTATCTACTCTTTTTCAGGTCATTTTGTTTTATTTTTGGAATTGTTACATTGTGACACTAGAATATACCTACAATAAAATATTTTTTACCACATATTAAATTAAGAAGGGTGTTTTCTATGTTCATAATAAGCATAACCTATGAATAAACCCATTCATAGGGTGTTTTCTTTATCTTTGGCCACTATTTTTGGGTGTTCCCAAGCTAAATGTCCTATGTTCCATGGTTTTAAATATGTAAAATTACAATGTGTGTGTGTGAAACAATGGTTAAATGATCTAAATTTATTAAACAAGTTAATATGGATATAGAAACACGAATTGGATCCCTTTGACAATGCACATGTTTTATTCTTATGGGTTATAGATGAAAAATGACTTATGTCATGGTTTTTCTTATTTATATATACTTTAATTCTTTCCAATACTTATGATTATATCCATATTTAATGCCTTTTGTTATTATATTGTGCACATTACTTCATTCTATGTGCCTCAATTCATTAGTTCTTATAGATTAAGCCATATGTTGTTTTGAATTTAAATGGTAAAATGGACCATTCTTGATTGCTTGAGATATCGAAATGTCATTGATGACATACAAGTAAGAGGCATTCTAATTACATTAACACTACAATTAATTTTCATTATTTAGAGTTTATGCCTTTATCTTGATTCCTCCTTCCTTGGTCGATCTTATCTAAGGATTTTTTCCCAGTTAGATGAATTATGCCAATGGTCATAGCTTGTTTTGATTCACTTGATTTAACGAAATCATGTGGTGTTGAGATGATTATTGGATGAAATGAATTGTATATGTTCTAACATTATTGTGATATTTTCCATTCGTTTTGATGTACATGGATACTTGGTTATCTTCATAGGGTCTAGGAGAGAAAATGGGTTCCATATTAAGGGCTCATGGAAGGACTCACATGCCCGATGGGTTTTGACCCAATGCACTAGGGGTGATTCATGGGTTTTCCTAGAGAGGTATTCCCAAGAAGATTATTATTATCTGGATTGATACTAGTTCCCTATAATATAAACCATAGATGATTCCATTGTAAATATAGTTACGACATTCCTTGGGTGATACTTGATCCACTACGTGAGATACCTAGGATGTGCTCAGAGTTACCATGCCTCCAATGATAATTGAGATGCCTTATGAATAAGCTTGGATGGGTTCGATGGTATTGGTTTGCATAAATTTTTTTTTGTCATACATGGAAACCTTTGTAGATTATATTGTATGGTCACATGAATCCACCAGTAGATTTGACGGATGTATTGAATTTCATTAATTGATTGCTTTGGTAAAATTACATGTACTATAATTGTTGCTTATATTTTTGTTAAAGAACACACTTGTAAAACATTTATCTTTCTTATTAGTGCACTTGGATAGTGACAAGTTAATTAGATTACAAGACAAAGCAAAATCTTAGAGTAATACCTTTCTTGGATTTCCTTGTTTACTTTTGAGACTTATATATATATTATGGTTTTCATGTGTACCACAATTCAGACTCTCATCTTAGGCTGATATAGGTGGTATGGAATATGTGTCCACTAAGGTACCCAGACTAAGGTTAACAAGCTAATTTACTATTTCCTCCACATTTACTATATTCGGAACTCTATCTATTATTTATATCATGAATGGAAAGGTCTAGAAACCATGGGTTCCAAACTTCTCAGATTATAACTTGCACATGGCTCGAGCATTTTATGATACTAGAGTATAATTTGTGGTCATAGGTATGGATAGAGGGAAAATTATTGTTTCAAATATTGTTATTCATGTTTATTAGGATTGAGTTTGGGGCAAAGGACTGAACCTATCATCGAGATGTTATTTTTTTAGTTATTGGATCTTTTTTAGTTTTTGATAGCATCCAGTATGTAACACCACAAGAATTTAAAAATAAATTTATTATTGAATGCATGAAATAGTATGTCTCTAAAATACTACACTTTATTATAACCTATCTAGAATTTTTTTTCCACTTTTGTGATTTGAATTTTGAAAAACAGACAAACACAGCTGTGACTGGTAATATATTTAGAGTCTGATATGATCATGTTAGATTTTTGGGGAATAGTAACATAACCTTATGAATGGTAATATAACCCATATGAATATTAATATCACATATGAATGTATAAACAAAATAAAGGCACCTTATAAATGAGTGTTAATGTTTTAATAATTAATAATTGAGTGTTGGTATTACCTTGGAGTAATAAATATTTAATTACAATTAAAAAATTGATTTAAAATAAAATTAACTTTCGTAAAAAGTATTAATAAATAATTTTTTGTTTTTATATAATATTAGGATAATTTTACGAGGCCTCCGTTAAATTATGAAAGTATTATTAATTAAGTTTTAAGTTTAATCTAAATTTTTCATGTTAATAATAATTTTTTTGAAAAAATAAATTTCAAATATTTAGAAAAATATTTTGATAAAATTGAGTCCATTATTTAATTTTAGACATCAAAAAATGGTTATGGTGATTTTTTTGGTATTTTTCTAAAATACTTTAATTTTTAGTGAATAGTGAAATATGATAATTAATGATAAATACATGATTAATTGAGTCATAGGTGATGTAAGGAAGATGTAAGAACACTTGGTTTGAACTTACATGAACATATTACTATATTTAGTCATATGAATGAATACTATTCATAGTCTGGATCCAAAATAATAAAATAATTATTAAAATAATGGGAAATAACTCCTCCCCACTATAAAATCCACCCACAACTATCTCTTATCATCACAACTCTCAACCCCCATGCCTTGTCTATGTTCTACCAAATACACTTTAAAAATCCCTCATCCACATACAAGGACTTATGGTCTCATAAAAAGTCCAAAACCAAAGGTCTTAGAGTGGTTCTCAGTGAGGGTTACTCAAGTGGTAAATCTCTCTTTTTTTCAATTTCATTAAAAAGTTCCATTCATTTTTTTATCTCTCTTCTCCTCAACTCATCCAAATTATATGATACTTATAGTACCATATATGTAATTTAAAGTTATTATTATAATGTAATATTTATCATCATCTCTCTTTCCCCCTTCTCTTAGATTAAAAATGGAAACACCATCCAAGATTTGTTAATTTTCCACATTCAAGGATGCCTCATTTTCAATTTATTTTTCCATAATAAATTATGATAATGAAACCATTTTTATGGTTGAAACCAATAATAATATATTTAATATATCTTTCTTTAATATTATGGAATCATTCTTCCCAAATGGTATTAAATTATAAACCAAAATCTGTTCGCGGTGATGGAGAAACCTCAAAATTAATCCAAGTGTTTATCATTAAAATTCTATCTATTGATTTGTCCTCTCCAAAAATAACCAAAAGAATTATAGGATAATTTAACCTTATGTATGATAATAAAAAACTCATAAATTATATTCTTTATTTCACTGTCTATTTTACATGATCTTCCATACTCATATACAAGTGAACTGGTCATGAAAACTAAGAAAGTGTGAACTCCCAAATGATGAAATTGAATTTCTTAACCCATAAAAATGACCATAAATAAAAATAATAAAATTATTCTATATCATATAAATTTATAAATTGTTCTTAATTAGTTTATTAATATGTATAATGTCATATTATATGACCTTAAGTTCAAAAGCGGAACATATTCATATATAAGGAAAGTGTTTTCTACCCAAACATCGATATCAATTTAGATTATTCTTTATCTATATTAATCCAAATTAAAATGTTATTTATTATTATTTACTCAACATAAATTTAGTTTTTATGTTATATATGTGTGTACCAACCATAATCCTTCATTATTTTATGTGGTGTTACATGTTTTATAAGGATCGTTCAAAACATCTTCTCAAAATTCAAGCTCAATTTATGAGAATTTATCAAATTAATACCAATTTTCTAGGCCACTATGTAATTTTTTTAGAAACCATTATATTTTAAAAAATCAGTCATTTTATTAATTAAGAACAAAATTAATTAAATTCATGTTTTATAAAAATATTTTTCCAAAATAACTCTTCTTTTAAAAGTAAAAATTTGTTTATCTTATGAATTAATCAATGATTTTATAAGAGTATTTTCACCCATTTCAACACCCTTGTTGATAATTAAGTATAAATGGGGTAAATGTATTATTATATAATCCCACATATTTTATTGAATAGTTTATTAATAGTTTGAAGGTGTATTTTATACCTTAATAACATTCCACATGTTACACATAATGGTTAATGTTTATGTTTAATATTTAGGGAAAGTTATTTTTATTTCATATGTTAGTTTAAATATGAATGTATATGTTTTTAGGTTTTTCACCATTGATATGAGGAATTAATTGGACTTATTTAGTTATAGTTGGGACCCACTATATCCCCTCAAATAATTAGTATGTTTCATGAGACAATATAGATGTTTACTTGGATGAGTCCTTTACATTTTTCAGATATTGTTTTGGATAGGTCTTTAATAATTTTAAAATGTCTTAGCTAACACCTTGATGATATATTTCATAATGTAAGGAATTGTGTATTCCCTCATTATGAAACTAGATATTGATATCCCATGAAATTATTAGACTAGTTGAATATCCATTGTTAGGTTTTATGGAATTAGTTATTCAGTTTTTATTCATGTCATATTATGCAAAAGTATACTTTAAATGGAATTAATTTTTTGATATTAATCAGTCCTAGTGTTTATGTTTTTAATTTATTTCCCTATGTCATCTATTTTTAATATTTTTTCTCATCCATTTAACATGTTTTATATTCCATGGGATGTAAATAAGTATATTATGATTGATTTTTAAGGATAATATCATAGATTATGCGTGATTCAAATGAAGTTGATATGTTGTATTTTCTTTGAAGTGGTAATATTGATCTTATGTTTGTAACATGTTTTAAAAATAAACTAAAACATTAATTTCTTTATGATGTAAATTCTTTGTTTATATGAAAATTTTAATAAAATAAGGAAACTGCTTTGGGAAATTGGGTTCAGGTCCTTACATTTTGTATGAGAGGAAGTTTAATAGAAACCTTAGAAAATAGATTTACAAAACATTTATTAGGGAACAAAACCCTAAGATAGTCTTTGAGGATAAACATATAATAAAATTATGGAATTTATCTAAGGAATATATTACAAGGAAATTTGAAGAAAATACATCCTTTCCGTGATACTACCAGTGGGCGTGGATTTGGAATAGATTTACCTAGGAGTAATAATTCCAACAATGAGTTTTGGGCTTAACCTAGGGTATCTTGGTACAAGAAAATGGGCCTTACTATACACCTGGTTTGAGACTCCCATGATATATTCTTAGGATAATTCCAATTTTATTTACAAACCATTCTGAAGGAATTAAATGTAAATTTTCTTTAAAGAAACCATGTTTATGATTATGAGATTATCTATGGATAGGATTTCAATTTATGTTAATTATTTTTCCATGTTGATATTATACATTATGAGTCATAACCTAATCTTGTGTATTCCATTATTTAGAAATGGAACCTTTATGAAGGAATTAAAATATAATGAACATGTGTATCCCATGTAGGTATTTACCTCCAATGAAATATGTCGATATTAGTACTAGATCTATGACTGGTGATGAGAAACTGAGAATTATACTACAATAATTAACTCATGTTTTGAATAGTAAACTTACCCCTATAGAGAATCCTGATCCGTAACAAGGAGGATAAATGTTTGAATACTTTATGCCATTATAGCATCTATTATTCAAAAGGGACTACAAACCCATTTGTAGTGGATCTGTGGATAAGTTCTTTAGAGAATACATTTCTCATTTTGGGATGTAATGAAAGAGGGAATGTTATCATGGAGGTTTATCATCTATCATGAGATGCGGTTCATGGGTAGTATTGGAATCAAAACCCAATGGAGGAGGAAGAAATAGAATAAATGGAATGGTAGTATTTAAAGGAAATTTTCCTTGAAAAATATTTTCCTCATGAACAACGACTATATACACAGAGGAAATTCATGAGTCCTAGATAGAATGAGGATAATGATTTTTCAATGTATGATGAAATCATTAAAATGTTATAAAGTCATGCTGAATACTATATATGTAATCAAATGATTAATATTTTTTTTGATTCTTGGATGGTTTTAAAACAATCAATCGAAGGGAACTAGTATTCCAATGTTTATCATCATATGAATAAAATGTATCATGTGCAATAAAGATAGTGAAAGAATTCTATATGTCTTAAGAATATAAAGGAAAATAAGAAAAGAAGAGGGTGAGAGAGAATAAAATTAATAAATTTTAGAATAATAAGGAGAATATTACAACATGTGATACTTATGGAAGGAAACACCCTGGTGCCGGAATAAATGGAAAAGACATGTGCTACAAGTGTAGAAAAAAATGCCACCATGCTGGTGGTTCCAAGTGAAATGAAGAATATATCAATTTTTATGCTATAATTGTGGGGATATGGGCCAGTATTCTATTGAATGACCAATTTATCATAGAAATGGGTCTCAGAAAAGGCCAATAGAGAAAATCCATGGATTTTTTGTTACAACTATTGAGGTTGAATATCCTGATGATGTTGTGGAATGTACTTTAATAATTTACTCAAAATTAGTCAATTATTTATTTGATTCTATATAATAATATTATTTTATATATTCCTTATTTTCCATGAAAATTATATATTTTCAATTTGATTTAATAAATGAGTTGTCAGAAAAAACTCTTAATGTATCAGTTCAAGAAATATGTATTGATGAATCCTTATTATGACACATAAACATTCATAAGGTTAAAACCTTATCATCATAACCATGATCAATTTTTTTGTAATACTAGGTATAGATTGGATTTCAAATTATGATGAAAAAATATATTTTAAGAAGAAGGAAGTTAATTTTTTTGGGAATGATGTATAATCCCTTATCTTTAGGGTAGAAACATCACTATATCATTCCCTTATAGATCAAACATATATAGAACTAATGAATTATATTCTTGGAGTAGATGGGAACTCAATGTCTATGAGTCATGAATGAAAATTTTAAACCGAGGTGGTACCTATTATGGAAGAATATATTGATTGTTTTTAGAGGATTTACCTGGACATCCTTCAATGTGTGAAGTTGAGTTCTCAACTGATTTAATTCATGGTTCAAGACCTATATCAAAGACTTAAAATAGAATGTACACTATAGAGTAGTAGAACTAAATAAACAACTATATGTATTGAGTGATAAGTGATTTATTTTTCCTAGTGTTTTTCCCTAGGTAGACACTATTCTTTTCATTAAAAAATCTGTATTTATGTGGTTGTTCATTGAGTAAAGCAAGATAAATGCTATATCAATAAAGAACATGAATACCATAGCTTTCAATTATGATTCATTTTATCAACTTCAAAGATGGAAATAATTTTCATAGGATTACCTTCGATCTAGATATCATTAGTTTCATTTGAGGAAGGAAGATATTCCAAAGATATCAATTTTACAACATCTCGAACCAGGTATGGGAATTATGAGTTAATAGTAATGCCTTTTGGACTGACTAGTACACCCATTGTATTCATGGATCTAATGAATAGAGTTTTCAAGGAATATCATGGTGAATAAATTGTGGTATTTATTGGTGATATCATGGTATACTACAAAAGTTACAAAGATAATGAAAATCAGTTTGCATTATACTGAAGACTCTTAGAAGAAATGAATCATATGGGAATTTTAGAAAAGTGTGAATTTTTCCTTCAATTAGTTTATTATCTTGGACTTATTTTTTCTATGGATGGAATATATATTGATCCTACGAAGTCAAAGGATATTCATGAATGTCCTATACCAACGAAAATAACCAAGGTACGTAGTGTTATTGGTTTAACAGGTTATTATCAGAGTTTCATTAAAAATGTTACCTTATTACCCCACAAATTAACCAAGATTACTCATAAAGGGGTTATATATTTATGGAAAAAATAATGTGAAGAATTTTTCGATAAATTAAAGAGGATATTAGTGAATGCTCTGATCCAAACAAAACCATCAGGGAATGCTGGGTTGGTGATCAATAGTGATGCTTTAACAAAATGAATTTGATGGGCCCTAATGAAGAATGATATATTTATTTCCTCTACATAAGGGTATTCAGAAATTCCTGAACAAAACTATCCTACTAATTTTCATGATTTAAAAAATGTAATCATTGCACTAAAAATATTGATACAATATCTCTATGGTGAAGGATGTGAGATATATACTAATCAAAAGAGTCTGAAATATATCTTCTCATAGAAAGAACTCAATATGAGGCAAATGTGAGGAATCTAACTACTGAATAATTATTATTGTTCCAAACACACTAACCCAATAACGGAAAATAATGTAGTTTATACATTAAGATGATTGGATCATGGAGTCCTAAACCAATTGACGATTGAAAAGGATCCGATGTACATGGATCTTCTGAGGATGGATATATGAATTATCAATGAAGGTGAAACATCATTACTTTTTCAATTTGTTTCCAAAAAAATATATTTTTTAAAGGATTAAAACTTCTTAGTTCAAGTATGAGAATCTTCAAAAGAAAATTAACAGAGTAAATGACAGGAAGTTGGCTGACTTTATGTGCGAGGATGGAATTTTGAAATTTGGGTAGAGGATATGTGTTACCTCTATAGAATATATGAAAAATTATTTATTGGAAGATTCTCAGAGCTTAAATTTCTCTATTCATCCTGCTTGAAATAAAATATATAGAGAATTGAAGGAACAATACTGGTGGGACAACATGAAGTGGAAAATTGCTGATTACGTATCATGATGTTTAGTCTATCAAAAAGTGAAGGCTGAAAAACAACATCCTATAGGAGTCATGAAACCTGTACCTATTCTTAAATGAAAATGGGTTGAAATCACCATGGATTTTGTCACTATATTACACCATACTCCAAGAAGGAATGTTTCAATATTGGTAATTATTGATCGACTTACAAAATATGCACATTTCTTCCCTATAAAGGAGGATTTCCCACTTAAGCACCTTGCACAACTCTATATAATTGATGTTGTGAGACATCATGGAGAACCTATCTCAATTATGTATGATTATGACTTATAATTTACATTTAAATTCTGTTAATGTCTTTAGAATGATTTGGATACTGAGTTTTGTTTGAGTATTTCTTATCACCCACATACTAATATATAATCATAATGGATGATACAATCTTTAGAAGACATGTTCAGAACATTATCATGTTATTTTTATGTTATTTGGGATTATTTTTTACCTTTTTCATAGTTATACTACAATAAAAGTTTCTATTATAGAATTCAAATTTCCCCATATGAGGCATCATATAGAAAGAGATGTTGTACACAAACTTGTTGGGATGAAGCCAGTGAAATAAATATTGTTTGTCCAAAGATTTTAGAGGGAAATAAATAATTATAAATACTATTAAAACCCATACCTAAGTATCTCAAATAAAGCAAAAGAGTTATGCTGATAATTGAAGGAAGTATTTGGAATTTCAAGTGAATGATCATGTTTTCTTAAAAGTATCTCCATGGAAGGGTGTTATAATATTTGAGATGAAAGGGAAACTGAGCCCCAGATATATTGAATGTTAGAAATTATAGAGAGAATTAGAGGTATGTAATATCATTTGGAAATGATTCTTATCCAATCTAATGTTCCCAACATCTTCTATGTCTCGTTGTTGAGAATGTACATTTGAGACCAAACACATGTCCTCACATATGAAGGTATAGAATTAGAACATGATTTATATTACTATGAAGATCCTATCAAGATTATAGACACTAAGGAAAAAGTTTTGAGGAATAAAATTAAATTAATATTAAAAGTAATTTGGAAAAAAATATAATTGAGAAGTAACATGGGAGCCTGAGAAGATTATGATGGAGAACTACCCAAATATTTTTATGAGATAAAATTTCTGAATTTTGAGCATAAAAGTTATGTAGGGTGGGGTAGAATGTAACACCTCAATATTTTTCAAATAAATTTAATATTGAATGCGTGAAACACTATGTCTCTATAAAACACCAATTTGTTCTGACCTAGCCAGTGAACATAATTTTCTCCTGTTCTTTGATTTGAATTTCGAAAAACTATGATACACGATTGCGATTAGTTAGATATTAAGAGTCTGATAGGAGCAAGTAGCATTATTTTGTGAATAGTAATTTACCATTATGAATAGTAATATAAACCTTATGAATAGTAACCTCACCCATTAATGTACAAATAAAATCTAGGATCTTATAAATAAAAGTTAATGTTTTAAAAATTAACAATTAAGTGTCACTATTTTTGTGAGTTATAAATATTTAATTATAATTAATAATTTGATTTGAAATAAAATTAATTTTCATAAAATGTAATCCTAGATAAATAATTTTTTGTCCTATGATCCTAGGATAATTTTATGATACCTCAGTTATGTTTTCAAAGTATTATAAAATCAGTTTTAAAATCAATATGTATTTTTATGTGAATAGTGAATTTATTTTAAAATCACATTTCACATATTTAGAAAATTATTTTGATAAAATGGAGTCCATTTTTCAGTTCTACACATTGAAAAATAGTTATGTAGATTTTTTTGTTATTTTTCTAAATTACTTGAATTTTTAGCGAATATTAAAATACGATAATTAACGATAAATGCACAAATACATTTTTTATTGAGTAATAGGTGATGTAAGTCATATGTAAGAACACATGGATCGAACTCAAATGTACTCATTACAATTTTTAATCATAATAATCAAGAATATTCATATTCTTTATCCTAAATAATAAAATAATGATTAAAATGATGGGAAATAACTCCTCTCCTCCACTATAACATCCACCCGTCAGTACCTCTTCTCCTCACTCCCCTAAAGACTTGTGACTTTCCTAAGATTTACCAAATACTCTTCCAAAGACACCTCCCCATGTGCATGATCTTCTGGTCTCACCAAAAGGATAAAACCAAAGACTTTAAGGAGGTTTTAAAGGAGGGATACTCAAGAGGTAAACCTCTGTTCATTTTTCTTTCAATTTCTTTTAGAAGTTCCATTATTTTTTCTCTCTACTCACCTCCACTCATCCAAATGATATTATAATTCTAGTAATTTACATGTATTAGAATTTTTTTATGTGATTGAAATATTTTATCATCATCTCTCTTTCACTCACATATTATTTTAAAAATGGAAGCACCGTTTGAGATGTCTTAATTTGACACAATCAAGGAAGATGAGTTTTGAATTTCTATTACCATATTCAATTATGGTCATGAAACAATTTTTAGGGTTTAAATGGATCATAATATATTTTTATATATTTATTAATATTCTAGAATCATTTTTACACATGGTATTAAATTATAAAACAAAATGAGTTTGTGGTTATTGAAAGACCTCGAGTTTAATCCAATCTTTTTCATTAAAATTTTATCTATCGATTCATACTGTCCCAAAATAAACAACTTATTTATATGATCATTAAAACTATTGGATGGTTAATAATTACTCATAACATTAATTTTGGATATCAATTTCCATTTTGATGAACTGCCACACTCTTATACAAGCGAACTAATCATGAAAACTAAGAAAGCATGCACTCCCCAATGATGAAATTGAATCTTAGAACCAATCAAAATGACCATAAATGATCTCATTAAAATTATAGTAATTAAAAATAAATTTATAAAAGGTTATTAATTTAGTTATTAATAGTTATAATTTCATATTCCTTCAACATACGTTCAAGAGAGGAACATATTCAGACATAAGGTGAGGGTTTTCTACCCAAACCTACATTTTCTTTTAGTTACTCTTTATCTCTCTTAATACAAAATTAAATTCATATTTATTCACATTTATGCATTATAAATTCTATTTAAATGTTCAATATATGTGTACCAACCTGAATCCTTCTTTATTTTATGGGTAGTTACATGTTTTAAAATGACATTTCAAAAATTCTTCCCAAAATACAAGTCCGATTCATGGGAATTTCTCAAATTCTAACCTATTTTCATGGGAAATATATAATATTTTTTTAGAAACAAATTTTTTTTCTAAAATTAATCATTTTATTATGAAAAAATACACAAATGAACTTATGGTTTTATATAACTTTTTTTCAACAGAACTCTTATTTTCAATGAAAGAGAGTGTTTATCTAATGAATTACTTGATGATTTTTTAAGACTATTTTCATCGAATGCAACACAATTTTTGATTATTAAGTTTAAATGGGGTTATTATTTTATGATATAATACACCATATTTTATTGAATTATTTATTAATATTTTTATAGTCTATTTGATACCTTTATATCACTCACCATATTACTCAGAGTGGTTAGTGTTTATGATTAATTTTTGGATAAAGTTATTTAAATTTCATATGATAGTTTCAATATAAATGTATATGTTACTTATGTTTATCCCAATTAATATGTGGAATGTATTGGAATTATTATGTGATGTGAAGGTCCCACTATATCCCCTAGATGCATCAGTAAGTCTCACAAGAAATAACAAATATGGACTTGACTAAGTCATTTCCCATTTTGAGATATCATTTTGGCCGAGACCTTAATCATTTTAAAATGTATTATCCAGGTCCTTGAAATTATATTCCATAATTTCTGACATTATTCATTCCTTCATTATAAAAATTTATATTGATAGTCTATATGATTATAGGAATATTAGAATATCCATGGTTTTATTTTATGGAATCATTTAATCAGTTTTTATTCCTTTCATATTATGCTCAAGTATATTACTAAAGGCATGCATTTTCAGTAATTCATCATGACTAGTGTTTATGTTTATAATTTCTTCTATTGTATTATTTACACTTTCTGAGCATCTGAGCTCACCCCTTTCACATGTTTTATTTTCAACAGGTTTTGAATAAGTATGTTGTGAATGACTAGATAGGATAATCTAGAATATTATCTGTGATTCAAAATAAGTTGATATGTGGTATTTAAATTTATGTTATAATGTTATACATATGTATTTATCTTGTTTTCAAAATCTACTAATGTATTAATTCTTTCCAGACATCTCTTCCTTTTTTAAATTCCAATATAATGAAATAAGGCACCAACTCTGTGCAACTAGGGTTAGGTCATTAGACAGTATATGATCGTCCCCCTGTCTCCCAATACTCATAATTGTTTTTTCATATCATGAATTGGAATCATTTTTTCATCTAATATTTTTATTCAGCCACCTCATTTATATTTTTAATCTTCTAGGGTTATTTATTTGATTATGGTATTGTAAACATATTCTTATGCTTCCTCTACATGTTATATATTGTTTACCATAAGGATATATATAATCCTACGAGGTTATAGTCTCCCCACAAACACACCTAAGTACCTCGATGCTTATCAGAAACCTCCGACATTCGAGGAGATTCTCTTGAGGTCATGTGGCCCAACATCTAGGGGCCTGATTCAGTGGCACTCGGGGAGGGACCCTATAAAGTAATATCAAATCTATTTTCCCTATTTATTACTATTTAGGATAGATAGAATATTAGTTTAGAGGAATTTGTAATTTTCACTATGCTTGGATGTAGTGAACCCATGCACATGGGGCGCCCAAATTACTTGGGTTGAGAATTTATATTATTTATTAATCCATTGATGGTTGATATAACTTAATCAATGGTGATTCACATGAGTTGTGATTCTATTGATGTTGATATGATTGGAATGATGTTTTATATTATTTTATCACAATGAAATGATGGAAGTGCAATACATGAATCATACTAAGAACAATAGTAAACAAGTTTCCACCCATATTTCCATGCCACATCTACTTTCAATTTGCATCTATATGTTTGCATGTGATTGATGATGTAAATTTTTTTTATACCTTGCAGGGCCTATTTTCATAAAGAAATACAGGATTGTGCCAGTTTATTATATAGGATATTATTATAATTTGGGTTATGTGGATTCCAAATTTAAATTTAAATTTTTTATGTGACCTTCTAATTAGAACGACGGTCCACTTAATTTAGTCTTTTTTTGGAGGGAATTAAATACGTTAATGAACTAAAAAGAATACCACCATTTAAGTGAAGTTGACTTTACCTGGGTAATGGGCAGTGGGATATGTCTCTATGATCGTTTTGAGGTATCATATTTCTATCTAGAACTATCTCTCAGAATAGGACATCAATGTGTTATGCTCAGAGGCATGAAATGTACCTATCATCATAATTGCTTTCCCTCTATAGCATGCTATTTTCAGGGACGCCATGTACCGACCCTTCTTAATAATTTCCCAAATTTCTTCTCTATCTATTATGAAATACTTTCTAATGTAAGAATTTGGAAATTATAGAGAAATTCCATAATGATATCCCCATACTGTATGCCAAGAGAGTGGTGATGAACACACACTAGTGGTGGTGGGATCTAGACAACCCATTATACCTACAATAGTTCCTCCTAGGGAACCTCATGCTGATCTTCCCCTGAGTGTCGATTCTTATTTTAGGGGTAGCTTTCATAGGCTCATGAAGTCAAATTATGGTGTCCCAGGCCGGCCCACACTATGGTAAAGCATACATGAGACTTTCAATAGCATAATCCTCCCACCTTCTAAGGGATCGAGGTCCACTAGATGTAGAGTAATGGAAATATGATTTGATATACATATTCGAATATCCTGAGACTCCTCTAAAGAGAATGGTAAAGAATGCTACCTATATGAATTTTTACTCCACCAAGTATTGGTGGGTTGTTTTTTCTTAATTATAGATTTACTGAGACATGGTTTGGTTAGACTTTCGGGTTGAATTCAATGATAATTTCATTCCATAGATGTTAAAAGTGGATCCTACCAGGGAGTTCCTGTATAATTATCAGGGATCTATAACTATGATAGATTCTTATTCTTGTTTCAACTAGATTTATCATTTTTATCCATCTTGGATGGGTGATGAGTTGATGACTGTAAATCACTATGAGGACTTACATGGGTATTTTTTCTACTCGTATGTTGATGTCATCCATCTAAATATCATGATAGCGATCAAAAAGTATGCCCTTATTATGGAATGAAATCTCAGAGATTCCAGTCCTATGATCCAGGGTTGTTCAATTTTGAGACGGGGTGATTGTTCTTCTAGTAATAGAACTGACCATTTTATAGTACCCATGGGTGTGGTTCCAAATAGGCGATACATACTGATAGATATATAATATATCACTAATGTGGAATGATAGGATATAAAAATCATCAATGCATGGGTAACCCAACGAAATGATGATCTTGATGAATGATGGGTCATCTTCAATGCTTCAACCATTATCTTACTCTTTTATACAATGCCTTAAAATCTATACCAGCACCATTATCAGGTACAAGATATATTATACCACATCTGGAAAGAAGATGTTTTTTTACTAGAATATTAGGATGAGGTAATAGTGGCCATGGACAAGGAAGTTTGAGGCTATATATTTATCTTTCGTAGAGTGGACATACTCAGGATAGTTCGGTAGAATCTCTGGGATTATGTTTAATCAATATGTATGAAGTGAATCCATAACCATTGGATAAGAGTCTAATGATTTCTATAGTTAGAATTACACTTTTAGTTTCCTCTACATTAGTATATACCATTTTTGATATATGTTCATCACACTCATTTATATTTTATATGACTATTGGGTGTTTAGGTATTTCTATTTAGTTCTTATTTGGGGTTAGGTCTCTAGAAACTCCTCTAGGGGATAGAATAGAGGTCGTACATCAGTTTTAGGAGTGCCCTTAAAGATAGGTGGGTACCGTTTCTTCAAGAAATTCACGGTCTTTTAGATGACTGGTTTCGACTAAAGTTATTAGTATGGACTCAATTATACATTATCATGCCCAAGTAGATTTATGTCACAAAAAATATTATTTTACATTGGATGATTGAAATGATTTTATGAAAAAAGGAGAGTGGGATATCTAGGATGATTGATCTGGACCCAAGAGGAATGTGCATGGTAGGGTGATAACTGAGCTGGAAAGTCTCTTTATGTGTGATTAGATAATGAAACTCGTGGATAGACCTCCAGGTGTGGATCATTTTTGGGATATATTACATGAAAATTTCTTCAGTTTTCCACTTGTAAGAGATGTTTATTTTACCATCGATATAGTGCTAGGCGCGACACCAATGTCAATTCCTCCTTATAGGCTGCCACCTGAAGAGCTCTAGAAACTCAAGACGTGACATGGATTACTTGAGGATAAGGTTATTATCAGAAAAAACAAATTTCCATGGGGTAAAAAAGTTATTTTAATCGGTAAGGCATAAGGTACCCTTAGAATGTGTAGGGATTACAATTGACTGAAGTAGCATTAGGTGAAAAATTGGTATCCTTTTCCTCATATAGAAAAAATATTTGACCTAGTCTAGGGAGAAACTATTTTTTCCACGATCTATTTGAGTTTGGACTATCATTAGGTTCTTGTGAGACTATTAGATATACCACATATATTATTCCAAAGTTGGTATTGCTAGTAATAGTACCCGGTTATGCCGTTAGGTATGACGAACATGAAAGAAATCATTATAGACATGATGAATAATGTTTTTCACCAATTCCTTGATTTTTTTGGTTTTCATTATAGATGAAATATTGGTGTATTCTTACTCTATACACAACCATGAAACCCATACTGAGATCGTGATGATTACACATAGAGAGAAAAATCTATGTACAAAGATCAGTAAAATCCAATTTGAGGGCAGTGAGGTTAAGTTTTTGGTTCAAATCATATCTGATGTAAGATTATTAGTTTTCCCAGAGAATGTGAGAACTGTGGTTTCTTAGGAGCAACCTAAAAATGTGTTTTATTTAAGAATACTCTTAAGGATTTATTTTCATTACACGAAATTCATTTAGGAATTATACCTCTTAGCAGTATCTATTACAACCTGGACAAAGAAGGGTTTGTACTTCCTATGCTCTAAAGCTTTTGATAAATATTTTGAATAGTTAAAAGAAATTATCACTTCATTCCTGACATTGATTGTACATGATCTTGGAAGAATTTATATAGTATACTATAATGATTTGGGAATCTAGATAGGGTCAGTTCCGATACATGGTGATCGAGTCATGGCTTATTGATTCCATTAGTAGAGGCCTCATGAGAGTAACAATCCTAAGCCCAACCTTGGGTTAGTGGCTAGGGATTATGATCTTCCCTGTTGGTGGAATTATCTTTTGGTGGATGTATTCGATGATTAAAAGAATCAACAATGTTTAAAATATATCTCCACACAACACCACTTGATTTTAGGTAGTGAAGATGATTGGATTACTTGAGGTCCTTCAATTTTTAGTTTTCTTATACCCCTAGTACAGGTAATTTCATTGATAATTCATTGAGTTGGAAGAAAAGGAAACAAACCATCAATGTGTAATATAGTGAGTTAAAGACTATGAACTCATTTTCTGTGTGGAAAATTGAAGGTCAAGAACAACATGGGCAGCCGGTCATAATAGCTCTGTAAATGAAATATTTTATCAAAGAAAGAGTTTGGAGGATTTTTTATCATATTAATAGCGTCTCCTTCTAAGGGAGAGTATCACAGTTGGGAAACCACCACATTTTTGAGTTATAATTTTTAGTGAGACTCTGATCTTCCTTAACCGTATATGGTTGCCATCTGATATTTGGGAAGAGATGATAAAAAAATATCATTAATTTTATTGGTATGTTCATCTTAGGACAACCAAGTTGTACTGAGATATGTGTCCTCGGTATTGGTGACCAATTATGAAAAAGTTGATAACATGATTTATAAAATGGTTCTCCACCTATCTACAGGTGATGGAAGAGCATCAAATACCTTCTAGAATTCTACAACCTCAATCCATTCCTATGTGTAAATGGAATGTTGTCACGATGGATTTTGTATCCATTTAACCGAGATCTCCTCACGGAAGAGTTTTAGTATGGGTGATTATTGATAGGTTGACCAAGGTCGCTCACATAATATGAATCAAGAGACCAACACTATTGTAGAGTTATGTACAATTTATATCCATGTGATTATTCAAATTCATGGAATATCTTGTTCTATCATTTTGGATCGAGCGTCTTTATAAACATTGTAGTTCTGGCAAGGTTTGTAGAAACCCCTGGGTTCACAAGTTGTCTTGAGTACAACATATCACCCTCAGTCTAATGGGTAGTCTGAGTGGGTAATTCAAGTGTTGGAAGATATTATATAGTCTTGTATCATCGATTTTAGAGGTTCCTCATAGAACCATATTACACTAGTTGAGTTTTCCAATAATAAAATCAATCATGAAACAATTCAAAAGGCTCCATATGAGGCTCTCTATGGTAGATTGTGTCGTTCACCTCTATTGTGGTACCCCAAGATTTTATGAGGTATATTATCTTTAATTTCATTGAGGTATTTTTTTATGCAACACCAATATTATCTTATGCTATAAAAAACACCATATTATCTTCTAGTATACCCAACGCTGTTATTGGGTTGTATTACACAGAGTTTCGAGTTCTTTTGATAGAATTAATTTCAGGAAACAATGAGTATAGATTTTGTTAAATGTGTAAATGAACTATGTTTGGATTATGTTATACACAACACTAAAGGAATCTTACACTAAACTCAACACTAAATTGGCTTTCATTAAATGTAAGAGTGTCCTTTCTTGATAGCTTGCATTGTACGCAATACTGTGTTTCACTAAATAATGAAATTTTATTAAAGTATTACTATTTAATGCAGTATAAAATAGCCATTATAAATATTATTAATCCAATTTTGATATTTATATTAAATTAAATTTCATCTTATGTAATTTATAGAACATAATATATGAAATAATTCAATTTTTTGGAAGAAGAAGTATTATTCGAAAAATGCTGTTTTGCTACCTTTTAATGAGGCACCAATTATAAATCATGATTTTCCAAAAATATTAAATTAAATTTTAAAAAATAAATTTATTCTTTTAATGGAAATTATGAAAATTTACTTGGGTAGACTTTTTGGTATTTTTCTAGTAAGACTCATTTTTAAAAGAATTGTGCAAATATAGATTTTTGTTGAAAACATTATTTTCATTTAAATTCATTACAATATAAAATTATTATTGAGATTAGTTTTAAATTTTAATTAGTTAATTTTTAACCAATTATGGATTTTGAAAATAATTTCATACATGAATTTATTATAAAAACATTTACCATTTAAAAAGGGGAATTTTTCCAAAAACAAATTTTCATGAAATTTTAACAGTTTTATTTTAAATTTAATTTGGAAACTTATGTGTTATGAATTTAAAAAAATGGATGTACAATTTGGATTATAAAGGTCCAAATTTGGTAATTATGAGCCCTTCAGTTTTGACTTATATGAATAATAACCATGGTAAATTTTATTACCATAGTAAAGGTTAAATTACGTAATTTAGGTTAAAAATATAATTATAACGACTATTAAATGATCAAAACACATGAAAACAAATTATTTGTTGAATTTAATTCAATAAATAACACTTAAGGATCGAAATTATGTAATTTAATGGACACTTGTCCATGAAAACAACTTAAATAATATTTAAATCAAAGAAAGACACAGTGTCATTTTCATTGTATTTAACATCAATTATGTTTCCCGATAAGGAAAAATGGGCGGTATTAACAAATATAAATTGTAATTTTTAACTTAATAAACAATAAGTTTTATATAATGTTATTTTTGACGTTTTTGGACTTTTTGTGATATATTATGGAATTTATAATATTTTATTTAGTGAAAATTTATATATGTCACATTCAAGTTTTAAATAAAATATCATTTTAATATAAATATATATTGAATATTAAACTGAATATAAATACTAATTTCAATGCTAAAATGTTTTTATTTATCATGGTAATTTATTTTTAATTTTTAGAAAAGAAATAATTATCATAATGTTTTATATATGTAGGATGAAAAATATATTTTATTGATGAAAAATATATAAACTAATTTTTATTAAAATTATAATAACCATTAAAGGGAAAAAACTTTAAAAAATTTTAATTTTTGAGTATATATTGACCGTGATTATTCAATAGTCTTGTTATGGTTCATTTGGAGTCATATGAAATTGATTAAGACTATTATATTATTTTTTAAAGTAACAATAAAATTGTCACATTCTTACTTTAATAATATAAAATTTTTAATCTTGTATTTTCAAGAAGATAAATTAGACTACATATATAATTCAAAAATAATGTAAATTTACCTTCATAAAAGTATTTTATTTTTATTTTTTTAATAAAATATATATATTAAATAATTACACAATACTGATATAGTAATTATCTTATTTAGGGAAATGTCAAATAAATGTTATTAAAAATATTAAAATAAATTTAATTTTGGATAAATAATATGTCCAATGAATTTTATAGATTTAATTGCCCCCTTAAGGATTTGATAAAATATTTGGATTGAGGATAACATCTTATCTTTATATTTTGAAAAATCAATGAAATAAATAGTGTCAAAATTGACACAACTGATATTTTTTCAAAATAATAATTTATTAAATTATTTTAAAAATATAAAATATTTTTTAAAAATATATATTAATTATGAATTGGTCTAACATTTTCAATAATTATTCATTTAGTTTATAATTAACTTCATATAAGTAAATATATCACCCTTTTAATATTGAAATATTTTTTACCCTAGTTAAATATTTAATAGAATAAGTAAGTGTTAATTAAAATGAAAATATTCCGTTGATGGAAGATTAATTTTAAAATTTACCTTTTAATGCAATTACAAAATAATATCATATTATACTTTAAATTGGGCCATTTTGGAGGATTTCAGTGGGGTTTGATTTTATTATAAATTAATATATTTTAGGTTTCCAAAAGTTCTTCTCACCTCAATTATTAATGGGCACTTCCTCCCTCAACACTTCACTTCATTTTGAGATTTCTAGCTCAACCATACCTTGCCAAGTTCCCTAATAAAATTACCTAGAAACATTATATAGGTTCTTTTCTTCTTAATAGTCCAACTCTAGCGATCTAATAAGAGATTTAGAGGATGAACATCGAAGAAGAGGTAATCTCCTCTACCAATTATATCAAACATCTTTCTTCTTCAACTTCTTCATGAGTTATTTCATTATTACCTAATATATCTAGTAAAACATTTATAATGATATGTTATTATGGATAGTAAACAACCGTATTTCATCTTCTATCCATCTAATTAAAAAATAAGTCACCACGTGTGTGTATGTATAGTTTACCATCTCCACACTCGGGTGTAATAGGTTTTTCATCACCAACATACCTGGATGGGTATAATGATTGAAGTAATAAATATATATTATTATAATAAAATTAAATTTACTGTGAAATATTATACACTATCCATTTCAATAATGTTCATCAATTATGAGAATGATATTATCGCTCGTGCGTACGTATGACCTACCGTCTCCACGATGTGATGCGATTCATTTTACATGACCTCCATTAAATCATGATTATATAGATGAATTAAATGATTTAATATGATAAATATAATGATAATTCCATTATGTGTATGATATATCAATAACCTAACAATAGATACAAGATCTTATTCGATAGAACATGCATAGGAACAAAAAGTAGTTAATAATGGAATAATGTGTAGCAAAGAAATATTCCTAACAAAAGGATGAGAATATAATAATATATGATATAAAAAAATGACTATGATTCTATAATAAATTAATAACATTAATTAAATATTTATAAAAGAGGTTTAGATGCATATGAGAAATATCAGACCTATGGTAACGAATAATTGTGAAATCTTATTTTTATCTGAGATTGTTTATACGTAATTATTTACTGAGGATATATTTATCATCCATGTCCATGTTTTCTAAAAAATGTTTTAATGATTTTTTTTCTATTCTTTTATGCATGTTCAAAGTAATTTTACCCATTTTTTACTTTTACCACATTGTATGGAAGTAATATTTCTTTTGATTACAATACGGGGTTCTTTTTGACTTTTCTAGAAAAATTATGAGGAGAATGTTTTTTTAGCTTATATAACATGAACATATTTTTATGTCTTCTTAATGCATTATTTCCATGATGATTACTCTACATTATTTCTTTTTTATTTTCAACTAAATTATTTTCTATTAAAAATTCACAGAATGTTGGGAAAATAAATCATGTTTAAAGAAAAAAAGTGTATTTTCTTTAAGAATTAATTTCAAGTATTTTATAAAAATTATTTTTGTTATAATATGATGCTAATAAAAAATGGTTATGTTTTTATCCGTATTATTCCTATGATATTACTGTGTTAATGAAGGAATGATGTGTTATATGTATTATGTTATAATGGAATTAGGTTTAAGATCCCCATTTTATTTCATGACTTATGCTATGATAATTGATATATATTTTTGTTGAAAAAGAATGAATGATTTCACTATGAGATGGGTGGGAAATATATATCCCTCAAATGAATTAGTTAATGATTTATATCTCATGAAATATACATTATTTAAATGAAAATTAAACCTTGTTTAGTAATACATGGATGGAATGTTATGAAAACCCAGTTCAGTAATAGAATTTTCCCACTATAATGGTATTGGTAGCAATTCCATGGCTACTATAGAAATCATATTATGTGATTATCTATTTTCCACAATACTATGTTTTATTCCAATTATATTTCATCATGGTAAATGTTTCTTTTATGATCTATGTGTTATGTACTTCCAAGATTTATTTCATGACTCAAGATTTTGATATTTAAAAATTATATTCACGTTTTTTCTTTATTATGTTTATGGTTTGTTTTATATTCACTAGGTTTATCCTTATTGAGCATTTGAGAACAACCTTTTTATGTTTTCATTTCCTTTGGATATAATGAAATGTTTTATTTTGGAAAAAAAATCATAATATCTTTTTGGGAGATGTTAAAGATATTTCACTAAGCTAGAAGATTATGTTCCATGTTTCCAAAGGCACTAAAATAATACAGTATTTGGGTGTTTATTTTTTATTAAGTATTCAGAAAATGTAATGTAATTTCCATGTACTTGAAACTTGGTCCATTAGAGTTGGTATCAGAGAAATGGTTTAATCATACATTAAATACTAGGGTGTGAAAACATTATTGAGATCCCTAGAGATATTTGTATGGTATGACTTGGGATGTTCATAAGGGTAATTATAACTATAGGTTATAGTACTAGAAATATTCTAATTATCATGAATAACCAAGGATTAATCCTAAGATTTTAGATATTTAATGTACTCCCCCTTGATTATGTTATTCTCCTAGTATGATTCTTCCCCTCACACTATTATTTTTGGGTGTTAAAAAATGGATAGAAATAGGAGGATTCATGTTGATGGAAAACATGATGGGAAATGGAATAATATTCTTCATTACCAACAAAATAAAATTAGATTTGGAAGAAAAATCATTTTTATTATGAACAATCACCAATATAATAATATCATTAATAATATAAACTTTGGTGAGATTCCTGAACGAACTAATAAGGGAAAGATAGAGTTTCATGTTGATCATAGAGGAATGAAATATCAATTTCTGTCATGTAAATCATGTGGGAAGAGGCATCAAGGAGAATTTTTCAAAGGAACTAAAATATTCATTGGGTGTGGAAAAGAAGGATACAATGAAAATAATTACAAAGGAATATGTTCTGTTAACACAATGGACAATGATAATGGTATTTCTAAGACCTCAACAATGGTTAAATGTTTTAATTGTGGAATGTATGTGCATTTTGAAAATCAATGACCTATGGAAAAATATCACGTAGAGAATTAGCATGGTCATATGGGTAGTATTTATATTGAATATCATGAGGGGAATACAAATGGTATATGCGATTAAAGAAGTGTGGAGGAATAAAACGATGCAGCCTGGTCAATGGTTCAAGAAGATAGTGGAATGATTGCATTTTTATCAATAATAATGTTGTATAAGTAATTTTATTATACTGCGGAATAAAGAAACATATAAGGATTTTTACCCAATTGTTTTCCCATATTTATTTGAAAGTATATGTTGAATGGTACTGGTAACCATGAAATGTAATTCAGATATTTTGTAAAACACATGATATCTGAATAATGATGAAATAAAGAGACAATGAGTTTTTTGATTGTATTAATGACCTCAAGACTGATATAAGGATAAAGTGATATCATGGTTTGAGTATATAGAATTTTTGGTGTATGGAATGAGTTAATTTTAACAGAATGCATGTTTTGAATAAGGTTCTATGGCAATTAGGGTTAATAAATTTTTTCAAAAGAAGTCATGGTTAAGGTATTAAAATGTTGGGAATATTACAAACAAGATATATCTTATGATATATGGGGGGTCAATTAATGTATTCACATGCTTGTTATATGACCTTTATTGTAATTTTTTTTCATACTATGAGTTTGGATTGAAGTATATTGGATAAGACTAAAGGATAGAAATGATTAAGTTGGTTTTCATATACTATTGTTTAATGATATTTTTTTAATTCTATTTCTTCAATTTTATAATAGTATATTTATAGAAAAAGGATAACATGGGTGATGGAAAACAACTCATCGTGTCAGAAAATGCTATGGAAATCGAACCCATAACTGAATTGCGACAGGACTTTAGTTACTATTACTGGCCAATGGGAAGTCCCTAGGTTGTTTAAATTAGTTTTATTTTATATATTTTGTATTATTGATGTATTATAAGTCTATTTTTGGAACAATATACGATTAATCATACCATATATGGACTTATGTTTATTTGATAACTTGCACGAACATTTTCATGATAAAGACAGATGGAATGACCTATCAATATATCACATGATATTTAAACACTTTAATAATGACAAATTGAACTTCATTTATTCAAATAAGTGAGGAAGTGGAAATTGTTCAAGGCATGACCAAAAGTGAGATTATACCAAAATCAAGAAAGTATTTATTATCATGAAAAATTATTCAACATTTGAAAATGGATCTTGTAAACAAAGAATGTTATTCTATTAACTTCTTATCCAATGAATCAAATGGACCCTTAAATCATTGATGTTTTAGGGATTTATGTTTGTTAACATTCTCCAAACCTTATTCTCTATCACTTTCTAATAGAACATGATGGTTAGATCTCTTTTCCATATCCATGTTTTCACTTCCTACTTATGTTTCCCTATGTAAAAACCCTGTGATGAGTTATTTTGGGAAACCTTAATGTTTCAAAATTTCCTTATTTAAAATTATGTTTTTGAAATTTTTTTACAATGTGGGTTTCTATGAAAAAAAAATCATGTATTAAACCATTTATAACCCCAATGAACTTTAAAGACGTAACTCATTTCAAAAGGGTATAATTTAACACCCTGATATTTTTTGAGATAGATTCCTTAAATTTCATTGATGTCTTGTGTTTTACACTACACTAAGATTGTCCTTCAATATACGCAACACTGTATTAGCTTGCAGTATACACAACACTATTCATGGCTTCTGTTACACACAATTTCAAGTTCTTTTGATAGAATAAATTTCACACAATAATGAGTATTGATTTTGTTGAATGTATAAAAGAAATAATTGTGATTTTTTTTATACACATAACCAAAGGAATCTGGCACTATAAGAAAAATTTAATTTGCTTGCATTACACGTAAGAGTGATCTTTCTCAGTAGCTTTCATTATATGCAATACCGAGTTTCACTAAATAATGATACATTATAAAAATATTACTATTTAATGGAATCTAAACAAGACTTTATGAATATTATTAACTAAAATTTTAATTCTATAAAAATAAAATTTCATGTTAATTATTTCCTTGAACATAATATATGGACAAATTTCATTTTTTTGATGAAACCATTATTATTCAAAAAATACAGTTTTGCCACCTTTTGATGGCGCACCCATTTTAAATCTAGTTTTTGAAACTTTCATATATTAAATATTAAAAATTATCCTTCTTATATTAATTTTAATTACAATATAATTACATTTTTTTGACATTTTTTGTATTTTTCATATAAGTGTCATTTTTCAATAAATAATGAAAATACAAATTTTTATTGACTGCATTATTTTCATAAAAGTCACTAAATTGTAAAACTATTTTTTGTATTAGTTAAAAATATCAATTAGTCCATTTTTATCCAATTAGGGTCTTAGAAAATTATTTTATACATTAATTGGTTATAAAAACATTTTCCATTTGAAAAAGGGTTATTTTTTAAAAAATTATTTTTCTTGAAATTTTAAAAGTATTATTTTAAATATTATTCAGAAACTTCTATTTATTGAATTTTGAGAAATGGATGTCAATTGTGGATTTCGGAGGTCCAAATTTGATATGGAGTTCCCTTTTAGTTTTGAACAATATGAATAGTAATCATGGTAATTTTTTTACCATAGTAATGGGTAAATTAGATAACTTTGCTTAAATATAAAATTATACTGCCTATAAAATGATAAAAAAATGAAAATTTTTTATCTTATTAATAGAATTAGACCCTGAAAACTTAAGGATCGAAATTATGTCATTTAATGGACAATTTTCCATGAAAATGACTTAAATAATTTTTATATCAAAGAAAGACACAAAGTGTACTTTTCGTTTTCTTTAATATCTATTATGTATCCCCATATGAAAATATTTGTGGTACCGACAAATATAAAATGAAATTGTTATCCAAAAAATAATATTTTTCTGATATAAATTTATTTTTGATCTTTTAGGTACATTTGAGAGATATTATTGTATTTATAATATTTAATTTAATGAAAATTTAAAGATGTCACATTCATGTTTTAAATAATATATCATTTTTAAATAAGCTTGTACAAAATATAAATTTTACTATAAATACGAATTAGAAATATAAAATGTTTCTATTTATTATCGTAATTTATTTTTAATTTTAAGATGATAAATAATTACCATAATGTTCAATATATGAAAAATACAGAAATTATTTAATTAAAGAAAAATCAATAATATAATTTTTATTAAAATGGTAATAACTATTAAAGGTCCCAAAAACTTTACCAATTTTTTTGGTCAAGTATAGAATGTCCATAATAATCCAATTTTCATGTTATAAACCAATTTCGCCATACGTAATATATTGAGATAGTTATATTATTTTATTTAAAGTAATGTTATGATTTTGACATTCATTATTTAAAAAGTATAAAATTCTAAATGTTGGATTTTTAAATATATTAATTATACTCCATATATTATTATGAAAGGTAGTAAAATTATATTCATAATAATATTTTATTTTTAATTTTTATTTATCAAAAATTTATATTACATAATTACACAATATAGATGTAGTAATTATTTTTTAGGGGAAATAAAAAATAAATGTTACTAAATATATTAAAATAAATATAATTATGGATAATTAAATTTTCCAATGTATTTTATAGATTCTATTTACCCCTTATGGATATGATAAAATATTTCATTATAGGATAACATCAAATCTTGATATTTTTAAAAATCCATGAGATCAATAGTGTCAAAATTGACACAATTGATATTATTTCAACATAATGATTTATTAAATAATAAAAAAATCATAAAGCTTTTAAAAAAAATAAATAATAATAATGAGATGTAATAAAATGTTCTAAATTATTATTTTTTATTCTAATTGACTTTTAATAATTAAATATTTCACCCTTTTTATTTCGAAAAATTTGTTACCCAAGTTAATAATTAAATAGAATAACTAAGTGTTAATTAAAATGATAATTCTTAAATTGACATAAAAACATGTATAAAAGTTATTTTTTGATGATGTAACAACCCTATATTATATATTATTCTAAATTTGGACATTTTGGATGTTTTTTAGTCATTTTTGATTTTATTATAAATTAATATTTTTGAGGTTTCCAAAAGTGTCACTCACCTAAATTATAAAAGGGCACTTCCTCCCTTAATAATTCACTTCATTTTGATCCTGAAATATCGACCATAAACAAAAAATTTATCTTATATACTCCCAGAAAAACATTCAAGAGGATCTGGTCTTCTTAAAAGACCAACTCTAGCACTCTAATAGGAGATTTAGAGGAAGAAAATCAAAGAAGAGGTGATCTCGTCCACTGATTCTATCAAACATATTTCATCTTATACTTAATAATCATGAGTTATTTCATTATTATGTAATTACTACAATATCAATTATTTACTGATATTTTATTGTGAATATGAATCAACCATATTTCATCTTTTATCCATCATATGAAGAATAAAATCACAACATGTGCGTATGTACGACATACCGTCTCCACATTGTGGTGTAATATGTTTTTCATAACCTACTTACCTTGATGTGTATAATGATGGAAGTAATAACTATACATGAATATTATAAAATAAAATTGATTCTGAAATATTATAATCCATACGTGTCACTACCATTCAACAATTATGAGAATGATATTGTCGCTCGTGCGTATGTATGACCTACCATCTCCATGATATGAAGTGTTTCGTTATACATGATCTCTATTAAATAATGATTAAATAAATGAATTGAATGAATAAATATGATATATATTATTCTAATATCATTCTGGGTATGATATAAATATATTATAATAGTATAAATAAGAACTTATTTGAAAAAATATGCATAAGAACATAAAATAGTTAATACACGAATAACAAGTAAAAAATGTTACTAAAAACAGAAGAGAATATATTAATATTTGAAATAATAAAATAACTATGATTACGTTATAAATTAATAAAACTATTTTAATCGTTTTACATGAGGTTCAAATATATATGAAGCATATCATACCTAAGGTACGGGGTAATTCTAGAGTCTCATTTTTATCAATGATTGTTTATACGTAAGTATTTACTGGGGATATATTTATCATCTGTGTCCATGCTTTATAGAAATGTTTAATTTTTTTTAATATTAATATATGTATATTTAAATTCACATTTACAAATTTTTTACTTTTAATACATGATATAGAAGAAATCCTTATTTTTTTAATAAATGGGGAACTTTTTGTCTTTTTAAGAAAAAGTATGATTAGAATGTTTTTTATGTTATACACCATAGATTGATTTTAAAGTTTTATTAATGCCTTATTTCCAGGAATATTATTCTACATTATTGATATATTATTTTTAAATAAATTATTTTCTTCCAAAAGTTCAAATAATTTTGTGAAAAGAAAAAAATTTGAAGAAGAAATGATATTTTCCTCAAGAATTAATTTGAATTGTTTTATCGAAACTAATTTTCATCTAAGTTGATGCTCCTTAAATAGGGTTATGTAACTATACCTATTAAAAATATGATTTTATTTTTATTATTATTTAATGATATTTTATATGGATTATGTTATGATTTAATGAATTTTAAGAAACCCATTTTATTTATTGGGTTATGCTATGATAAATGATTTATGTTTTTGAGGCACAAGTACGAATGATTTCACTATGATATTAGTGAGAAATATATCTCCCTAAAATGTATTGGGAAAATATTTATATCTCATGATATATAATTGATAAGAACATCAAGTAAATTGGGTTCAGTAATACATGGATGGAATGTCAAGTAAACCTAGTTCAGTAATACATGGATGTAATGATAAGTAAACCTAGTTTAGTAAAGTAGTTTTTTCCACTATGATGGTCTTGGAAGTAATGTCTTGGCTACTATTGAAATTATATTACATGATTATATATTTTCCATAATCCCATGTTTAATGAATATTCTATTTGATCCTGGTTAATCATCCTTTATGATCAACTCCTTCCGCACTCCCATGATTTATTTCATTACTCAAGATTTTGATATTTAAAATTTATGTTCATGTTTTTACATTATAATAATTATGGGTTGTTTTTGTTCTCAATGTTTATCCTTACTAATCATTTGAGCTCATCTTTTTTATGTTTTCTTTTACCAAAGATATAAATAGAGATTTTAGTTAGGAAAACCAAAAGGGAAGATCTTTATTGGATATGTTGAAGATATCTCACCAAGTTGGAAGATTATGTTTCATGATTCAAAAGGAACTAAAATCATACGTTATTTAAGAATATATTTGTGTCATGTATTAATAATTCTGCAAATGCAATGTAATTTTCATGTACATCAAGAATTGATCGTTATATCTATGAAAAATAGAGGTAGGGGCAACTCTACCCGGTCCTCCTCTCATTTAAGAGACTTCAGAGAAATCCTAGATAATTAATGAATCATATGGAAATAGGTGAGTCTAGGAATAAGTAATATACTGATCAATACCATAGACCTATTTATTTCTAGGTGGTACACATGGTCCTTCTACATGTTTTTCCTAGGTTTGGTCATAAACGAATTAGAAGAACGATAAAGTTATCACCAAGGAATGTTGGGTCATTCGAGATAGTGGAGAGATCTTGGATGGTAGCATCTCAGTTAGTACTAACATAGAGGTATCATTCCATGAATGATGTATTCCATGTATCATAGCTTCAATAGCATCATCCAGACCCACCTCATTCGTTTGAACTTAAAATTATTGATTTTGAGGTAGATTCATCCTTCGAGAAACATCCATTTCGTAATGTCGATCATAATATAATGGTTTCATAATGAAGGTCAATTCCTCTAGTCTTGGTGCAATTATAGCACAAAAATGCACATGATGAGACCTGGGAGTAGGATTTTGATGTTTATGTGTAGTGGTTGGAACTCTTTTTAGATGACTTCATATGACCCTCTGAATCGAAACTTGGGTATGAGTAA
This sequence comes from Viscum album, assembly GCA_963277665.1. Lineage (NCBI taxonomy): Eukaryota > Viridiplantae > Streptophyta > Magnoliopsida > Santalales > Viscaceae > Viscum > Viscum album. Next base: position 1,837,629,672 of record OY728137.1, on the reverse strand, counting down.
TTTTAAGCAGGGGTAGTTGTAAAATCAAGGATTTATCAAAGGGTACATACCATTAAATTTTTTGTTTAATTTGTTTTAATAGAACTTAGTTTGTATCATAAGAGGATAAAATAGTTCCCAGGGGTTTTGGGGCCTGTTTGAATCCCAGAGAACTGAAAATAGAGAAAATAAGGTGGGATGCATTGGTTGTCAAACAGTGTGACCTTGGGTGTATAAACATGAAGCCGATTTTACATCATAGACAGTGAGAAAATGAATGGGTTTTACATGGTTAGTCAAACATTGTGTCAGGTTGGGTGATGTTCCCATTAAATCAGAACTTGTCGCATGGTTGGGAAATAGTTTGGAAAACTATGTGGCCAAACCATGCGACCTCTGTTGTTTGGTAAATTTTAATGAAATGTTTTTGAGCCATATCTTTCATTATCCCCTTCCCTTTAACTTTTTATTCAACCCTCCTCCAGGAACATGAAGGCCCCCTCCTCCTCTTTGGGGGTTTGGAACTAGCTCCTTCCATAGTGATCCATTTTCTTCACCGTTGGAAGCTACATACTCCTCTTTGTGTGATCCCCCTTCCTCACTCCATTAATTCAAGATTATTCCATCGATAGACATGTTATCATCGTGGGACATATCTTTTTCCTATTTTGGGGTTTTTCCTAAATCTCTTGATTTACCCCATTCTACGTCAATTCATGAATTTCTACCAGACATGTGGAGTACTATGACCACAAGGTAGGGTTTCTACTCTTTTTCCAATCATTTTGTTACATTTTTGGCATTGCTTCATTCTTATAAAAGATATAAACTTCCAATGAAACTTAATTATTCTATGTCATATTATCTATAGTTAATTTCTATCCCTTAATGAGCAAAACATACAATGAAATCTATTAATAATATGTTTTCATTGCCTTTGTCCACCCTTTTGGGTCTGCTCAACCTAAATAGCCTTGTTTCCCTTGTTTTAAATTTGGAAAATCAACTTGGGTGTGTGTGAAACATTGTATAAATTCATTAAATTCATTAAATGATTTAATATTGATATGGATCCATGAATTATATCCCTTTAAAAATGAACATGTATTATTCTTATGGTCTAGAAATAAAAAAATTCCTTATAAAATGTTTATTCTTGTTGAGAGATGCTTTATTTCTATACAATACTTATTATTATATCCACATTCCATGCCATGTGTTTTTATATTGTGCACCATGCTTCAGACTATGTGCATGCCATTTTAGTGCTTATGGATTAAACCATGTGCTGGTTTGGATTGAAACAGAAATCTTGGTTAGTCTTGATAGATTGAGATATTGAAATTTCATTGATGAAATATTATTAATATGCATGTTAATGTCATTATGTATACAATTTATTTTCATTTATTAGATATTATGACTGGTTTTTTATGCCTCATTCCATGATTTCTATTATTTGAGGTTGTTTTCATACCCATATGAATTGTGCCAATGGTCTTGGATTTTTTTGCTTCACTATATTTAATGGAATCTTGTGGTATTGATATAATTATTGGATGGCATGATTTATATATGTGGTTTGACTTATTGTGACATATGAATTGATTATGATGTTCTTGGATACTTGGTTTACATTACATGAGATGAGATATAATTTGGGTTTTGTATTAGGGACTCATGGATGGACTCACATGCTAGATGGGTTACGACCCAATGTGCTTGGAGAGATTGTTTGAATTTCCAAGAGTGGTCTTCCTTGGAATGTATTATACATAGGTGTGATACCAGTTCCCTAGGGGAAAGAACATTCATTAACCCATTAGAAATATGTATATCCCATGCCCTGGGTGTTACTCAGTCCCTTATGTGAGAGTCTTGGGATGGGATCATAGTTACCAGGCATTGAGTGATACTTGGGGCACCTTATGGGTCACCGTGGATGGTCACAGTGGTATTTAATTACATTAGATGTTCCAATCACGATACTTGGGATCCTTTGTAGATCTTCATGGATGTGAATGTGACCCCACAACTGGATTTGAAGGATTTATTGAACATCACTGATTGATTTCATTGGTTAGATTTTGTGTGCAATAGATTTTTCTTCTATTTTTGTTAGGGAATTCACTTGTGATTCCTTTACCTTTCTTATTAGCACACTTGGATGGTAACCTGGAAATTAAACCACAAGCCAAAGAACAATCTTGGGGGGTATAATTTTTATGGTTTGACTTGTTTACTTTTAGTAATTGTACTTATATTCATCATTGCATAGGTACTAGTATTTAGACTCTTGGATTAGGCTAATCAAGATTTTATGGGATGGGTGTCAACTTAAGAAACTGGACTAGGGTTTATATGCTTATTTATTAATTTCTCCACATTTAATATATTCATCACATTATCACTTATTTACTTCATGAATGGAATCGTCTAGACACAATATGTTCTAACCTACTAAGATTATATCTCACACCCTACTCGGGGATTTTTTGGTACCAAATTATATTTTATGGTCTTTGTTATAGATAAAGAGAAACATGATGCTCTTGATTCTAGATTTTTTTGCTTCCTAGGATAGAGTTTTTGGTAGAGGTCTGATCCTTTTCATGAGATGTTATTGTAGTAGTTTTTGAAAATTTTGTAGTTTTTGATAGCATGATGTATATTCATGTTACCATGTCTCCCGATACTCATAAATTTGTATAGATTTCATGAAATTGTATCATTTTTGTATCTATTATTATTATTATTAAACTTCCATAATTATCTATTTTCACTATATGGGTTATTTATTTTATTATGTTGTTGTCTACTTATTATTATGCCTCCGGTACTTAATATATACTGTTTACCACTATGTAATACCTAATCTTATGGTGGAATAGTCTCCCCATAGACACACCTATGTCCCTCACTTATAGTTAGTAGCCTATGGTGTTCGGGGAGATATGCCTTAGGTCATGTATCCCACCATCTCTAGGCTCATTTCAGTGGCACATGTGGTGGGAAACTTCACTATTTTATAAAGTACTGAACTAATTTTTTCACTACTTTTCTAATTTTGAAGTCATCCATGATTAATAGTTTGAGAATGTTGTGTGCTCATAAAAACATGATTTTTTATTCCATCTCCCATAATATTAGGTTTCTATGGAAGAAAATCATTGCATTTCCAATCCCATTTAGCATTAATGTGGTTCACTTGGTTTCTAGACACTGACTAAAACCAAAAAATATAATTTGATAACACTAATAATTTTGAGAAAATCACATAATCAAGGGAAATTAGTTATAAAATTTAAATTTAGTACACCTTAGATTTTATACTAGGCTATTCATGATTTTTACCAAAACCCTTGGATTTTATCATATACATAGACTTATCCTAATGGTTCTTATTTAGTTTTTCAAATAATACTTTCCTATAGTTATATAAACCTTTCTATGCTAATATCTTTAAAAGAATATAATTTTCATACAAAGATATAAAATCTAAATAGAATAATATTAATTACGTAACATAACATAAAAACCATATGAGTACCATATATGTTTAGTGTATTCAGATACAGGGAAACATAAACAACTAATTAATAAAAAATATACACCATATCCCGCTTATTACTATGTAACTATAATCCTTTTTGAAAAATATTACATAATTTACTTCTCTATATCTTAGGTAAAAGAAAAATAATAAAGGGTGAGGTCAAATTCACAGTATGGGAAATCAAGGTTGATATCAATCAGAGCATAATCCTAATACATAAGAAATGAAAAAATAATTGAAAATTATATTCTTCAAATCAAATATCATGATATCATATCAGGGGATAAATCATTGATGTTCATAAAAAATAAAATAAAATATTCAATGAGATTATAACATAAGACATAAGATTGTGGAACACACATAAACCGATAAAATCATTTACATATTAGTCGTGGCTCATAGATAAGACCACCGTGGAAGATAAAGTCCCTCACTGAAGTGAGTCCACTCTTTATTCTATCCCTATATTAGTTAACAAATTTTACTACCCCTTGTTGTTTTATATTTCTCAGGATATATAATTATTTACCCAATAAATTTGTGGGAGATATTGGTCCCACCCATATCATAATAAAAACTATACAAATGTGTTATAAAAATCATAAATCATTTATAATATCAGAACCCATGGAATGAAACGGGTTTAAGAAAAATCATTTAATCAAAACATAAAAATTGGAAACCAAAAAGTTTCATAAATATAATTCCATCATAAACATAAACCAAACATTGGTATAATTGGGTTATTATCCTTGAAAAATTTACCCATTAAAATGTATGTAACATCAAAGAATATTTTCCCATATGGGAAATAATTTTTACAGATCGCTATAAAAAAATTTTCTGTAAAATATCTTTTTTTTGAAATGAATATGTTTTATTTAATGAAATTACAAAATAATTTAACTATAAAAGATTTTATTTGAATATAAACATATAATTTTGTAAGGTAATATTATAGGAATTAAGGTGTCATGAAATAAGAACAATCTGTTCATTCCATACTAGTGAAATAATATTTCTCTCATACATTTTTTAAAAATATAAAAAGTAACTCGTTCGGAAAATAACTAAAAGATTACATTCAAACTATTCAGTAAAAATTAAAATATAAGTAAAAATGACATTAAAAATTATATATTAATAATAAAAATATATTGGTAATTATTTTTGGAAAAATGGACATTGAAGAAAAATATTCCCCTACATATACATATGAATAAAAAATCTGAAATAATAATGAGATTTGGAAATTAACCCTTATCTTATTTATGATTTCATTTATATGTATCTTAAAATCATGTATCATGGTTTAATGAATGCTATTATTTTAAAAGTTTACTACATTCATATTTATAGTATCATATATGATCCTATTATGTGACCTTATCTACCATTTGTTAATAATATTTCCTTATTACCCTTATTTCAAGTGTTAACTATTTGGGTTTAATATGAATGTTTTATCACATGATTTCCTGTTATTTGGAATATGATATAGTTCCATAATATACATAATTTTATTAAGTTATTAAATATATTATTTATTAATTGTATATATTTATATATTCATTCAGGAATGGTGAACATGAAAAATTAATCACACCGTGTCATTGAGATGGTAGGTCTTACATATATAGGAGCGATGGTATCATTCCATTAATGGTGAAATGGTTAGGAAGAGGATGGTATATTAGTTAATTTTTCTAGAATAAAATTAATTTTATAGGAATCATATATATTTATATACGATTTCTATAATTATACCCATCCAAATAATGTGGTGATGAAAAAATAGATTACACTACAACATAGAGATGGAAAGATGTACATATGCACACATGGTGATTTTTTTTAGAATTGATAAATGATTGAATATAGTCTATAAATAATTATAATAACATATCAAAATATATTTTTACTAGAGTTATTACTCAATAATTGAAACAAAAATATTAATAGGAAGTAGAAGGGAAAACAATCATTAAAGAATCAGTAAATATGACTACCTCTTATTTGGGAAACCCCATTTAGATATCCTATTAGGGAAACTAGGGTTGGTATTTTGGTATGAATGGAACCTCTAGAATGGGTATAAAGAATTATAATAGATTAATAAGTAGGTTATGAATGATCTTTAAGGATCATTGAGATGGTAAGAAGTGTGAGAGAATTTCCCCTTTTATAATTTAGGAAAGGGGAAATTTTGGAATTTCTTAAAATATCAATTTTTAATAAATTCAATATCAAGAAAAATATCTCCAAAAATCCATGTATTAAAATATAATATGATAAAAGGATATAATCCCATAAGAAATATTTTTTAGTCAAATATTGGAATTATTTTAAACCTAATTATTACATATATTAATTTTGAGAATGATAACATAGTTTTCAGTATTGAAAGGTTATAAATAATTTGTAACAATATAGAACATATTATAAATATTATTTTTTATGATTATTTTTATTATTACTAAATAGTTTTATAAATTATTATTTTAATAAAATATCATTAGTGTTTATTCTAAAATTTTTCAATATTTTGACTTTTAAAAATATCAAGATAATAGGTTCACTTCAAAAAAATATTTCATTACATCCCAAATAGTTCAAAGTAGTATAAAAATTTTTTTGATCACATTATTTATCTCAAATAAAATTTATTTTAATATTTTTAGTAACATTTATTTGATATTTACATTAATAAAATAAGTACGAAATCAGCATTGTATAATTATATTATATACTTATTTATTCAGTAAAAATTAAAACTAAACTATCGTAGAGATGATTAATATTTTATATTTCATAATAATATTTATAATCAAATATATATTCTGTGTGATCATATATTTAAAATGATATAGTATTTAAAACATGAATGTGACAACTTTGAGTACTTATGAAATAATATATTGTAAATATCATAATATCATCTAATCCAAAAAAAAAGAAAAAAATAAATTTATATTGTTAAATTTTGCTTTCTAACTTAAAAAAATACATCTATATTCAGTCATAAAATCCCATTTTCCCCATGTGGACACATAAGGGATATTTATGCAATGAAAGAGACATTTTGTGTCTTTCATAGATTTAAATATCAGAAAACATTTTAAGAAGGAAATAGTCAATTAAACATATTTATTTAGTTTCTTAGGTGTTAAGGGTATAATTACATTCAACCAATAAAATTTGGGATTTTTTGATGTCATTTTATATTCCTTATAATTTTATTTTTAACCTAAATTACGCAATTTACCCTTTTTCTATTTTAAAACAATCTACCAATGTTAATATTCATATTGAAAAAAAATAAAATAGACATATTCCTAAAATTGGAACATATGAAAATAAATTTTATATTCTTTTTTAAAATTCCAAAGAAATAATTTTTAGTATTAATTTTGAAATAAATCTGGTAAAATGCAATGGAAAATTTCTTTTCAAGAAATTCCATTTTTATACATTTATAATAAATTCATAAGTAAAATCCTTTTAAAAATAATAATTAAATTATTTCAAATAAAAATTAACTAACTATAATTTAAAACACATCCAAAAAATAATTTTACCTTGTAAATACTTTAAAGAAAATATCATTTTCAATAAATATCATTATTTTCTTGATTCCTTAAATGTTTTTGGAAAAAGATAAATTTTAAATTTTAAATGAAATTAAATTTCTAATTTCCATTTTATATAAATTAAAAATATTAATATTCATTCTTAAATATAAAATATATACGTTTTTTATGATTTTTTTTTGAAGAATAAGGGGATTTTACTAAAAATAATGTCATTATTTTGTAAACACTTAACAATACAGTCATATTGAGTTGGTCCTTCATATTTATTTCATAAATTAGTTATTCATATATATTCCCACTAATTACCAGCTTTTTTAAAATCGTAATTTTATAATAATAGTGTTTTGTGATTTATTTAAACTCACAGTTCCATGAAACACAAGCCAAAGAAGAGTAAATTTTAAAAGAGAAATATTTATTATAATATAGGTATTTTACACAACATATGTTATTATATGTAAGATAAGTCACCTATATAGACAAATCTTACAACTTATATGAATTCCAATAACATAATTTATCATATAATTGAATCCATCCATGTAGCCAAATTTTATTTAATATGTAATGGTAATATTGGATGAATTTTATGGAAATAAGCTTTATAATTGCATAAAGATGAAATTATATTTACATCACCTAAAAAATTGTTTTCGTAGAAAAAACTAAATGATGAGAAGGTAATGGGATACCTATGGAAGGATAATACTAATATTTCAATAAGAAATATAAGGGAAATAAAAAAATAATGATGGATACATAAGGATAGTCACAAAATTAAGTAATGTTGTAAATCATATCTTGATAGTGGATTGATATTTTTGTGATTAAGAATCTTGATTGATCGAATGATTCATGATCTCATCTTCCCAGAATGATGGTATCAAACTCGAGTTAATAATTTCAGACTTAAGGTGTTTCATATGAGGTCAAATAAGTTATGTTTGAGATAAATATAATTATAAAAATTGGATACCACATATTAGGGACCTTCAAATGAGGACTCAATCAAACTATATTGTATTTCTTGCAGGTTTTCTAGTTCCCATAATGTCTTAGAATAGTGAAAAAATAATAAGATGGGAAATAGAGGGGATCACATTATTGAACAATTTTGATGATCTATTTGAGATGATATAGGATCATAACGGTGAGCTTCAAACTATAGGGAATGTCACACTACATACAATCATACAAATGTGGATTTAATTTCGAATGATGTAATGAAGTGGGTTTTTTGAAAAATTAAATATGGAAACTATATTGAGTCATTATTATATTTTACTAAGTAATTTTGAATGAGAAACTAAATTAGGTTCCTATTATCAAATTTAATTGATAAGATCACACATGCATCCAAAGATCGTGGAGTTTCTATAATTTGGATAAATAATATAATAGTTATAAGATATTAAAAATATAGAAATTATAAATGCAATAAAGAAGAATAGTGGGAAAAAATATTAAGGTATCACAAGTATAGTTAAATCATAGAGAAGTATTGAGAGACTAATACAAATATTTAATGAGAAAAGATAAGAAGTTGTAGTTTAGATCATTTGAAGAAGAATATTACATGCCATCCACTTGAGTATTCTTGAAGGCTAAGGAAGATGTAGATCAATAAATATCCAAGGATATCTCATGACTCTTAGTACTACAAATGTTATTGAGGGAGTACAAATTTAGACATACGTATTCTTCATTATGTGATGAATGACTATTATCTATTGCTATAGAGAACAATGTCAGAATTCCAAGACATTTCATTCTTAGATCATCTTATTTAAAGTGTTGTAGTTTCTTACGACAAACTCTTCATAGAATCAGTATGATAGTCAAAGAATAATTTTCTATGGGGATAAAAATACATGAAAAGGAGTAATCTATTTTTTATAAACATTGTATATAAAATTTTACACTCTCATAATTATTAATATTGAACACAAAGGTGAGTCTTTGAAAAATAATTGAGTGGATTTAGTACCATAACAAGTTCAAGTGGTTTTATTATATAGTAATAACTAATAAAAATAAAAGATATCACTAATTTGGGATCTCTTAATAATCTAATAAAATATTCAATTATGATTTGGTATTATATAAGGTTCCCTATTAAGAAACAATATTAGTTATTATGAAATATATAATCTTAATTATACAAACAATAAGGGTGTAAAAAATGTTTATAGAAAGAATTATCACAGATAGAGGAGTAAGATGCTACCTTAACTTCTATCAATTGGTCCAAAATTGGGATAAGCATCAAAAGTGGGGATTCAATCCATTATTGATTATAATTTTATGAATTTAGATGATAAGAAATTATATATTTGTAGGTAAAGGCACTGAATTAAATATCCATGTCTATAAAAAAAGTTCCACATAAAGGTCACTAGTCTCTAGAATTCCAAGGACACTGGGGGATAATTGAGAAGTGTAAATGAAGGTATTGTAAAATTCTAGGAATCCAAACTTCATGTTTGGTAGTGTTGGTTTGAGGAAATAAAAATTGACGATGAAATAGATATTGAAGTCTATTTCACATGGGTTTATGATATTTCCAGCAATATTAAAGGTTTTAGTGATAATCCTGAATACTCTATCTTTGTTAAAAATATCATGAAATTCTTTCATCATTAGTTACCCCTATAATAAAGAGAAGATGTAATAATAAATGAGATACAAAAAATTATCTTATGAGATTAAGACAACACCCACTTTAATTAATATATAAAATGTTGAGATTTCATTTGAATCCATGAGAAATTTAAAATGTAAATAAGTAGTGGTTATTGAATCTAGACATTTAGATGTTGAGGATAATGAATAATTCAAGAAATTGTTTCTATTTTGACAAATATATTCAAGGAGGAAAAATATAAAGGAAATGAAATGTCATTACTAAGATGTTATAATTGTTAAGAAAAAGTTAATATTGTAAAATATTTCCCAAAGAATGAGTTAGAAGAATCTGAGTCAAATAAAGAGAATGAGAAAACACAAAATAAAGTGAAGAATTAAAAGAATCTATTTTCCCAAAATGTATAAGAGTTATGAGTAATAAATGGAAATAAATATCATCTAAAATATTAGAAAAGTATATTACATTCAATTTTGATGTTGATGAAGGATTTGATTCATCAATTAGTGATGATAGTGGATAAGGTATTATAAAATAAGACATGGAGATCAAATACAAATTTGAATTCTGTATGGAGTATATACAGCATCTAATTAAAAAAAATTAGGCTATAAAAATAAAAAATAAGGTGGTTGATGAGATGTAAGAGTATGCCAAGAATGAAGTGACATTCATTGAACATAACAATACTAACAACCTAGATGTGAATAAGTAAGATAATATAATAAATGATTTTTTTCTAGAAGTTTGATGGAAAATAGGTGAAATTATTTGAGACACAACAAACTTTTATCGGTGAATAAAAAAGATAAATAATTATATATAAAATTACTCAACATCTATTTAGATTAAGGGATTTTTTTATCATGATAGTTAGATGGTGGGTTAAAAAAAGAAATATGAATGTTTATCTTATTTACTGAAAAATATAACTATAATTTAAAATAGTACCTATTATAAAATTTGAATTTTCCTTTTTTTGACCAAGAATAATAATTAGAGGAATTTTTCTAAATAAAATCAAAGGATGAATATTTCAAGAATACCACTGACCTTATGCTAGAGAAGAATCAATATGAGGTGATGAAATATTCATCAAAATTTGAGATATATTTTTAGAAGGTAAAATTTTCAAGGCTCTTACTAGGGTTATGTAAGTTAGGAACCCAAAGGCTATTCATAATGGTATAATAATCATTTTTGATGGAATACGAAAGAAAAAAGGGAATCATTGGTGAGAAAGTGAGGATATATTATAAGATAAATGGAGTTTGGTATAGAATTAACTAAAATTTTTCTTATAAAAAATGGATATTTATAAGAATTATATGGATTATGTTGAAAATAATGTCACTATAATAAGGTATTCCACAAATCATATATTTTATTGAGTGAACGTAGTAAAAAATTGGTTCATTCTTGAATTGAAACCCAACATAATGTATTGTTGTCCAAAAATATAGATATGAATGATTAAGGAAAGCTGAGCTATAGTAGTAGAATAACTTGGTTTAATATCATGAAACTTGTTTGCTGGTATGAACCTTTGTTTCTTTTTACTTAATATTTTTTTCAATGATTATATTTGGTTATAAATATATATTTTTGTTTGTTTCTTCCTGATTTTTCACTTTAAAATGTTGGGGGAAGTGGTTTTGTTACATTAATGACAGGTTGGGAGGAATTTGGTGGTTTAATAGGAGAGTGGGTAGGGAACTATAACCAAATGGATTGAGGATACCCTCCAGCCAGCTAGTGGGGACCACAAGCCTTCCACTGAAAGTTTGGTAGTAGGGTTTTCCTATAAGAAATACACTATCCAGCTGATGAGAACTAGATGGTAGATGAATGAGTTTAGGATGAAGTATATTCCTACAATAATCCCATCAGAAAACTAATAGGATCCCACCAGCCAGCTTGTTGGACATCTATAAGTGCTGGTAATCATCCTGGAACCACTAACTAACTAGTGAAAAGCCAACAACATTTCAATTATGCCACTTTGTGTGAGTAAATAAAGGTAAATATCATATATTTAATAATTTTAATTTTTTTTAATTCCAAATGAACTTCCATAAAACTAAATTCCCCATGCTTTTGGCGAATCTTTTTTGGTGAATTTTACCCTTCCATCCAAGACAATTTACAAATCAAATTGTGATTTGACGTGTTAAGTTTCTTCCTATAATTTTAATCTCTCTTTGAGTGTGAATTCTAATTACCTCCTATATCTCCTTTGATATTATTATATTCTTTAGTTTTTTATTGATCTATATCTTAATGTTCTTATTTTAGACTGTTGGATTCTTCCTTAATTAATTCTATCGCATTTTACACATCAATTGAGGATGCTATATTTGTGATTGAGGACACCTTGATTATGGATGGTGGTTTTGAAAGGTAATTCTATTAATTGAAACCATTAATGATTTTTATGTTGAATTTTATTTCTAAATGAATTCAAAAGTTTTATTTGAGTTTCTAGATTATTATTTTCTAAATGTAATCATGTGTGTGATTTCCCCTATTATGTAAGGATGTTTCCAATAAAGTATTGATTTCTATAATTAATTTAAATGGAAATAAATTATTTAAACAGTGATATTGATGCTGATTTGTTGAGAAAATATTTCCTGAAATATTTTTTTTAATTTTAAATGAGATGAACTATTTTTAAATGAATATTTTTTTTATGAAATCCATTTGATGTTTGTTTTTGAAATTAAATAGCATGGTTAAAAACGAGAAATTTGGGACAATTATAAATAATTAAATGGAATGATATGATATTGAATGGTATGATAGATAATCCCATTTTATGTCTAATTTATTCGAATCACATGAGATCATGTATAGTTAGGTGGGTAGAACACATAATAGAAATGTATTCGATCTACCTAGAAACAAATTGATGGAAAAAACACTAACAAAACTATGACGATGTGAGTGAGTTCATTCTTTGTGATAATATCCAATTAAACACTGTATTTACATTTATTTACACATCAACACATAGAACCATGTTTCACAGATATGTGATGGAAAGCTTATACTAACCCAATATTAGGCTTTTTAAACTATTTTTATGGTTGTAAATGATTTATAATTTCTAGTGAAAGATTTTAAATTTCATTCATTCCTATTTAGATAAAAAATTTTATTCATGTCTGTGTTGATGAAAGTGATCTTTTATTCCTAATTTCAATATTCCTTTGAAATGATTTGAAAATAATGATTTAATAAGTGTTTTGGAAATATTTTCAGGCCAAATTTTATTAAAAATTGATCTTATTTAGTTTGTTTGATATATATTTCTTATCTAATTGACTTTGAGATTCTATTGGGATATTTTTTTATCAAACCCTACATTTACCATTAGGAATTAGCAGAATATTCAACTATAATCCCAAAAAATGGGATTTATATCTTGAGGTGATTAATGAATTTGATAAGTGGGACCCTAGGATATGGAAGTGACTAGTGGAATGTGTGATCCACCTATTAAAATGATATCACGAGATGATATCGTTTACGATTTATGTGATGACTCAGGTTATGTTACCAGTTTTTTGGGACTTGTACTAGTCTACATCTGGTAAATTTATATTGATGATTATTATTCATAGTTAATAGTTATTTATTTTTCCCATTTACTATATTGTACGGAGTTCTTATTATAATGAAATCATTTACACATGATTATTTTTTAATTCCAAATCACCAGTCATCATCTTTTGGAAAAAAATAACACCCTTCAAGCCATGTTCAGACTGATTTAGGTACACATTTAATGGGTTATTCATGAAAATACATATAAAATTTGTTTCAAAGGGAGGTTTTGTCCTTTATTGGATGTCTGTATATATTTCATGATTTCTTCATAGTTAGAATATCCGATTTTCATGACATAAGGGGTAGGTTACAGGTGAGTTCGAAACTGTCTCTCATTATAACTAGCCCTAAGTTACCCTAGGTGGTTGGGGAGAAGGTTCCTTGGAGGATTTTTTATGTGATTCTAGAATTTTCACAAAAAGTGATATGAGTTTGTGTTTCCATGTTGAATTTAGATAGGTAGGGTTGATATTTTCATCTCCATAGACAATGGTCTACTTGTTAATTGATAATGTTTTGTTGTACCATTTCCCTAAGAAAATTCTTGAATAAACTCCAAGAATATGTTGCTGATGAACCATAAAAAGTGAACCCTCAAATTAAGAAATAACTTGTAGAGGCTATAGTGAATGTGATCTAGTCTCTAATCCAAGGATACATACATTTTTAAATTTAGGCACTATAGGTTATAACATGAAGGGATTATATAATGGATCACGGCTAGTATGCTATTTATCAAAAAACACCATATTTATAGGGTATTAATAATCAATATGAGTTATTGGATTTTTTGGTAAATATTGAGTGACTCTTGATGTTTTTAGATATTATAGATTTGAATAAGGTGGAATGTTCTATATTTAAGCAAGCAGGGACTTTCAGGAGATGATGTGTTGTTATAGTAGTGTAAAAAAATAATGGAGTAGAGTATAAATACTTCAAGACTCTTTTTACAGAGTAATTATTTCTAGAATCAATGGTATTTTCTAAGTATGTGTAGTTTCTCAACTATTACGAGTGTGATTAGTCATCCAATTAGGATGCCAATCATTTTTTTATCGATCAATGATGGTAAAATTTAACCTGGTTATTAAGACATTAATAATGAGAGTTTCTACTACTCCCAATGGAATTTTATGTGGGTTATTAAATGGAATAGAAATAGAAATTAGTTTTGTGGTGAAAATAATAGTGGCGGTCCTCAACCATAAAATTTATGTAAATAATATTTATTTTCTAGAAAATACACCCAACTAGTTTCCATTGTAGATATGTTTTGAATTTTAAGCTTGCACGTACATAGTCACCAAAGATATTTAGCTATTATATATTAGATGGTAACTTGGAAACATTTTTTAAGTTTTTACCACTCAGTGAAGTGGTATATAATAATTAATTCTAAGAGACCATTGATATGATTTATGAAAAGAGGGGTTCCAACCATATATATCATGTATGGAACTTCATCACATAGTGAATGAGAGTCCAATGGGAAGTAATGCATGCCCATTGATAGTGAGAGTTATAGTTACTATTGATTTATCTTTAGGGATACATTTATTTGAAAGTTTTTTCCACACATTCTATCATATCAACCCATAATTTGGACCTTTCAATTTTCCTATGGGAATCATATCTTATGTGATGTAAATTATGAATCCAATCTAGATGAAGAGAGAGTAGGATCTATGATGCCCTTATCTTTTCTAATAATTTAAGATTCTTCTCATATGAACCCTTTTAATTATTGAAATTAATTCCCTATATTCCATTCATGGGATGGAATGGATGATATTTAATAAATCCAAGATTGACCGTTATCATTGGTAGGTCTCCTTTGCTTCCAATGATGGGTAATGTTGTCTATTTTAGGGATAATTGGATACATAGTCTTGTTGAGCCCTACCTTTTCTTATATATTTGTAGGATGATATCCTTGTGTAAATTTTAATTGGTTCAAGAACATTCAAGTGGTGATATTACCCAAATAGTTTTTTAGTTTTTAGATATTTCTCCACTGAAATTCCCTAATTTTACATTTGAGATTTAGAGAGATATTCATTCTATCTAGTCGACGATAGGAAGAATGAACATATATATTCCTTCATAAATTATGTAACCAATAGAAATTATTTATTCAAAGGTAAAATTAGATGAATTTATGTTCAAAGTATTTATTTGACCTTGTGTGTCACCTTGGTTAACACCAATTGTTTTTTTCCTTGAATGATGATGGAAAAAATTCTCTTTTGTGTTTATTACTGAAATCACAATCATATTTCAAACAATAACAAGTATCAATTTACCTAAATTTATGATTTGTTTCATCATATGAAAGGGGGTGAAATAGAACTATATAATTGATCTATGGTCTAGTTGTCACCAATTTGGGATTAATGAGTCTGATATTTGAAAAAGATCATTCTGGAGCTGGTATGACCACTATGAGTATCTTTTTATGCCATTTGGTCTTTCCAATGCTCCTATGGTTTTTATGAGATTGATGAATAGTCTTTTCACCAGTATCTTGATTCATTAGTGGTGGTGTTCATGAATGATATGTTGGTTTAATATAATGTCATGTTGGATCATGTGTAATTTCATAGAGCTGTATTTGACAACTTTTGGAATCATTGACTTTATGAAAAGTTATCAATGTGATAATTTTTTATTCAAGAGGTGATGTTCTTAGGGAACATGGTCTATAAACATGGTATATTATTTGATCATAAAAAGGTGAATGTTTTCTATGTCAAGTAAGGAATAATATAATTTATTTTAGATATAGATCTTTGTAGGATTAGTAATGTAACAATTCCATTTATTAAATATTTTTCAAGGTTGGTTTCTCCATTGACTGCTATCAATCTTAAGGGAGTGACATTTATTTGGGATTTGAAATTTTAGGATTACATTGATGAGTTGAAGCACCATTTTCCTTCATCTCATGTATTGATTCTTCTAGAGGTCTCACAAGGACATGTGTTCTTTTTTATTGTGCTAGCATTAGGTTCAGGCTAAAATATCATGTAGGGTGATCATGTGGTGGATTGTGGTTCTCTTAACACTTGGCCTCTTGGGAAAAAATATCTCTATCATGTTCTCAAACATTTAGTTGTCATGCATGTTGTTATGTTTTGGTGAAATTACTATTTTAGTGTGAGGTTTAACATTCACTCCAATCATAAAATAATGAATTATGTATTTCCAAAAAAATATTTAAATTTGATTCTATAACCATGAATCTACAATCAGAGGATCTGAAAGAATCGTTAGAGTAATGGAATTTCATGGTTCTCTTTTCCTTTATGGATTTTGAGGTTTGGGAGGATCAATTTATGTTTTTTTTGGAAAGTGTTATGATTAAATCATCTCAAAACGATATTATTTTCCAAGAGTGTAAAATTAAAATGAGTTCCATGGAATTATAGATTCAAAACATAGTGGTGAGGACATCCATAAATAGTCCCTATCATCAGAGGGTGTCCATTACATTAGAGGGAGTATATGATTCCATCACCTATGAGGATTTTTTTGAGGGGTATCTTCAGCTTTCCCAGTGGGTAGTTCACCCAGGAATAGAGAAGTTGTTTTATGATATGATGAATTTATTCTACTATCCATATATTAAACAATACATTTCATTATTGGTTTCCCATTTTCATACTTATATACTAATAGAGCCTCTGTATTATAGGAATTTGGGTTTTGTTCATTTCCTTCCAATACTTACATGGATATGGGATGAGGAAAATATGATCTTTATTATTTGGTGGTTATGTACTCTTAATGGAAATAATGTGATTTGATTGGTGATTTCACATATAACCAAATTATATGAATTTATTACCATTCATGATTGGATCAAAGTTGATGAAATAGATATTATATATGTGTGGTAGGTCATCATAATGAATGGTGGGTTTTCTTCCTCTATTTTTATATGTATCTCTAGTTCACATCTAAATTTTAGAGAATCCTGAAGAAGGAGATGAGGTCAACGGTAATGTTTATTATGATGTACCATTTATAAGAATACGGTGAAATATAATGGGATATACATAATCTTATAAACATTCTTCATTATTTTTACCTTGATTTTGGAGGTTTAGAGGATTTACATTTGGGAAAAGATGATGTTTATTAAAATAGCTATAAGTGATCAACATAGATAACACCCTTTGAGGTCTTGTATAAATATAATTGTAAATTAATAATATTTTTCTATATGATTTGTGATGTTTTTTTGGAACTTGTTTGGTCTAGGAGATGATATAAAACTATAATTTACAAAGGTTAGTGATGGCTCAGTGATGATATAAATCATTTGAAGACCATCATAAATTTCCATTGAAGTTCATAGTTGGTGAATTGGTGAATATTATAGTCTATCCTTGAGTAGGTCACCTATGTGTTGGAAAATATGTGATTTTGGCACTATGATATATGAATCTATTTCATTTTTTTGATAAAATTTTCAATTTGGATTACCATTTGAGATCACCCCCACGAATGACATATATCCATAACATGTTTCATGTGTCACTACTCAGAAAATATCTTTCATAATTGTCTCATTGTATTCAATTAGTAGGACCTTGATTTGAAATGTTATATGACCATGAGTGAGAATCCTATTAAGATTATCTATTCTCAAAATAAGTTTTTATTTTGAAATTCCAAATCATTGGTTTGGATTACATGGAAATATGGTTTTGATTCTCATAAGATCTGGTAGAATGAAGAATTGATGAAAGAGCAGTGGATTTATCTATTGACATTGGATTCATCTTAATAGGATTTATTATAGAAAAATAAATTTATTACATAGAGATCAAAACTTTCCAACACCTACATTTTGTTACCAACCATGGTTAATTTTAATTATTCTTGTTATCCTTGATGATCATTATTTAAACCCATTGATTCATAGTTCTATCATCTTGTTTGAGCATTATTAGTGGTTGGGGAATGTGTTTTTTAAAAAAATTGAAAGGATATGAGCCATACAGGGGGTTTGACATGAGAGTGTACAAGGGACTATAGCAGAAATGGATACTGGACGTGAAAAAATAAGTTGATGATGACCACTTTCCAATCTATGGAAGGAAAAAAGTAGTGTATCTTTATAAAACGTTCACCAACTAGGTGGAAAGAGACACCATCTTGCTGATGGATTAATGGATGAAGTGGGTTCATGAGGGAACCCCATCAACAAGTCAGTGGGTCTTCTAAAAGCAATGAGATTCTTCGTAGTTCCATCAACTAGCTATTGGGAGCCAAAAACTGTACGGTGAAAAATATTTTGGTGAGAATGGTAAGGGTAGTATCATATTTTTTTTATTATAATAAATATTTTTATTATAAACACACCTCTCTCAATCGTAATCTGAACCACATAATTTTTGAGATGCTCTTGAAGTGATTTTGTCCCTTACAACATTTAAAAATATTGAATCAGAGTGCAGATTATTGCATTGAATCACTACAGGTATGTGTAATACCATGTTTATGGTGAATTCCTCTTTTCTTCTTTGAGAGTGGTAGATCCTTGAATTCTTTTTGGATGTAGATCATAATGTGGAGATTTATGGATAGAGTATTTTTCCTTAATTGATTCTAATTCTTTTGACTCTCCAATTTAGGATCCCATGTAAGAGTTTGATGACAACTTTATTATGTTATATGGTTTCATAAAGTAATATTTATCTATTAATACCTTTGATGTTTTTTGTTTTTAATTGTAGTTATAAATTATTTCCAATGTGTGATTTGAGTTTCTTGAATACTGTTTTCTTAATGGTATGGTTTCTATGAGATTATCCTATTTTGAACGGATTTTCCAAATAAAATTTTTCTTTACAAACAATGAATTTAAATTGAAATGTGTGATTTGAAGTCTAAATTTGACAATTATTTACTGAAAAAATATGGCATAAAATATATTATAAATTTTTAATGTGATGAATTAATTTTAAAGGCATGTGTTTTGATGAAAACCATTTGAGGTTGGTTTTTGATATTAAATGGCTTGTTTTTAAACATGAACATGGGGAAGATTTGAAATGATTGAATTAAATGATATGAGATTGATTGAAATGAATGATAACCCCCTTTTATATTGTATTTCCTTGAATAACATGATATATTGGGTTTTTTGGTGGGATGAACACATGATGGGAGTGAAATATCTTTACCTAGAAATTAATTAACAATGAAAACACTAACTAAACTATGATTGTCATATCCCACCTAATGGGGATCGATCTGCGACTACCCCATTTTTTTCCAATAGTTTTGGGTCTGGAAAAAAATGTTAAGTATAAATATTACACATTTGGAGGCATTATACTAATTTACCTACACACACTCACACAACTCTAATCCCATATAATTCCGAAATGTAAAAAATTTGATAAAAATTCATGCACACATCTACCATCCCATAATAAGAGTATAAAAACAAGGTAACATAACATAAAGTCTAAATAAAAGTCCACCAAAAGAAATTTAAAACAAGTAAATCCTACAAATCAGGAGATAAATACAATCCAAAGAAACTACTAGTATATAAATAAATGTATCTGGAAAAGTACGCTCCACCTAGTCCTGGCCCCTTTATGACTCAATAAAAATGATTTTCATGAACACAATACAATGATTTTATAGGTAGAGACCCTGTAGGAATGATTATAAAAATTCCATAAAATGAAAATTGAATTTACA
This sequence comes from Viscum album, assembly GCA_963277665.1. NCBI lineage: Eukaryota > Viridiplantae > Streptophyta > Magnoliopsida > Santalales > Viscaceae > Viscum > Viscum album. Next base: position 1,837,609,559 of record OY728137.1, on the reverse strand, counting down.
AAACATAAATCATCACGAGTAGTAATATCATAATAGGAATATATAAATTAAATTAAAAAGAAAAAACCCAGATTACTTAAGAAGGAAATAATGCCTCAAAGAAGTATCAATCAAACTACTATAATGAATATTATATTCCAATATTCAAGGAAATTATTATTCTAGGAGAACCCACTCTATGAGCCATGCTGTCACTAGTGACACTCATCCAATATATTATGATTATTGGGCCCCACCCAAGAAAACTCATTTGTCGATGAAGATCTTGATACATAGATATAGGAACAAACCCAAAAATGATGAGGGACACCAACAACGCAATCTGGATCAAAACCCTATGTATGTGATCATATGGTGATGATAACACAAACCCTACTAAAACCAAATTCTAAATGGTTGATTAGTTCCCTGTTCAAGGTGGTCACACTGATTCCATGAACCCCACTAAAGGTATAATATTAAATTATAAAGAATGACACAACATTCTCATGGAGGGACACCAAAAACACTCTCAGATACTCATCCTCAGAAGAGGATCACAATCCAATGTTGTGGATGTAATTCATCTCTGTAACTTCAAAGGGATGGACCAAGGGATTGTACTGAATTGATATTGGTCCAAATGGAAGAAATAATGTGATCCAAATACCCTCAATGGGGGTACATAGTGTGTGGTTCAGGGTACATGACGTGTCTAGAAAACTCCAAGATTTATTTCATGCTTCTACCACACACGATATATTGATCCCCATATACATGGTGTATAATTATGGGATACACAGTGTGGAGACATCTACTGACACCAATCCCATGCTTTCTATCCGTGCCTATGCACTAATGGGATACCCATGTGATATCTCATGTGCTATTCCATGTAATATTACATGCACCCTAGGTATAAAAATCAATCTAATTGGAGTGTATCACATAGATTTTGGTAGAGAAAAAATGATGTGTGATCCTTATCAATACTGTGGAATCCCTAGAGTCTCCTCAAGGGTCATGCTCGATGTGTCATTATAGGTTAAACACCATATGATATGGGGTTTTATTGAATCCCATGGTTGTCGTCCACATCATCCATCAACTCCACCACCACCAAAAAACATACTAGGAATCATGAATCTTTGATCAGTCCACCATCCCATCACTGATGATCTGATTCTAGGCTTTAAATCCTCTTGGAAAACATCCCTTCAAGCTATCAGTATGTGCACCAGGATACCACAAATCATCAAACAATGAAAAAAGTTTCTTTAGTATAGTCTGGTCTAGATCCAATCCTCAACCATTCCCACACATTGATCACACCCTCAATCATGAATCATAAACATATTATCAATTAATCCTTAAAAAATGGTCACAAAATGATTGAATATATGGTTTTTGACAAACAATTTTACAACAAAAATACCAATGATAAATGTTCATTGAAATGGGGGAGAAAATTAAAAAAACTGTGAGAAACCAACCTTGACCTTTTTCAATTTTTATCACCGATCTATTATCGTAGAAAAAATTTGATCAAATTGGTATAAACATAAATTAAAAATTTAAAATAATGTTAAAATAGAACAACCATCGATTCCTGAATCAATTTTTATTTTGGAATAGATTCATATTCAACCCGGATAAAAGAAAAGGATGAAATAATAAAAATAAATATATTATCTGGAGATTATATCGATCATTGATGAAGAATAGTCATTTTTTTCAACAATAGTAATATCCTCAAACTCTAATGTCATAAGGATCCTCATTCTTGATCAGATCCATTTCTATCCACTATGATATCCACCAATGCTCCCTCTCAATTTTTAGGGTTATGTAGCTAACCCTAAAAATCATCCATAAGGGAATAATTATAAGAGATTATTTGGATTATTAATTTAATTAAATAATGAAATATATATAAAAATTTATTTACTTATTCTCTCATGAAGGTTCTTGAGGACATATACTTGTTCAAATAAATGTTATGTCATTCCTAGTAAAGACTTACGTTTTAAACACAATGGTGGCCTAATATTTCTAATATAAGACCCCATTTAGGAGTAATTCCACTATTTCTAGAGAACTATTCACACATGATACTTATATATTTAATATTATTCAAATATAAATTCTAACCTCACCAAGTATCAGAATCCCATATCATCTTAGTTATCAACTCCAAATATAATCCATATAATATTTTGAAGTATTACATTGAAAAAATTAGAGTTGTTATGATCTCACCACCTTAGGGATTTTTTTTGTCTTGAAATGTGAAAACCCTATTTATAATATGATGGTACTGAGCTCGAATCTAGGTCACCTACTCCCAAGTTCTCTTCTAATGATTATTGTGCTACCACTAGACATGAAATCTGAGAATCAATCAAACACGAAGGGTCCTCGACAACAATCCTCAATCATAACTAGGTATTATGTAAATACATCCTCATCCACAATGTAAATCTCACCCCAATAAATAGTATGTGATAATTCATTCATGTACCTCCTCATCTGCAACACGTGAATGACATCATGTACCTGGTCTAAGCAGTGTGCCACCCCAATAACTATATACCATATCTAGAAATGGATGATGAATCTTAGGGAAATTTTTGCACCCCATCTAAATATCTGTAATCCATGTCGATGTTAGACCTTGAGGAACACATGGTCTCCCTCCAGTAAATCCAATGGATTCCATCATTATTCTACATAAAATATCCAATATCTTCATACAATCATCATATACTCCCTAATGATTTTATTCTTCTCTATTGTAGCTCACACCACCATTATTCCCATGAGAGATAACATGACATGATTAGTCCAAAAATGTGGTGATATATTGGGTATCCCATATAAGGCCTCAAATTATTCAACATTGATGATGTAATGGTAGCTACTTTTGTTTTAAAAATCTACAAAATACATTGATCGTCCCAACTATTACCATAATAAAACATGATCTCCCACAACAATTCCTCCAAGACCTGAATGGTCCACTCATTTTGGCCATTAGTTTTGGTGTGAAACTCCATGCTAATATTCAATTATTTCCCAATGGACACTTGTAATATTCTTTACGATAATCAAATTAATTAATCATCATAGTATTAATTAATTGTTTAAGAAAATATATAGAGATAGACAACCTCCTCCATGTAGTAGAAACCCAATATCTCTACTGAAACATTCTCACAAATATATAAGAAGTTGGATTAATTGATGTGTCAGTTTATGATCACCCATATAGAATCTTATAACCTGGACATATGTAGTAACCCCATTGAAAAGTACATTGATATATAATCCCACATCTACTATGTAACCTCAATTGGTGGAGATAAACACTCTAGAACATGGTTCTCAACATTCACCTATTGAAACTTTAGGCATTAAGAGAAAATATTAGTTTAACATCTTTTTATTACTTTCAAATAATAAAACTGTAAGTGTTTTTGGTACATTTATACAAAACCTTAAGGAAATGAAAAATTGGAATCAAAAAAATTACTTATAAACTCCCCCCACAATGACATAGTTTCCACCATGCATCCTCTAAAAAGCGAAACGTTCCTACTTATTCAAAAAAAATCCATCCAAATCATGTTTAGTGGATATCTAATCACTTAAGGTCTCATAGTCGGTATCTCCGTGATGATATTCCATAACATGATGTAAAATTTGTGGATTAATAAAAATCAACTAAATATATGAAGAAAAATCCTTATCTAGTAATTACAATTTCAATAAGGCTAACTACTCTGAGGCCTCGGCTAAAAAAAAGTCAAACTGAGAGCCTGTGCCACCACATTCCCCTTCCCTGGATTATAGACTATTTTAAAGTCACAGTCCTGGATGAACTCTATCCATTTCCTCTATCTCAAGTTATGATCTTTCTATGATAAGATATACTTGATAATTTTATGGTCATATTAGATGTTAAACCACTCACCCATATGGTTGTGTCAAAAAATATATAGGGTAAATACTACCACAAAAATATCAAGATCATTGGCCACATAGTTTTATAAATTCGGTATCAACGACCTTTATCTGTAAGAAATAATTGAATAACTCTTCATCATAACACAACCAAATAAGATCCATGAGAAATCACTAAACACTTTATACTCAACACCCTTCTCTGATAATATAATGATAGGGGTACTCCTGAACCAGTACCTTTACTCTGAAAAACACTGTTGTAACTTTTCAATTATTATAAAATAATCACCCTTTTGGTTCAAAGATATCAAAGTATCTATAAATCTAGATAAAGTGGGTATAAACCTCTTATATTATCCAGAAAACCAAGATAAACTCTACACATTGGTAACACTCTTAAGTGGCTCCCAATCTATAAATTACTTAACCATTACTATGTCAATAGAAACTCCTGACACTGAGATGATGTGACAATAAAATTAGTCCTCCATATTATGAAACTAACACATTGAGATGTTCACATAAATATATTTCTCTAAGAGTGTGTGCAAGACCATCTTTAGGAGTTACATATGATCCTGCTCAGATGTTGAGTACACAGGGATTTCATCAACGAAGACCACTACAATCTAATCTAAGACAGGCTGAATGATATAGTTCATGAGTCCCATAAATAGAGATGGGGTTTTAATTACACCAAAGGTCATCACCAATTATTCATAGTGGCTGTAATAACAAATTAATGTCATATTCTATATATCCTCATCCTGTACTCACAGCTGATGATAACCTGATCTGAGGTCAATCATCAAGAACCATCACACCCTTCTCAACTATTTGAAGTTGTATTAAATCCCCAATGGTGGATACTTATATTTCATTATCACCTTATTAAAGAATAAAAAATCCACACAATACTCACATATCCCATTTCCCTTTTTAACGAATAACACAAGGGATTCCAAGGGGGAATAATTGTGTGTCATGAAGCTCTTCATCTAAAAACCATCCAATTACACCCTAATTTAATTATTATTTGAGGGAGAAATATGATATGTTGTAATAGATATTGGGTTAATATTGGGGAGTAATACAATATATAATTCAATCAGTGGATATGGTGGTAATCCTTGGACTTCATCAAGAATTAATTCCTTGTACTCATACACCACAACGGGAAAATTTTATCCCATAACAACCACTAATACCAGAGTCATGCTAACTAACTGGTTTGATATTGACTATAAAATCCTATGAATAATCCCATCTTACTCCCTAAGAGTTGTCATTTCCCCCATAAAGTGAAAAACTACCCATCACCCAAACACAGGACATCATCCCCCTAAAAAAGATAATATAGGAATGGATTTTAGACATCCATTCCATTAATAAGATGAATACATAAGGCCTCATAACTATTATAATTATATCCCATATTGTGATATCACCACCAAGAATGATATCACACTATCAGAAAAATTTCATAATGGTATAGTCACCTCCTATCAGAGTCTCAATGCTTAATGGTCAAACCATTGGATCAACCAGAATTTCAATGTGTCGAACCAGCTAAGTGGAAAGAATGGGATGAATTGTTACTATATAAATCAGTACAAAAAATAAGGTGGTAAATACATAGATATTATCTGATATCATCAATGGTTCCTTGGGTTTATTAGTCTCCATAGACTATTAATGTCCTTATCCTTGACCAACTGCAACCAGACCCTAGTGTGAACCACATGGTGGTAGAGTGGGTAATATGTCAAAACTCGTACCACCTCTTACTAGTATATCTATGCCTATACCAAATCCCAAACCCTAAAAACCTCTTTGATCCAACTAATGTCTCTTCCTGTGTGGTCCCTTGGCTATATCTCGATAATCTGTGTGATGGGTCGGACAATCCCATGAAATATGTTCGCAACCATTATACGAGAAATTATGCCTCTCCATCAGTTGACCTGATCAATAATAATAGCCTTGAACCACTAATACTCTATATTAAGATCTTATCCTAAGGTGTTTGAAACATTTAGATCCCAACAACTAACAACAGATACTCACCATATATGTCTTCTCTCCTAGTTTCCCATTACTAGTAACCACTATTAGATTCTCCTCTACTAGGAAGTACTCTACTAAAAAGGCCAACATAGGAAATCTTGAATAGGTTGGAATGAAAATAGATATCAATAAATCCTTGATATCCTAATTTGAGACTCGATCAAAGGTATATTATCTAAATAATGGATATCTCACTATATCGAGGGAGTACCATGAGCGATGAAAAAACCTTACGGAGTTCTATTCCATGGTCATACTTCCCAAATATAGATGTATAATATTCATGATGTGCATTAATCACAACAAAAATATAAACTACTCCATAAAAATATGCACAAATTTTAATCTAGAGCAATCTATCTCAACATTTGAATGAGTCACCAGACTCCACCATCATCCAGTGGAGCCTTGAAGTTGAATCAATACGAGGACTACCATCAGATCTATATGCATCCTCACAATGATAAAAATTAATTTAATTTCATCTATCCATTCCCAAGCCTCATGGGGGTCTATCGAACCCAAAAAGGTAGGTAAGTACCTATGTGACTCATGCAGTGCACTTAGTTACATGCATCCAATAACTAAAATTCTGAAAATAAATTCTATTTAAAATTTGGTGTTACATATGGAAACCCACTCGAAGGAACTGTGTCACATACATGACCTTATACTGAAGCCTCATCACTCAAGTAATCATCCTTGTGATCACATAGTGGAATCCTGAATGCTTGTCTTAATAGAGGCATTTTAAAATAAACAATCTGGTTGACAATCAAAGAGTATATATGTAGAGATTACTCAAGAATGGCATGAAAACCATTACCCATTACTATATGATAAATTGAGAGATGTTTTAACTTGAAACAAGTGCCTACTTGTATTGAGTCCACAAGCTATCTATCATATCCCTAGTGAACGAATAGGTCAAATACCACAAAAACATTATGGTCCCTATCATAAAATCCTAATGAGAAACACTTTAACACCATTTCCCTATATCCAAAAATTCTCTCACATGCTCTATTCCTCAGGTATAATTGACTCCTTAGATACCACTCTAGAAAACCTAGACTGATGGGGTATAAGACATCACTACCCATATCCATCCACAAATAGGCCTAGGGTAGATGATAAATTCCTTGTAGAAATATTACATACATGGGAGGAATTAACCTAATGTACCAACACACACACACACACACACATCTAATTCCAGAAATGATGAATTATGAAACAACTAATAACAATGTATGCATATATCTATAAACACACAATCAATGTATGACAAAAAGTTACTAAAAATAAAGGGAAAACAAAATTACCCACAAAATAATTGAAAACAAATACAACTTACATTTTAAGAGTGCAATACTATAAAATTAATCCACTGGTACACATTTCATTCAACCTGTTTCAATATGCTCCACTAGGTCCTGGTAGCTCTAAGACATCATCAATTTTTTTGGTCTTTATAAGACATGACACGTGCATGCATAAACATTTTAGGGATGAGTTTAAAAATACCCAATAGGGAACACCAAAAATAACTAAACATAAATAATTCAGTATATTTATCTCACAATAGGAATATAGAAACAAATATTAAAAATAAAAACCAAGATATTCTCAGGACGGACACCATGTCTTTATTTGGTCTCAACCAAAGTACCAATAATATTATTATATTCAATTATTCTATGAAATTGATTTTCTAGGAGAACCCACTCTACATGTTATTGTATCACCAGTGACACTCATTCAATAGGTCATAATCATTGGGTCCTAAACATGAAAATACACTAGTTTCTAATGATATTAACACCCAGGGATGGGTTCACACCCATGGATACATAGGAAAATCAAAAACCCAATATGGATTAATACTCTATATAGGGGATCATATATTGATGAAACCATGAACCCTACTTAAATGTCCTTATATATGGGGGATCAATTCCCCGTGAAATGAGGTTATTCGAATTCCATGAACACACATAGGTTATAAGAAGAAATGAGGGAAGATTATTCCCAAGTATCATGGAGGGACACCACAAAATCATTATGAGACTCATCCTCTCTAGGGGATCTGAATCTAGTGTTGTGTATTGAATTATGCATTCTAGTCTTAAAGGGATAGATGAAGGAAACACAATGGACAAATAATCATCCAAATTGAGAATACAAAGTGCTCTAATCATTCTCAATGTTGGTACATGGTGTGTACTAGAGAGTACATGGGTTGTCTTTTCGACCCCTGGTTTGATAATGTGCTTGCATATGACATAACATGTAGATCCACATAAACATCAAATGTAATTAGAAGTACATGACATGTAAATGTCTTTCATAACCCTTCCTGTTCCTTTTTTCCTACCCATGTACTCCTAATATACCATTGTACCATCCCATGTGCCCAACCATGTATCTTCCCATGAAACCTAGGGTTACATGGTCAACCATTGGGGAGGGTCACATGATGTGTGGTAGGTAATACATGACGTGTGATCCTTATCATTAATGTAGTAACCCTAGTTCCACATATAGGGAAACACAGCACATGTAGTAATAGTTTCCATGCAACATAACTTGATATTTACTAGAATCTAGTGACTCTGCACTCCGTCACCCATCCATACTATCAAAACCATGAAATATTACAAGAATCTTGTACCTAGGGTTGGTATACCTTCCCATCATCAAAGATGTGAATCTGAGATTTGAATACACTTGAAAAATGATCCATCGAGCTGTTCAAAGACACACCATGTATCCACCATGTGTTAACCTGGATGAACATGGTTACTTAATCTGATCCCATACTCCTCCAATCATCCACCATAACTTCACTTCAACCATGAACTGTACTCACAATATCAAGATGTTATTATGATGAACATTCTTTCAATGATTTAATTTCAAGTATTCATTGAACCATTGTCCATAGAGTATACTAATGCTAAATGTGTGAAAACAATGTTGAAGAAAACCATTAACACATATTTTTATGAATGAATATAGACATTTGTTTATTTATGAAATTCATCCCTTATTTAAGAAAAAGTGACAAGATAAGGGGTATAAACAACGATGAACAAATTAAATGTACTATAAAATAAATCAACTATCGATGACAGAATCATTTATTGTTAATTGATTCAACACATGTTCAATAGAGATAATGTAATGAGATTTAATCAAATAAATTAGACATCCAATATTGATTTTAGATCAACTAATGATGAATAGTTGTCATTTGTTATTCTCAATGGCGATATCTTCATGATCTAATGGTGCAATGGCCATCGATTTCAATCCAATTCTTTATTATCCACCAAGATCTCCTCCAACGATCTCCCTCAATTTGTAGGATAATGTGACTAACCTTATAAATTGACCATAGAGGTTTATTTATAAGATAATATTAGGTTCAAGCCTTTAATTAAAAAATTAAATAAATAAAATAAAATTTCCTTAATTACTCACCCCCAAAGGAGCTCATTCACAACACCCGATACCAACAAAGGTTATTTCATGAACATAGTAAAAAAATGATCTAAAATCAATGGTGTATTTTTATTTCTAATCTGGGACCCCATTAATTTGTTACTCAACATTTTAGGGAAAAATGTACTTGTGTGATATTAATATTTAATATATTTTTAAATATAAATTCTGGGTTCATCGAGGCTCATAATCTCATAATGTCTCAGCATCTAGATTAAAATATAATCTATATAATATTATGTATTAATAAATTGGATAAATTAGTGACATTAAAATTATGAAAGAATGAATTTCATTCTTTAGGATGTTCTCCAATTTCACATAGGCTTGAGATATATGGATAGTTGTACACCTTGAGTAGTTTTTTCTATGATGTGTGTTAATCCATGTACTAAACTAACACTAGTACTATAATCAATTGTTTTATGATTTTAATAGGTTTATATATACTAGTTTTTGGTATAAATTCTTATTTATTATTTTAATGATGCAAATTTTTATCCATTCCTATGTTCATGATAACGAACATTTGTATTGATTTAAAATTTATCTAGATTTTATTTTGAAAAGAATGTTATTAATAATTGTGAAAAGAGTTCCATGCCATATTTTTTAAAAAATAAATATTATTTGGATTATATTTTTTTTATTTTTTATGAAATTCATTGCGAGATCTTTCTGGGGTAGAGTTTCTCAAACAATTCCTTCCCTATGAGAGTTTGTGTACATTCTAATGCGAGGTAGAGGAATAGAGTAACTGCTTCTTAGGGGTGGTGGGTATTCTTGATTTTCATAGTCTCAGGAGTTAATGGATACCTTCATAGTGAGTGATACACTTATGATAATCAGATCATAGAGTGATTTATTTAATGGTTTATTTGATAAATCAAGTAAAAAACTATTTTTGGGACATGTACGGATCTAATAGTGGTATTTTTCTCTTGATGAGTGTTTGGAATATATTCTATTAATATTTTATTTCCATTAATTTCATTTTGATGAGTTAATTTTATGGTAATATAAGTCACTCTTCATTGTTTTTTGATCACCAAGAACTAGTCTCCAAATCATGGGGATCATGAATTCCCCTTAGATAGTGTGAAAATAAATTTAGGTTTAGTTTTAGTAGAATATCTGTCTTGGTTCATGGAACATTCCATGGATGAAATTATTGCATGAAAATCCCTCCACCACAAGAAGATAGTAAGTAAAGGATGATGCCTGAAAAGGGAAATAAATTTTCCCTCAAGTCCAAGCTAGAGAGAAATTGTTCACATAAATAAACAGTTAATGGTAAAGATATGAAAAAGTAAATTAATTAGAATTTAGATGTTATATAAAGAGATAATAATGAAAATTATATGAATTAAATGATTAGAGAAAACTATCATCCTATATTTTTAAAGAGAAACAAGGTATATCAACATTCCCTATTATTATTGGTTATTTATGGAAAATTTCATGGAATTAAAGGAGTAGTGTAGATTTGTCACTACCTGACAAAAGATATGGTTGGTTTCATGGTCTTTATATTCATATGAAGTATTGGAGTGAGTACGTACCTCATGGGGGGATAAAAAATGATTGAGGTATTAGAAAATCAAAACAAGTGAATCTAAAACTTTATATGAGATTTGAAATCCTAAGTAATGATGTATGGGAATCACACATAAATCCCATTTTAACAAATGTATTAAAAATATTTATGACGTGGGAGTATTGGTTGATAAAATAATTAGTAAAAAGGGGATTTAGCTTTGTACTAGAAATTGTTTTACATTTTTGTTGAGATGTGTGTTATTTAATTATTTATCATGATAAAATCAATTTAAAACCACACTTTGAGTGGGTTTTCATATTGTATCACGTTTGTTATTGTTTAGAGGCAACATTGAAAACTTTTTTTATACACCCCTGATTTCTACAATGGTCTAGCCTGTATAGAATTATATAAATATTTATATAGTTTATTTTCTATGAAAACCTTGTGTTTCCATCCTTCTTAGAACTATATTATGATATATTCTTAAGAGAAAAAATAGGGAAGTGGATGTAATGAAAAAATATGAAGGAGATAAATTACATTAGAAGAGAACCTATAATAACATTTCAATTATTTTTATAAGGGGGGAGAAAGATAATATCACATATTGACAAGAGTGTTTTGGGGGATATTGAAAAAAACATGATGTGGCCTTTGTTTTACACAAATATTTTGATTTAAATTGTTGTCAATATTCTAATATGTGGGTGGTTATGTAAAGAGATGATTATTTTAGGTCTAATTTAGATCATATCCATAATATTGATTAGGATGATAATTGTGTTGATGATAAAATTAATTAAACTCTATAGTTTTATCCAAATGTAATATTGTTTATAACATTTTGAAAGCACATTTATGATGGGTTGTGTAGTCTAATGTTTTAATAAAGATATTTTATAATATTGTGATAAATATTGGATGATCACTTATCTTCCATATAGCCAATATTTATAATATATCACATTGGTTGTTTTGTAGACTTATAGAATCTCTTCAGGGAAAATCTTCATAGTCATTATTTTGACATGTAATCAATATTTAAGATTACTTCTACTACTCATGGTTAGTACTCAAGGCCAATCATCATGTGATCAAATGAAATATTATTTAAGATTAAATGTTTAGTTTCCATAAGTATATTTGTAATGAATAAGAGATAAAATAACATGATTATAATGTGATGATCTTAATAGAAATGGTTCTAGAATGTTTATAATGGAATTTTCACAAATGGACTAGCCTAGAATCTATATTAATAAAATAAACTTATATACAAATTTTACCATACAAAAATTTGATTTAAATTTATTAAATAAAATACATTGTTTCATATATGAGAATCCATATACGTTTCTGAATCTAGTGACATATGTGATTTTACAAAGCTAAATTCATAAGAAAGTGAAATCTATCCATGTTTCCAAATTCCATTAACTTTTGAAAGTTAAGATATGATAAAGCTATGAAAAGGTAGATTTGTACCACCATATAGATGAAATGATATTTAAATAACCTATTGATAACTATGATGGATTTTGAATAAGCTCTCAAAATATAATGATATACCTATGTAATAGTAAAACAACGAATTTTGTTGGTAATATAAGGGAAATGAAAACTCTTTAAAGGAAACAAAAGGTTAATGTGGAAGGTATATAATGGTATAAATTAGTTGTTTCTAGTGGACTAATATTCATGATATTAAGTAAAGTGATTTGTAAAAGTGATTATAATAAAATATGATAATAATTAAATCATGAAACCATTGTTGATACTTTAATATGAATTGAATTTACATTAATATCAATGAAGTTATATCTGAGGTGATATAAAAACTAAAAAAATGGAGATCATGCTATAGGGAGATTGAATTGAGGATTCCACCACACCGTAGTGTATTTATACTAGGAATTTTAGTGCATGTGATGTCTTGGATGAGGCAAGGACTTAGAAGCAAGAAATGTGGACTAAATCAGAGGCCAACTTTGTTTACTATTTAGAGATGTTGAAGGACTAGAATGGTGAGCTACACATAGTAGTCAATGTTATATCGCATGCATGAATACACATGTGGATAGAATTTTGAATTATTTAAAGAAGAATATTTTGTATAAAAAAATAATGATACTATCCCAAGTATTTAGGAGATTGAAATGAAATTTTTATATAAGAAAATAAATTATGAGTTTTTAGAAAAATTCAATTGATATAATCCCTATAATATCCCATGGAAGTGGAGTTTCTATATTTTGAAAATGGATGATAATATTTATATGATATTATTTTAATACAAATCATGTAGGAACAAAATAATGATTAAGGTGATTTAATTTGGGAGATCAAAAATATTTTTTGATACTAGAGAAGTATTAAGATCACAGTACATGTCTATATTAAGGATTAAGAATGAGTTATAATTGGGAGACATTTAAGAATAAGGTGGTATTATATGAACCCAGGTTTTCATGAATATTGAGGATGATCCAAATCACCCATTATTTTCATGGAATCATAAGACCAATAGTCATGTTGAAGTACTTAATGGAGTACATGGGTAGATGTTCTAATAAAACCACATATATATGAGGACCAACATATAGTGGTATTAATATCACATAAGTCAATACATGGACAATTTTTTACTTGATTATGAATGTTGAAAAGTTTTAGTATCTTCAATTGGACCATGGGTGTTGTGGGACCCTAACAGACTCTATATTATTAAAAATTGTTGAATATAATGGATGAATCCATGTTGTGTGGGTGGGTGGGTTTAAAATAAAGGATTTGGAGAAGTCTATTAACACAATAGTTTTTCAATATCATGTTTTCTTTATTTATTATTTATTCTGCACAAAAATATGAGGTTGTGATAAATCGTTGAGTGGATTAAGAACCTTAGGAAGATCAAGAGGTTTTTTAGAAGGTAATAACTCTAAAAAATAAAAGAGATAACCATTTAAACCCTCCTCATCATAGTTTCCATTCATATTTGGGATGGGGAAACATGTTACTGGTTTCAAATAAGTTCTGAAAGATAAAACTAAAGTTATATTTCCAAAAAAAATTAAATGTATTTATCATTAAAGGTTATGCATGAGGTGTGTGTGTGGGGGGGATACCTAATTATTATTTAGACTCACACATATCATATTATATGCTTATATTTGGTTCCAAAAGGATATTACAACTGGTTATTAGCTTTTGAATTTGATATATCAGAAGGGATAAGTGAAGATACATAACTAATCACACAGAGATAATTGAAGATAATTCACTTATAACAAAAAGATTACTTTTTGTGGATATATATATATATATATTCATATCCTCCTATTGTATTGTTACATACTAACACCTATGATATAACTTTCATTTTGATTTACATTGGTGAAATATTGACTATTCTTTTTTTTATAAATACATCTTTCAGTAATGTTGATAGGGTTTTATTTATTTGGTTATGAGTTATTTTTAGTAATTATTCCTTGTTTGGTTTTCCTTATTTATGAAACAAATTACAAAACGGGGATAAAATTCCAATTTATAAGATATTCATTAATAATTTGTGTTGTGGAAGACCCCATACTTCATTATGGTTTTAAAATGGAAAAGTTTGCACATTTAATTTTTTAATTCCATGTCACTAGTTTTCATCCCATGGGAGCTTAAAACTCCCTTCCTTCCTTAAATAGGATCGTCTTGGGTTCTGATTTGTTGGTAGCCTTAACAGTTTTAATAAAAAATTATATAAGAGCATTTATTTTATTTAGCATGTCAGGTAGTATAGATATATTATTGTCTGAAATCAATAGGAAGGAAAAATGTTATTGACCGAACACCACAATTAATGATGAAACCTGAGATACCATGGATGTTTAAAATGTGTGAATCATAAATTAGATATTTTTTATTGACTATATTATTGTTTCTTTAGTTTTTATTTGAGTATTTATTTCTTCAATAGAGATTTATGATATATTTTGTAAAATTCCACATATTTTGAGTGAAATTGAAAATAACCCAAGTGGAAAATGGTAACTATGAATGGTTTGGAAAATACTAAACATACCATGTAACCTAGTTTGGGAATCTTATGTGGGGTCCAGAACAGTTATTGAACAATTTCCTAAACCATGTACACAAACTATATATAGATTTAATTTTAGTTTTTTATTCCACGATGTTATGAATTGTTTCAGTTATTCTTTCTTGATAAATTATTTTTAATTGGAGTGTTTTCTATGGATTATGTGTGTTCATAAGTATGATTTAATTTTTAATATAATGAGTAAAACCTCAATAATGTTTTTGATAAATGGGGAGTGAATTACACGATATCAAAGAGGTGTAAGAAATTTTATTTTCTTGTAAAAAGGATTTGGTTATAAAATCTTGAATGTAAAAATATTTAAGGATTTTAATATAGGGATTGACGAAATGCACCTAGGCCTTTCTAAAATTATTAATTTGTGAGTGTTTCCAAAAATTTATATTGAATATTTTAGAATTTCAATGATGATTTATCTTTAGATTATATAGGTGTCTTGGAAATGTTTTGAATTTATAATGAAGAGTCGGTTTATTATGTTGTTTTTAAAGAATATATGGATGTATAAAATGTTATAAAGGATCATTTTTTATATAACGGGGTTTCATGAAATATTAAATTATAATTATATATTTGGTGGGATTATTAAAAATATATTTTTATTTCCTGGTGGTGTTATTTAATTTTTTTGATTTCATAATGAAGTATCTAATATCCTTTAAAATGAAGCTTTATTTTGGTAAATGTTTTAAACTCACTTGTAGGGAGGTGGTATAGTTATGAGATAAAAATTTACTAGTTTTCCAAATGAGGTGAAATGTTTCCTATTGGTGTTTCTTTTGTAAAATGAGTTTTAGACTCTTCTTTTAATTTTAAAACTTTAAAAATAATGTTTTTATAGTGCATTCATATTATTATATCTATAAATTAATATCTGTACCGTGGTTTTTGTTGGTAAAATTTTATTTGAATCATTAAATTTAAAGGAATAGATTCTTATATTTTTTTTATTTGGTGTCTGATCTAAAAAATGTATTAATAAAATGAATAAATTATATCTTTATAAATTATCCTTAGTGAGATTCCTGTAATTATCTAGTTTTAACATAGATTTAAAATAGTTATGAATAAATGTTTTGAGGTTTATTATTGTTGATTTTAATGTAGAATAATATTTGAGAATCCTTGGAATTATTATTTTTAGTATCCTATTGATTACACCTTATGGAATATTGATTTTTTTGGTGATTCTTATACCCTAGTCTTAGTTATTTATTTTAATTTTTATATGATAAGAACATTATGATGATGTTTTCATTTCTAGGGGATGTATATAAGATTTTTTGGGTGCGTGTTTGAGTTACTAAAAAGACTAAAATGGTTCTATCAGGTTCATATGGAGTTAGTGTTTTGAGGATGAGGTATCATTTTCCCCTCTATTTAAAATTTGACTGATGGTTAGAGGCCATGTTTTTCTAATTGATGAATATTTTTTCATGAGTAATTTTTAACTTTATCATTCCTTCTCCTATCTAGTCAATCTAGATTTTCACTTTTTCTGTAATTATACAATCTATGATTTTTATTTTAATTAATTTTTATAGAATGTTGCCTATTGTATCATATTGTTATAATTATCAATTTTTGATCAATTCAATTGTGAAACCCATATTTTTATGATTATTTTTATTTCATAGAGATTTAGTGTTATTGTTAAATAGTGGGGATACAACTATAGATTAATCCCTTTCTTTTAGTGTTTCATTGTATCCCTTTATAGGATGTTGAGTGAGATTTCTATGTGAGGTGCCTTGTTTTTAGAGACCCAAACTGACCTTGATAATTTTTATTGTATCATAATCCTTGAATTATTTTAAATTATTAAATCTTGAATATTTTATCGTTTCTCATGTATTAATAATGTTTGGTTCATGTATCATTCATAAATTATACATTTTGGATGAGGTAAATAGGTTTTGGTTATGAAAACATAGGTTCTCATGGATTTGATTAGGTTAGGATTTCTGATTCATATAATTTGGAAAAATGGGCCTTGTAATTATTCATATCATGATATAACTTTATTTTAGAATTTATTTTTGAGCTATAATATTAAACAACATACATCCTTTGATTAAATGATTATACTAAGGATTTATGAGGGTAAAAAGCATTAGGTGGGGAAAATTATAAAAACCTTATTTATTTATTAATTATTATCCTTATCTCGTGAATATAGGTTGTTATTATTTGAAACTAGGAGGATATATGTGTATAATTCATGTCAAACTATTAATTCATGGTTAATGAAAATTGTAGGACCTAATCATTGGAATCCTAAAACTATAATAGTTGTGTATGCCAAATATGTGAATATTTTTTCAAATCACAAAGACAAACCATGCAGCTTGTTGAAGGTATGTTCAGTGCCATCAACGTGGTTTGGTGAACCATGATTCTAAATCATGAATTCTTCAAAGTTGATTCCAAAATCAATAATTTCATATTTTATAACAAAATCAACATTTTATTGAGCATTATAGGTAATGTATAAAAGTTCTATCAAACCTGAGTACATGGAATGAAGGGATAATGGCACAAAAACCATTATAAAATTATTGAAATTAAGAAACATGACTTACCCAAAAAACACCTCATGTGTTTGTGAATAAAAAACAATCGATGATATCGGTGTCCTTCCATACCCCAAAATGGGTGTGCGATTCTTAAACCCAATGGAATGATGCCTTGTCCTTCCTAGTAAATCAAGAAACATCCTCAGTTACTACCACCACATCACCGTGATCCTTGAATACGAGGTTTATTCTACATACATTACCTTATAAATATGTATTGGAGTCCTAGTGTCTCAATGGACTATGATGTCCGAAAGACCTAGTGACCTAAATGTATAAAATTTTCGATTAGATTCCCAAATTAGATTAATAGTATCATTACTACCTTACCCAACTATAGTACCAGCTACAATAATGACAAAAATATAGTTCAATAGTAATTTTCCCCAATCCATAATTGAACTTATGTTTTTAAATAATTTTTTTAATTTTTGCTTCTGTGCCATTGAGTTTGAACACCATTCTACCATATTCTTTCTCAATTCATGTCATAATATCTATGAAGAATATCCCATTCATTTCCTCTTAACACAAGGGTTTTTTCTATTGATTTGTACCTTGATTTTATGATTGTTCTTCTTAGTAATATTTTCTACACTTCTTCCTCCCCTCTCCATCTTAATCACACCTATTTCATTATCACCCTAGAAAGGTCTTGATGACCTGAAATTTTTGTTGTATGAATTTTTGTTTAGGTTTCTTATTATATGTCTTATAATAGTATTATAAAGTTCCCTTGGGAATTAATGACATTATTTAGTGACGTGATTTGTAGAAGAGACATTTTTAATGCTGATTGACCCATGTATGATCATTTAATTATAAATTCATTGATTTCTTAATTGTTTCAATTACTATTTAGGATATTTATATTTTTTATAACATGTATATATTATTTTTTCTTATTAATATAAGTTAATCCTTTATATTTATTTGGTGTAAGGGGTATTCCTTATATTTCTATTCTAAAAAACAATTTTATTATAAATTATTTAATCATCGTGTGTATTTTAAATTTCTAGGATTCTAAATCAAAAATTATTTGACTATAAAAAATGTTTAAATATGTCCTTATAAAAAATTATTTGTGGTTATTTTTTATTTTATTATCTTTGATGATGCTCCAAATATATGTTTTTTAAAATAATATTTTGTAAAAAGGATTCTTAAATGACGTTTCAATGGACTAAGTGGAATTTTAGGGATATTTGTAAAGTATATTTTCCCTAAATTAGTGACCCTTGTGGTTTTTTGAATAATGTTTTGGAAGATATACCTTTTATATGGAATATTTTATAATATATATATATATATATATTGAAAAAGGGATAATTTTGTGATGGGTGTTCAGAGGTGGGGGTGTCCTTGTAGTTCTTAATTATTATTCAATGTAATTTTTTACTGTTTAAAAGATAACAACCATTTTATATATAATTAGAGACCCCACATTTAAATATGGGAGATTTTGGGACATATAAGGCACCAATGTATGAACTCACTAAACTAGTTACCCAAAGCATGGTTTTTTATAGAGTGGGTGTTTCACATGGGTTAGATCAGGTAGGGTAACACCAAATGGAAGGGAAATTGAGTTGTATCAGATAAACTAATAGGATGGATTCTATTTTTGTTTTTTAATATAAACTTCCAACGATTGTATTTTTCCCATTATGTTTAGTTCAAGATTCTACTAAGATGAGTGTGATTCTATTGTCTCTATGATGGATGTATTTTTATTATATTGGATTAATATTTTATTTCTATTGATATGGATGATATTATTATTGTTCATTTCAAAAAATTATTTTCTCTTAAAATTTTTAATTCATTTATTAAAATAACAATATTAAAAATGTTTTGATGTGCTTCTCTATTTTTCTTATACAAGGGAATGTCAAAGTGTGATATTCTAGAATGTTTTAATATATCAAAATTTTCCTCCCCTTTTAAAATTATTGTATTGTTTTATTTTAAAATAATTGACTACCATATTTTAAATTGAATATTTTAAAAATATCATACCATTTTAGTAGTTTTAAATAAATGTTTAATGAATAATGTAAATTTATATTTCAAACCAACATATAATATATTTTTCTTTAAAGATAATTCTTAAAAGATTATTCTTAGGGTAAGCGGAGGACACCTACTGGGAATTTTTGCACACCTCTATCATATTACAAGTTTAACCTTTGTTTTTCTTTGATGAGATGATTGGTTATTATATTTTTTAATATGTGTGTAGAAGGTATTATGTTAAGATTCTTTACTGAGAACCTAGATATGCCTACTTGTAAATTTTTTTATATTTCAGTATTTATATTCTTCTTTTGTATACAGATATAAGATGTTCTGTGATATAGATTATCTTTTTATTTATATTAGAATTCTATTGTATTTTTTTTAATTTTGGGATATCTTGGTTTTGTTTATTGAGTTTATTTTATCCAGTTACATGATTATTTACTTATTCGTTGTTTGGTTTCTTTTATTCTAGGAATTTCATATTACACATTGGTGGTATTAAAATTTAAGAACCGATCACACCAAAATTTTAGTTAAAACTTCTCCTCCCTTTATTTATTCTTTTTGGGTGAATTATTCCCATGTAGGTGTGTTTTATTCCCAATAACTAGTTTCTACCATGTAAGGAATATGAACACCCTTCAAGACTTATATCAGATTGGATGGAGAAAAAATTAAATGATATCCCTAGAGGATTAATTATAACTATTATTTTAGAAAATTTAATTCAAATTTAAAACATGTGTAATATCCATAAATAGGCATGTTGATATTTGGTATGTTGATATTTTGGTGGAAATTAGGATTTTGACCTATTTTGTTCCATAAATAACCCTCAATGAAATGTAGTTCCTGACATTTTATAAATGAAACAATTCATGAAATGGTGAAAACTAAATAAAAAATATTTTTAATCATTAAAACAAGTCAATAATAGATTAATTATTATGTTTAGATTCTCCTAAGAATCTCTATAGTTCAATGTTTTGAAAACAGGTTCATACTATGCATTTTTGGCACATATTGAGGTGCTACATGGTCATGGTGGACATGTACTATTCAAATTCACTAGTATATTGGAATCTTTTTACATCATTGAAGTGAATATAATAAGTAACATGAATTATCCTATATGTTACACATTAATATATAAAAAATTGTTTATGTTAGAGGCATTTTATTGTATGGGAAGATACACGGTCAGAGGATAATATACTATATCTGTGCAATGTGGAAGACATTCAAATAAATATTTTGATGCTCCATTAACCATAAAAAATACAATATGATTTTTTATAGTCCTTGGAAATATAAACTATTCTAAGATAAGTAATAAATGAATTACAAACTTCAAAAAAACATTCATTTTGATTCAGATGTTCATTAGATCTATTTGAGCAATCTAATAAAATATTGAGATGATATATATGATGTCAACTAATTGGGTTGACCAAACCCCATTAATTTTTGTTAAAATAGGTCTATAATAACTTTAAAACTG
Source organism: Viscum album (assembly GCA_963277665.1). Lineage (NCBI taxonomy): Eukaryota > Viridiplantae > Streptophyta > Magnoliopsida > Santalales > Viscaceae > Viscum > Viscum album. The sequence goes on along the minus strand of OY728137.1, from coordinate 1,837,588,281 downwards.
AGTAATATGTTACATTATAGGGGTTTCCAAGCTTAGTGAGAAACATAATGAATTCATGTGGCATCTAGAGTTATTATTATTATAACTTGTTTATCAAGCTTTGGTTTTTATAAAGAAACATTATAATTATAAAAAAATTATTTTTTAATCGAGGTATCTAAATGTTTTCAAGAAAAATGAGATTCAAATATAACAATGGAATAAATAATTAATGAATGTATCTTTGATAGAGGATATATATGATTTATTAGATGGGCTATATGAACAATCAATATGGTAGGGAGTACCTCTATGGGTTGATATTTTTTGTTTCATAGTACTTTGTAGTGAGATATTTTGATATTATTATTTTACATCGAAATTATTTTCATAATTGAAATAAATGATGATTTATATAAATGTTTAAAACTATAATACATTATAGTGAAATGTGATTTCAAACATAATATATATTGGTGGATTTTTATGGTGTAAATAATTATAGTGGAATGAATTATAAAACTATATTTTATATTAATTATAAATTAATATTAATTATTATATAGGTGTAAAAAAGTGAGGTTTTATTGAGAAATTTAATATAATCAATGTATTGTGTGGCTGGAGTGCATAATGTTGAGATGTTATGTGAGTATTATATAGTCTATAATTCCAAATGTAGAATCGAAATAATAGAGATACTGAATAAGGTTTCTAATGATGCTCAATTCACAAGAGGGGGTGAATTGTATTCTTTAAAAAATTTCTTTGAAACTTTTAAAGATGTTTATTTTTAACATGGTTAAACAAGGTAATTCACAAAACAAATATGTTTTATACACTTTCTAGATTCTGGAAATATGATTCTGAGAATGTGAATACGGAAAGATGGTTCTGAAAAATAAAACTTAATTAAAGTTTACAAAGATAAAGATTCTACCTTAAAGCATATAAAATCTCACTAAATCAGAGTACAAGTATAAGGAAGTATAAGATAGTTATACTTTCCTCAAAAAATAAAATTCAGTGGAAAAATTGTGACAAAACATGTAACAAGTAGTTAATATTTTAACCCATAGAGAAGGGTATCCTACAAATTTGGATAAAGGTCCCTTGATTTATAATTTCAAGAAAGTCTATCTTACCCACACTAGGGTAAGACCTCGATACGAAGATCAAAGTATGTCTTGCTATCCCCTCAAGTCCTCAACTTCAAGGAAGTTGGCACCTCTGTCTTCTGCAGTAAGGAAGCCCTCAACTTCACGGTAGTCATCACCTCTGTCTTCCTATCCCCGGAAGCCCTCGATTGTACATAGAAACAATCGGAATTGCACAAAGAAAATCTGAAAAAGAAGGTCAGTATGCACAAAGCAATAAAAACTCTCTCTATAGAAATCACTTTAGGAGTATGTAATCTCTTGATTGACAAACTTATTCTGAGCTCTTTCAAATGAGATCATATTTAAAGGCACATCTCTAATGGTTGGCTCCCTCCTCCAATGGTCATATTGTTCCTTGAATTTCATAGGGACCTGTACACGTGTCACTAAAACAACAGTTAGTTAGTAAATGAATTCACAACATCATTTTATAACAAAAACAAGTGTATGAAAAAATATGGTTACTTAACCAAAATCAAATATTCTGAATTTAAGCAAATAAACGTTCAGAGTCTGACAAAAAAACATTCTGTTTCTATAACACAAGGATATTTAGATTCTATTTTCAAGGAATTCGGAACTTAAACTATTTAGATTTCTAGAGTCCGAATTTGAAATAAATTCGGAATCTGGATTCACAAGAATTTGGAACCTGATCATACAATGTTTGGAGTCAGAGTTCATGAGAATTCATAATCAGAGCTTAAAATGTTCAGAGTTAGAATTCATGGTAATTCAGAGTAAGAACTCAAAACGTTCAGAGTCTAAATTCATTAAAATTCAGAATCCAAACTCACAAATTTAAGATTCCTAATTCATTATAATTCAGAGTCAGAACTCAAAATGTCCTGAGTTTTAATTCATTAGAATTCAGATTCAGAACTCAGAAGTGTTGAGAGTCTTAATTCAGAGAACTCGTTGTCTAAATTCGGAGACTAAAAATAGAATCCCATTTATCAATGTATTATGTGATTCCAAGGTTTTAGATATGAAACCAAATTTTACACATAGACAAGGTAATGAACAAGGAAAAACATGGTAATGATAAATTTCCTTGGGGAAGGAAAATTTTCCTTATGAAGTAAAACACAGGGTAAAAGAAATTTTCTGTGTTTGTGATTTTCAAAACAAGAAGGACTGGTAAAGTCATGAGGATAACTAATTGAATTAAAAATCTCCCCAAAGTATGAAGGAATGAAAAATTCATAAGGAAAACCTTATTGACTAAATAATATCCCCCTTTTTGGAAAGAACAAACATCCTTACAAAAAACAATATAAGGACTTAGAAAATATTTTTCTAGACTTTTAAATAAAACATATCTACCTTTACACGTGGAAAATGATGAATATGACTAACTCCCCCTTAGGCTTTGGAACTCTATGGATTATATTCTAGATTTCTGGAATGAGATTTTTTATAATCTTGAATACAGAAATCTTCGTAATGAAAAATCCCCCTTAGATAAACTACCCCTTAGGGATATTTATTCTTTTGTTAGTATTCTTTTTTCCTTTCTCCCCCTTTGGGATTTTCAAAATTAATTTGAGGGAATGGAAAATAAATTATAGTACCCTACATATTAGTAAAAAGCATCCATACAAAAACAAGAAAGCCAAATTTCATTAGGATGGAATGAATTTTCCCATGGAAAGAATACACCAAAAGATAGGTTTTGATCTATTATTCATTCCTTCCCCTTAGGTATCAATTTCTTCACTATGGTTTTCGGCTTTTTGAGTTCTTTATAGTCTTCCTCTACTTGATTTAGGATATTATTTTGATCCTCTACTTTCTTCTCTAAGGATTTTATCTTTTCTTCCTGAGCCTTCAGAGCCTCTTCCCGAGCCTTCAACAACTCATCATGCTTTACTAACCTCTCTTCAATCTCGATCCGAAGATTCCTTTCCATCATTGAACATTGGGAGATAAAATAAATCTTTACATTCATATCCTTTACCTCTTGAATCAATTTATTCTTCTTAAGAGATAGCTTTTCTTCCAAGGTAGTCATGAGACCTGTGATTTTACTATCTTCATTGTCAAAAGCGTCCTTAACATCATGTTGAAACTCATCAAGATCTCTGAAGTCTTCAACTATTTTCTTTTACCAGCTAATCACTTTCATACAATATTTTTTGTAGGAATCCTATTTAATGAAGAAGTTCTTTAAATTATCTTCAAGTTTTACACACTTATCCATAAGCAATGATACTGAATCCGATTTTAGATTCGAGCTGTGTTAGAGCATATGAAATCTGGATTCAATGCTTAGAAAGATCAGAATGGTGTCAACAAGCATATTCAGTGATTGAATGAAGAAATCATGTCCTTGGGATGATGATTCTGAATATGAGACTTTGCCTGATGAGGTCTCTTTCTCTAGCTCGACATGATTCCTTGTAGAAAATCCACCGACTTATTTTTTCATTAAAACAACTTTAATAGGTGTATCCACAATCACCTATTTCCCCTCATTAGTTCTTGGAATAGCTTTTTCATCCGAAGACTCTTGTTCACTATTAGACAGTTGAAGAATTCTATCTTCATATATCTTATGCTTCTCAACTCCTACCTCATCATCTTCAGGGTGAATGAAATGATGATTATAACTCTCTTTCTGAGAGAGCTTATTCAATTCAACTTCAACTTTTTCATCTAACCTAGGAGTAGAAAGCTTTGAAGATCTGGCTTGAGAGGTCTAGATTGAAAATTTCTCAGATCCACTTTCCTTATCATGAAAATATTCAAATTTCTTTATGAGGTATTATGTGTTACCACTGCTTTCTTCTTCTTGCACTTCTCCCATAACATCATTTTCTCCAACAACCTTTTCTTGTACTTTTTCCGAAGAGAGAAATTTCTTCCCCAGTGTCCTAGGTAAGGGTTCTACCAGGAAGGATTTTAGTACAGGGATATTCTTGAATTCTTTATCAGTATCCCTTATAATGGATTTAACAATTTCAGCCTCCGACATCTTCTACTTTTTCTTATATTCCTTAGCTTGCTTCTCAACTTCATTAGCTGTCTTCTTTTTCAAAGCCATGGCCTCAGCAGGATCTAATCCAAAACATGGCTTCCCTGCTTTCATATTCTTGTTGGATTCCCTCCAATTGGATACAACCTCATTTGGATAAGCTTTCTACTTCTTGGGATTTGGAGGTGCTGATTGGGTTCCTTTAGCCTCTGGGGTTTTACCTTCAACTAGTACTTCTTTCAACTTCCTCTTCTATGGTCCTTTTTTTGATGGTTCATGAACTTCTTGTTCCTTTGGAACAACATTAGCCTCTTCCTCTGGTAAGTCATATAATTCTCTAGAATCAATAGAGAAACCAATGCTTATTCTCTTTAATGTATCATCACTTACATACATGACATTGAAATTCCTCAGCTTGGAACTACAAGGAATATTAAAAGACTCAAGGCACCAAACAATTCGCATAGAGAGGATGGCTAGATACATGATTATCTGAGCTTTAAAGTTCTCATTCTTAATATTATCAATCATAATGAGAATATGCTTCATTAAGTTGATCTTCCTTTGGTTTACCAAGAAGTCCAAGAAGTAGATATCACTCTTCTTCAACGTGTGCTTTTCATCCTTTCTCGGAATGATGAATCCTTGAACCCATAATTCAAGGATCCTATTATTTGTATACAAATGAGAAATCTTCAGAGTCTTGACATCATAATGTCCATGAAACTCTATAGATTTCACCTTGACAAAACTATATTGTACATTAGGAAATTTATGGGAATATAATTTAGATTTCCCTTTATAAGACAACCCCACCAAGCTAGATACCTTATTGTATAAAATGGCATAAGTTTTTCCATAGCTTTTGAAAGAAAATTTACTCCTCTCTTCTTCTTTGAAAAAGCACAGAGATTCATAAAATTCTACAAGAAGATCCACATATACTAAATCTTGAGCTCAAGGCTTTGATATGAAAATTCTTTCCCATCCATTAAACCTGATGTTATTGGTTTTAATGGAACCGTACTTGGAAAATAAATTCTGATGCACCAACCTCTCTCTATTAATCTGCCACTCCGAAATCGACTTGAAATTTGACATCTCATGAGAAGGAACTTCAATAGACATTTAGATTTGAGAAAGATTTGAGATGTTCAGAACAAGATTTTGAAAGAGGGGAAGAGCTTCAGCACGGAAAGGTTTGAAATCTGATGTGGGATCACCTTCAAGGGGTCCTTTATATAGGTGTTTAAAGCGAGGATTCATCGTCCATACCCAATCCATTGGCTGAAAATCCTTCTCATCAGATTTGATGATTGATATGATAGCTGTAAGGAAATATTGATAGAATCTGATCTTTTAAGGTTTTTAAAGGATCATATTTAAGGAAAATGGAATCCAAAAAATTTGAAACATAAAATAAAATAGCAGAAAGTAAATAATGATTATGAATACTCAAGAAAGAAAATATACCGTTCGAATTACAAGGAATATTATACTTATTGAGGAAAAATTCTTCTTGAAGAAATTTAGATTTCAAAAATTTTGATTACAAAAAAAATGAAAATGAAAAAATTACATTATTAAACTAATCATTAAAAAAAATTTGTGTACGAAAATATTCATTATGAAAATTTTGAGAAACTCTACTAAAAATATTTTGAAAAAAATTATTATGAAAAATTTGAAAAATTTTATTACAAAAAATTTGAAATACTTCATTAGAAAAAACATGAAAAATTCAAACAAATGTACTCCCCCTATAAAAAGGGGTTTATTTCTATAAAGAGATTTGTTCAACAAGAAGTTATCAAGGAAGATTACCATACGGTTATCATTCCAAACATCTGTTTAATGTATTCAAATATATCAGAAGGTAAAGATTTTGTGAAAATATCTGCAAGTTGATCTTGCATTCTGATAAATTGAAGAATGATGTCTCCTTTTTGTGTCTGATATCTAAGAAAGTGATGTCTAATATCTATGTGTTTGGCATGAGAGTGATGTGATAGGTTTTTACTAAAGGAAATTCCACTTGTATTATCACAAAAAAATTTTTTTTGGTAAAACTCATACCATAGTCTCTGAGTGTGTGTTGCATCCACAATACTTGAGCAGAACAACTTCCAGCTACTACATATTCAGCTTCAGCAGTGAAAAGTGCTACTGAGTGTTTCTTCTTGCATGACCAAGAAACTAATGAATCTCATAATAAATGAAAACATTCGGATGTACTCTTTCTATCCATTATAAATCCTCCAAAGTCAGCATCTGAAAAACATTTCAAAACAAAATCTCTTCCTGAAGTATAGAAAAGTCCAAAAACTGTAGTTCCCTTTAAGTAGCGAAAAATTCGTTTCACTGCCATCAAATGAGATTCCGTAGGATTGGATTGATATCTTGCACATAATCATACTGAAATCATTAAGTCTAGATGAATAGCTATCAAGTAAAGTAAAATTCTTATCATACCACTATATATGTTTGATCTACTGGTTTCCCAGCTTTATCAAGATCAAAATTATTTGAGGTAATGATTTGAGTAATAATACTCATAGTGTTGTCATATCCATAATTTTTAAGAAGATATTTAATATAATTATTTTTGGATATATAGATTCCTTATGGTTTTTGAGAAATTTCAAAACCAACTAAAAATGTTAACTCACCCACCATACTCATTTCAAACTCAGATTTCATTAGACCCACAAAGGAATTAGTTAAATATTATTGAGTTAAACCAAATATAATGTCATCATCATAAATTTGAACAATCAAAACGTTTTTCTTATCTTTATTTATAAAAAGGGTTGGATATGCATTTCCCTTAACATAATTATTTTGAAAAAAAGTCTTTTAAGTCTATCATACCAGGCTCGAGGGGATTTCTTATGTCCATAAAATGATTTGGAATGTCTGAAAACATGATTGAGATATTTTGTATCTTCAAAGCTAAGAGGTTTTTTAACAAAAAAGTCCTCTTGAACATAACCATTTAAGAAATCACATTTCACATCCATTTAAAAAGTTTGAAATTAAAGAATTCTATAAAGGAATGTAAGATATGAATAGATTCACGTCTAGCTACTAGGGCATAGTTTTCTTCAGATTCAATTCCCTCTTGTTGATTATAGTCTTTAGCAACTAACATAGATTTATTTCTAACAATGATTCCATTTTCATTACACTTATGTCTAATGAACCATTTTAATCTAATAATAGAATTTTCCTTAGGCCTTTCAACTAAGGTCCAGACATTATTCCTTTCAAATTCATTTAGTTCATCTTGCATAGATTTTATCCAATCATCATCACCTAAAGCTTCATCAGTGCATTTTGGTTCTAATTAGGATAGAAACTCTAGATGTTCTACTTCATTTATTAATGAACTTATTGTCCTTACAAGTTGATTCAAATCACCAGTGATACTATCACTGGGATTATTCTTTAGAAACAACTTATTTGGGTTTTGTAAAACATGTTCATCTACATAGGGTAGGAAATCTTCTAGGGTAAATTCCATAGAAACATTTTTATAGAAATTTTCCTTATAAGAAGGATCTTCTAAAAAAGGTTGATAATCAGTTTTTGAAAACACATATGAAGATGTTGGTTTGGGTTGTTTAAAAACAAAGGGACCAGTTTCATCCAATTTGACAGGTACTATCCCTTCAATAGTACAAGTGTTTTTATTAAAAACTCTCTAAGCCTTAGAAGTTGTGGAGAAGCCTAAGAAAATTCCTCCATCTGATTTTGGTGTGAATTTGTTTATATTATCTTTAGTATTCCTAATGAATACCTTTAAAACAAAAACATTAATGTAGGAAAGTCTAGGTTTTATACCATTCCATAACTCATATGGTGTTTTATTAGGAAAATCTCTAATTAAAAGCCGATTTATATTATAACAAGCATTACTTACAGCTTCAGCCCACAAATGTGTTGCGATAGAATATTCACTCAGCATGGTTCTTGTTATCTCATACAGAATTATATTTCTTCTTTTATCAAGACCATTCTATTGTGGAGTTCTCGGTGATGAGAAATTGTGAGTAATACCTTTTCTACTACAAAAATATTCAAAATTAGAATTTTGAAATTCTCCACCATGATCACTATGAATAGATTTAAATGGATGGGTTTTCTCATTTTCAACATGGGCTCTAAAAAATTTAAAATATGAGAAGGCATCAAATTTATATGCCAGAAAATAGACCCATGTAAATCTAGTGTAATCATCAACTAAAAAAAATACATAATACTTGCCTCCAATGCTACCAGTTTGTGTAGGACCAAAGTGGTCCATATGCACTAAATGTAATGGATCGGTAGTTGAGAATTCACTGACTTATTTAAAACCTGATTTATGTTGCTTGTCATATTGACAAGGATCATAACCTTTTAAAGAATCAAATATCTGCACTGGTATATCCTTAACTAATCTTTTATTAGAAAGTTTTCATAGGTTATTAAGGTTATAGTGACCTAACCTTTAATGCCACAACCAAGAATGATATTCCATTGCACTAAGGAAAGTTAGATATTGGCTCTTAATGTTTTCTATGTTTAGTGTGTATAAATTCTATTGTATGTGGGTAGAAAGAATAAAATCTTACTTGTAATTGTGTACTATGAACTTATCATTCTTAAAATTCACAAGGTAACCATCATCATATAATTGGAATATGCTAATGAGGTTGTTCTTAAGACCCTTAACAAACAAAACATTTGAAACTAAGGTTTTTCTAAGATGAATGATGTTACCTATACCAATAATTTAACCTTGAGTGTAGTCTCCAAAAGATACTTTTCCTCCTTTCATGTTCATAATCTTTTCAAAGTAGTATTTGTTACTAGTCATATGCTATGAACATCCACTATCCATTTACCATGAATTTCTATTGGAACTCTTTCTATTTTCATGAAAACAAAAGATTTAGACTTTCATAGTATGAACATTCTTAGATTTGGAAATTTTAGAAAGCAAAATCTTAGGCACCCATATTTTCATAGAAAAATAGGATTTATGAAATATTAAAGATTGAGTTTTATTAAAAGAACAATTTTTTCCCAATGTCCACCGTACTGACACTTATTTCAGAATGGAGCACTTTGAGGAACAAAAAAATTATTGCTAAAAATAATTTTAGAACTAGTATAACCAGAACCAGAAATATTCCTTAGAGGTCAGATTTGAGAATACATCTTTTCAAAATTTTCCTTACCAAAGGTATAGTTTTACAAACACTTCCTCGGGGAATAAATTTCAGATTTCAGTTTTATAACCAAGTTCTTTTCTTCTAAAACATTTGATTTGGAACTAGAGTTAGGCTCAATAACATTTTTCTTAGAAATTACTGTTTCTATATCCTTAGAAAGATTATTCTTCTCAGAATTTACGTCGCCAAGATTTTTTGAAATACTTTCAAAATCAATAAGTTTCATATCAATATCTTTAAAAAGATCTGATATTTCCTTAGTAAGAATAGTATTCCTATAATTTTCCTTATTAGTATTTTTCATGAGTTTTGAATTCCCAATCTCCAGTAGTTTGGAAAACCTGGAAACATATTCATAGGTAGGTAAAGTATTATCTTTATCAGAAGATGATTATTCATCTGAAGAGTCATAATATTGATCATTTCTATAATTTTAATTTAAATAAAAATTGTTCATTGATTCAACATTGTGTACCTTAACCATCAAACAATGATTGTTAATAGGTAGTCCGACTATTAGACCAAGATTCTTCTGTCCAGAAGATTCATAATCTGATGATTAATCTGAAGAGTCCCCACCACTGACACTTTAGGAGTCATTAGCTATCAATACATTCTTAGATTTTTCTTTGTAGTACTTCTTTCTGTTTCTCTCTGAGTGCTTTTATTTTCATCATTTTCTATTAAGAATAGGATAGTCATGCCTTATATGTCCATCTATCTTGCATTCATAACATGTAACTTTATAATATTTATTTTTTTCCTTTCCTTCTTTTTATATCTGGTTTGAAAGTTATTCTGTCCAACAATCTTGTTCATCCTTCTATCAAGATTTGCTAAATCATTTTCTGAAGATTCAGTTCTACTAGATACGGATTGAATAACAATGCTCTTAGATTTGGATCTAGTAACTCTCTCCGGAGTCTTGGCTTTCATGTGATTTTATGTTGTAGTAAAAGTAACACTGCCATTCCCATTATTCTTCTTAACAGTTTCGGCATCTCTCTTCATTCTGGCCTTATGTTGAAGAAGAGTTCCAAAATGTTCATCAATAGAAATCTGAGTAACCTTTATGTTATCATCAATAGCAGTCCTCTTGGATTCCCACTCATTGGGCATGATGTCTATGATCTTATCAACAAGAGATTTATCATCCAATCCTTTCTCACCCATGGATTGTAAAATATTCAAAATAGTTTTGAATCTTTGTTTCACCTTACATATGGGTTCTCCATAATGAAAGAAAAAACCATGATATTCAGCATTGAGCATGGATCTTCTAGTTTCAATATCTTTGGACGTTCCAAAGTGAATGACTTCAAGTTTCTTCCAAATATAATTTTCTGCTTCACAAGATAAAAATTGGCAATATATGTTTCTAGTCATAGAACAAAGCAAGTTATTTTGTACCTTATAATTCAGTTGATACTCATGTTTTTCTGGATTGGTGAAGGTACTATATTCCTTGTAAGGGATTATATATCCTCGAGTAAGCATAAAAAAATTATCAACTCTAGTATTGATAATAAATGTTTTCATGAGATCCCTCTAATATTCTTAATTATTATCATCAAAAATAGGTAGTCTAGTTTGACTGATATTGTCTATGGAACCAACATTGATTCTTGTCATCATGAAGAAAAATATTTCCACCAGAACTTGTTAATAGAAAATGTTCAGATTCTAGTAAAATATTCCCAAGCAAGGAAAAAGAAGAACAACGAAAACTGAGCAAGGAAAACTTATATGTGAATATCAGTATTTCAGAGACCTCCTCTAATAACAATTTTTGAGATGGTATGTGTGTATGATATACTCTATAATACCAAATGTAGGATCAAAATAATAGAGATACTGAATATAGTATCTAATGATGCTAAATATACAAGAGGGTGGGGGGTCAATTGTATAATTTTAAAAATTCATTCTGAACTTTTAAAGAAGGTTATGTTTAACAAGGTTAAACAAGGTAATTCAAAAAACCTCTATGTTCTATACAATTGCTAGATTCTGGAAATATGATTCCAACAAAGTGAATCTGGATACATGGTTCTGGAAAATGAACCATAATGAATGTTTACAAAGATAATGATTCTACCTTAAGACGTACATAATCTCACTAAATCAGAGTACAAGTATAAGGAAGTATAAGATAGTTATACTTTCCTCAAAAAATAAAATGAAATTATTAACTTGTAACAAAACTAGTAACAATTAGTAAATCTTTTAATCCAAAGATATGTGTATCCAATATCCTTGGATAACGGTCCCTTGATTTATACTTTCAATAAATTCTATCTTACCCACACCAGGGTAAGCCCTTGATTTAAATATTGGAGTCTTTCTTGCTATCCCCACATAACCTCAACATTAATGTAGTCAACACCTCTGTCTTCTTAAGCAATTAATCCCCCAACTTCAAGGTAGTCTTCCCCTCTATCTTCCTATCCCCAGAAGCCCTCGATTATACACATCAACAATCGGAGTCGTACAAAGAAAATCTGAACAAGAAGTTCAGTACGCACAAAGCTATAAAGCCTCTCTCTCTAGAAATCACATCAGAATCATGTAATATATATATTGATCAAATTATTCTAAGATCTTTCAAATGAGATCCTATTTATAGGCACAAATCCAATGGTTGACTCCCTCCTCCAATGGTCATATTGGTTCTTGAACTTTGGAGGGACCTGTACACGTGTCACTCAAACAAAGGTTAGTTAGTAACTGCATGCCTGAAATAATTTTATAAAAAAACATGTGTAAGGAAAAATATTGTAACTTAACCAAAATCAAATATTTAGAATGTATGAAAATAAAAATTTGGAGTCTAACCAAAAACACATTTGGTTTCTATAATACTAGGATATTCAGATTCAGTTTTTTAAAGAATTCGGAACCTGAGCTCTATAGATTTCTAGAGTCTGAATTACAATTACATTTATAATCTAGAGTCACAAAAATTATTAACCTAATCATACAAATTTTCGAGTCAGAGTTTTTTAGAATTTGGAGTCAGAGATTACAATGTTCGGAGTCAGAGTTTATGAGAATTCAGAGTCCGAACTCACAATTTTCGGAGTCTGAATTCATTAGTTTTTAGAGTCAGAACTCACAAGGTTCTAAGTCTAAATACTTTATAATTGGGAGTCATAACTCATAAATTTCCATGTCTTAAATCATTAGAATTCAGAGTCAGAACTCAGAAGAGTTCGGAGTCTGAATTTAGAGAACTCGAATTTTGAATTCAGAGTCTGAAAACAGAATTCTCTTTATCTAATTATTATATGACTTTGAGGTTGTAGAAATGAAACCAAAATTTAAACATAGACAAGATAATGAACAATGAAAATCACGGTAAGGATAAATTTCCTTGGGGAATGAAAATTTTCATTAGATAAGTAAAACATAGGGTAAAAGAAATTTTCTTTAAGATAAGGTGTTTGTGATTTTCAAAAAAATAAGGAATGGTAAAGTCATAAGAATATCTTACTGACATAACATTCTCCCCCATGAATGAAGGAATGAAAAATACATAAGGAAAACCATATTGTCTCAACACATAATTAATGTAATGGTTCATGTTTCGAATTCAGACTTAATTTTCTAAACTCATTTTAGGTCCTCCACTGACTATTTGTAGTTATTTATTGAAATTTAGATTGAAATATTTTAATTTATTTTATATATCCATTTTATTAATATTTGGAGTTTAAAATTTTCTATTTATATTTATTTATAAAATAATTTTTTATTAAGGGATAATTATATATTATTTAATTATTAATAATAAAGTAATATTGATCTTAAAATTCTATTAACATGAAATTAAATCCTCAATATTATTTTTTGGTAATTAAAATGTTTTATAGATTAATATAATTTCATAGATAATGGGATATTTATATAATTTATAATTACATATTATGATTATAAAAATACTATTATTAATTTAATTATATGTAAAAGGGGGAGTAGCCTTGTCCTTTTCCCATTCACTTGACACACAAAAAAGGGTGAAACGTGTTATCTCCCTCCATATTCATTGACCTTTTCCTCAATATATTTTTATAGAAATAAAACCTATGATTTTATCTCCCTTATTTATTCTTATATTTGTCTTCTTCCTATTTTATTTATCTATTTCCTATAATATTTTCTATAGACTGGTGTTTATAAGGATTTAGGGATTATTTTATACAATTTAAATATAATAAATGTTGGGAATTTATTTTTTAGGATTCTGAATGGACCTCTTTGATTTATCGTCACTCATTTGGTAGGGTTTCCCTAAACCCATAACTCATTAGAATATGTTTACGCTTATAGGGATTCCCAGATAGTTTGATTATTTTTCATTTGGGTTTATGATTTTTAATGATTATTTAGGTCAATTTTGGTGGTATTGCATATAAAGTACCAATTATATATATAATGAAATTTAATGGTTAAGTGGTTTAAGGTTTAACTTTTAATTTATTGAACCATAAGTGCTCCATTATTTGAAACCAACATTCTCTGAGTAGTATTTTAGTTATTCATTCAATCTATGATAATATGATCATGAAATTAATGACTTTATAGATGGATTTTAAATATTCTATAAAATGTATTTTATAATATACATTTATCTGTCCATGACTAATAATTTCCCACATAGTGTTTAAGAACATGATTTATTGATTTTTTTAATAAACTAAAATAATTGTTTTGGGATATGAATTTTTATATTTAATAAATAAATAAAATATTTTTTCACAAGATAGATCTTAATAAAAATTTGTCTCATAGCTTAAATGGTTATATTCAAGGTCATATTTACACTTGGTAAAATTATGTTTTTATTATGAATGAAATTAACATGTAATAATAAACTACAAAATGATCATCAATTATCAGAAATAAAATAATGATCATATATATTTGTTATGTTTAAATTTAACAATGATTATGAGTAAATTTATTGGGAGAAACCTTTGGTTATACGGGGGATTCATGGATGAATGATTATATTTGATAAAGTAATTGCATTCTGTACCCGACACTCCCTTAGATACTTGTTTTGGAGCATAATTCTCCATTAATTGATATAGGAATTGAATAACACTTCTAATCCAGGGAATATGACTTTGAACACTTCTTATTTTTATTCTTTCAATAAGAGGAAATAATAATCCCCTAGTAATAGATTTTAATGTTAATAAATTTTGAGGTAATCCTTAATATTTCATGCACTAATTCCATTAGTCCATAACCATGACCTACTTTTTAAATTTTTATATTTATGGGTTTAATTTAGTTATGCATAGTTTTTTACATAGAATTGCACATAATTAATTTTCTCAGTAAATTATTCAAAGTAAATTATAACATATGTTTATTCTTTTAAAAAATGACTAAATAAAATATTTATTATATTTAATTAAAACTAGCCTCGCCTAGATTAATTTAAAGAGGTTCATCTTGGGGAACTTGTTGGTATCATACTTAATATTTATTCTGACACATTATATATTCCTAGAAGTGTACATAAATTATTTCCTTCAATTTTTTTCTAGTATAGTTTCCTAATCATACATTTTCTTTCAATGTGGAACATTTTGTCATTGATGATTAATGGTGGAAATGGTAAATATGTTTGGTCATGTCATAAAAAGAGTTAATAGGGTGTCATTACACTTATATTTACACTTGTGTTCTCTTTATCAGCAACATTGTGCATATTGTGTGTCATTCCATAATCATTTCAAAGGGATTTATATGATGAGATTTGTTGGTGACCTTGGGTCACATGGATAATTTTTTTTATTTTGGAATTATTTTTTAGTATATTTTTAGTATCAAGCATGTCATCCTTCATCTTTTTATTCACAGTATAATTTTTATTATATAATGTTATATAATTTCATATATATATATTTCCTTAATAATTTTTGTGATGTTTTATTTTGGATAGGACCACTTCTTCATCATTTAGATGATTTTTGTTTTTTATAAAAGAATATTTTCATATTAGTAATTTCAAATATTGAAATTATCAAAAAAAATATATATGAAAATTTTATTCTAAAAAATCATTTTCATAATATATTGAATCACATACTAATACACATTAATCAAATTAAAATAATAATACCATATTTCATTGAGAACTGTACTTTTTTTGGATAAATATACCAAATATAATTTTAATAAGTATAATGAGACAATAAAATTAAATGAATATAATAATGAGAATATTAAAATTTGGTTCATTTGGATGTGACAGAAATATGACGCTAAAGAAAAATACTATAAAAATGAATCAAAATATTTAAATTCATTCTAATTTTGAAATGATGAATCTTTAATATTGAGGGGTATGATGTGAATTATGAAAAAAGAAAACATGATGTATTTATAAGAAGTACTTAATTAGTATAATTGCTGAAATAATAATATAATAGTTAAGAATAGTAACCCAATCATTAGAATTGTAACATAACCATTATATAAATATAATAAATAGTATTCAATATTTAACAAAAATAAACTAAGTAATAATAATTATTATGATTCAAAAAATAATAATTTAAACTAGAAACTCAATGAAAGTGTTTTTAATTTTTTTTTGATAATGAATATTTTAATTAATTTACAAAGAACCATAATTTTTTTGTAAACACATAAAATTTCATATTGTAGATAAATATTTTAATAAAATAAATTTCATTTTTGTAATCACTCTATTGAAATTTATATATGGTTAAATTTTAATAATGTTTTTCAAAGAATTATTTTTACTCAAATAATAAAAATATAGTTTTTATGTCAATTTTTCTTAATAACATCATTCATAAAATAATTTATAAAAATATTTAATCCATTAAATTTGTATTCAAATCAAAAAACCTAATTTCTAAAATCCTCATAATATAGTTGATTTCATCAAAAAATAGTTATTAATTTGCTCTTATTTTCTTTGAGTAAACTGTATGAATTTTCATATAAAAGGTTTATAAGAATTAAAAATATATATTTTTGATCAAATATAATTCATAATTAAAAAAACACCATTGAATGTTTTATTTTATAAATAATAATTTATTCAACATTTTAACCCAAAAATACCCTAATACACAAGTATGAATACCCCTCTCCCTTCTCTTGAAAAAAAAAATCCCATACCCTACTGAAATCCCAAGATCTACCCAATCCAAATACTTTAATAGTCTTAGAGCCCATAAAGATATTAAAAACCCATTAAAGTCAATACCTACAAGGTTTTTTGGGATTAATGTTATATTTACATTACAAACTTGGTAAAATCTTTATTTACTTTCATCCCATTGATCCCCTTATATTGTTCAAAACGTCCATGGAAATCTATAAAAAACCTATAATTTAATTTAATTATTATTTTAAAATTATAATAATAATTTTTAAATTCAAGAATATTATTACTTTAAAAAAATTTATTTTAAATATATCTATCTCCATATCTTTTGACAGATCCTATCAATGGTTGGTTTCATCTACATATGTGAACATTTTCAATGATTTACCTTTCCTTACCTACATTGATGAATAATATAAAATATTTATAATATAAAAACATTAAATTATATATATTTTTATTATTTTTAATTAATCTTACTGATTTATAAATTTAATTGAATCAATGCTATGATATTGAAAAAAACAAGATAATTTAAATAACAACATATCTTTAAACTACTCACACTTCAAAAAGATACTAATAAATAAATTCCAATGATTATAATTAATCAGGAATAAAAGAAATAAGTGTAATATAATTTAAATTTTATATTTTAATTAGAATATATTTTTTCTATATGCGGCCCAAATTTTAAAAATAACATTGGATTTAAGGTAAGGTTACACTTGAATCCTAATTATTTTCTTTGGGTTTATTATATTTTTTATATTTTTTATTATTATCCTTTGAAAAAAAATTATAATTTCCTTATATATAATTTAACTTTTCTTTGTAGGAGATAAAAACATACTTACTTGATTTGAATTATTTATAAACCACCATCATAATTAATTAAAAGGTTTTCATTTTCAATGAACCTCCTTGATTATTTTATTTTTTCTTTTAATCTTTTTAATGAACCATGATTTTTTTGACTGACACACATTAATAAAAAATCAATATTCTCATTATTTTTCTGAGGAACCAATAGGTTTAATTCATTGATATATTTATTATAATGATATTATGAAATAAATTCATTCCTCATGGGTTTATATGGTGTGCATGATTGATAAATGTTTATACTCTATGAGACAGACATGATTATGACCATATTATGATGTGACGGGTGGACCCAAAAATATATATCCCATAGAATTGTTGTGTAATGTTAAATATCTCATGAAATTACGTGTACTATGCATTAACATAATGCTATATTTGTTCAAAACTTATACATGGTCTTTGACCACATTATGGTGATGTTTCATTGTTTCACATATTCCACATTCCATGAATCTTTCAAATGATTCCTTCATAATTATGATCCAAATACTTATATTATGATATGGTAATAAATAATAAACCAACCCATTGTTTCCTCTGGAATTGGGGATGACCTTGTTTATTTAAGGTTCAAACAATCCAAGCGGTTTCTAATGGGTTTGTTCGTAGAACCGGAAACATCAAATGATTTAATATCCATTTGGACCTACTTTCCAATGGTAGGTGCTCATTAGTTGTGAATTGATGAGGCTTAATAATTTTCATTGGGCGAGAGGATGGGAGGTCGGACTCATCACACCCTTTTGGGGGGAATTATTGTCTACTCCTGGACTCTCTTTATAGATCTAAGTTATGTTCGTGAATCCTTATTATATTACCAAGTATAAAATGATCTTTCCTTTAGATATAACAATCAATGATTAGATATGTAGGAAATTTAGATATTATTTTATATGTATTCGAGGTTCTTCATCGATAGAGAATCATCTGTATTTGTTAGAGATTCTTAGTCAATGGTATCCTTCAATACATAAAAGTCTCCGGGTCATTATGATGACAATACTGGTTATAAAGCCACTCCATGGGGAATGATGAAGCTAAAATTTTCATATATTTTATAATGTAAATAATTGATTATAATCCCACAAAAGTGTTATTGGATGGGTAATTATCATGTTTTTAGGTTTTAGTGTTATTTTGAGCCCAAATGTGAAAACTGACTAATTCTGGATTTTTGACAGAATTTTACGTCAGGGGTATTTTGGTCCTTTCTGGAAAAATAAAATTCCAAATTTTCTGATTCAAATTTTTTTAGAATCCTTATTTAATTTCCTTTATTTTTGTCTTCTGGACCAGAAGCTGATTCAGTCATATAAATGGTCTACAAATTCATTGAATTTGTGAATTTTTTCGGGCGGACAACGTGGACTCACCCAAAGTAACGGACATCCAACTCGGCCTACACATATCTAATTGATGTGTTTCCATCTGGGATACCACAAGGACAAATAGGGACGTCTCTAAAATAAATTTGGGGGATGTTGGAGGTCATTAAGAAGGCTATTGAATGACATACTTTTGGAGAAACCTTCCCGGAAGCTTTTTCCAGAAACAGAAACCGAGAATGAAAAACTCATAAATCGTCCATCCAGTTTCCAATGTTGCTAAAATGATGATGAGAGACAGAAAATATATTTATGAAAAACATTAATTAAGGATGGAATGCGTTCATATGTCATTAAAGGGGTCTAAAATGAGTCGACATTTGTGGGCCACATTCTGCCTATAAAAGGAAGCCCTTACCTCCTTCCCAAATGATCCCATTCTCCATCCATTCCTTTAAGGAACCAAGGAGGAGTTCGACACAAATGATGGAGTGGAGGCTCTGGGACATTATTCTAACATAGTAATTTTCTTTTCTTCTCTTTTTATTTTTAGTTTTATTTTCCCATGTAATGTATTCATATTTTAATTAAAGTGTTTCCACCTTCTTTCCCACCGTCTTTCTTTTCCAAATTTAATCTAATTTCTTTCTCACTCCCTTATTTCCATAGTGATCTCTATTCACTTCTCCATGTCAAGTTACTAACTAGAGGCTTGGCATAGGGGAGGTTTCATGGTGATCTTTATTATTTTTCTTCAATTCAAAATGTTTTTATTCTCTTTGTGGTGGAGGTGGGAATAATGCACGGTTGCGGCGGTCGTCCACCACGAAACTATTCCCAAATCCATTTATTTTCCTTAATTAATTAATATTCCCTCCCTTATCTTATGAAATCATTTCATACGGTGGAGTTGGGTCTTGTAGGAATAATATTCTCGGTTGAGGTGTTATCCTATTTGACTATTGGAGGAGGTGTGGTTTGGTGTGCCGGACGCATACTAAAAACACAAACTAAATAAATCAAGGTAAAGTAATTAATTAATGAGGTTTCAATAAATGAATTATCAAATTTAATTTAAAAAATTAAAAAATAATGAATGAACCAGCGTTATCCAACCCTAGGACCAAGTTCATTCTTTATTAATTGTATTTTTTTCACTGCATGATTGTTTTAACATTTATTTATTTTCAATATAATTAGATTCCTAGATTAAATAAAAGCATAAATAATTATTTTATGTGACATATATTAAGTAGATGAACAACTGAAAAAGCTCCTCAAGTGAGACGACCCTAGTCAGCCACTGTGCTGCATTAGGAAAACATAGAAATTGCTTTTGCCACGCCCTACGACAGGCGTCCGTCAAAACTGGCGCCGTTTCCAGGGAGCTAATCAGTTGTTTACTTTACTTTTTCTATTTTCAAATTTTATATAGTTTTCATTTAAAAAAAATAAATCAAAAAAAAAATTATTTTTCCATGATGCATTCGAATTACAATTATTATGCATGGAATAATTTCTCACAGGTACAGGAGGAAGAAAATGACTACATTGAGGAGGCCCTCCAATGAAGGGCCGATGCTCTAATGATAAGGTTTAAACAGAAGGAAAGATGACTCTCAGCATGGATATCACATGAAGATTTGATATCCATGGACGATGAACTCAAAACTGACATTGAAAGATTCAATGCTAAGAAGAAATTTCCACAGGTCTTCCCTAATTTCACTGAAGAAATCCGTGATGTTGAATCCAAACTCGAGGTGGAGGAGCATGACTACCTACCATTATCCAATGATAATGAACTCCAAGAGGAATTTTCAGCTAAAGAAGTGATTGAACCAGAACCAAATCAGGGAGATGACCCTTCCATGAACTCTAATATTTCTGATTTCATTCAATCTGATTTGAGTATCACTCCTTATGACTTTGAATTTTCAGATTCATTCCATCCTTGTATCACCTCAGAGGAAGATGAAGAACGAGAAATTGCACCTGTTGAGGAACACCTGGAGCTCTCTAAGGACATTGATCGTATGCTTGAGGACGTCCAGGAAATGATAAAAGTGGCTCTACACGAAGAACCAAATCTACAAGATGCCTACCTTAAAAGGGAAGATTTTGAAATTAATATTTCAAATTTAAATTTTGAATATCGCTTTGATTATTATTTTCATGTAAAAAATCTAGAGCAACCACTGGATTTTGAGGAACACATTGCACAAGTAGCAACTGAATAGGAGGAGGATCCATACTTCATCCTACCCCCGCCATGCAAGCTATACCACATTGAGAAGGGCGTGGATCTGGTGTACTCTATACATGGAATTATCCTCACAAAGAACAAAGAACTACAAGCTGGTAAGAACAACATGTGGTGGTTCAAGTCCAAGAAGATCCACCCACCGTCTGATTATGGATAACGGCTGGTACTGCCCTCTGGAGGCAGTAAAAGATGCCAGGGACCCCTTGGGGGATCATACCAAGGTTTATCCTTTACTTTATTTATATTATTTTAATTTTCAATATTAGGAATATAAATTTCAAATTCAGTATTAGGAATTAGTCTAGCATGTGGCCCCCACCCTCTTTTCATTATGAGCTTAAATTACACGATCCTTGTGATTAATTGAGTAATTTTTCTTTTGTAGGATCATGAATCCAGAAGGAAGCCCCGAGAATTAGAGGAAGAGGACCGAATCAATATTTCAAAATGGAGTTACCTTTTTATGATTATCATTTAAACTCCTTTAATTTTTTTGGTCCAAAAATTATTTTGATCTTTAATGAATATTCTTATCACTTTTCACACATCAATTGATTTTGAAAGAGTTGAAATAATTTTTGAAATAATGGATTTTAAATGATTGTTGTTATGAATTATTTACCCTTGAAATAAATTTTCATGCATTTTAATGAGTTTTACTAATTTTTGAAATCCATGCTCATGAAATACTGACTCAAAATATTTTTTTCCAATCCTATGAGGTATTCTAAACCACTTTTTCATATTCTTACTAATACCCACACTTTCTTGAGGGAAACTTGAATTTTGTATGAGAACCAGAATTTGTGAATATTCTCTTTCGAAGATTTGGATTTCATGAAATGTATTTGAAATTATTGAGGCATCTCTTTGGCTAGCCAC
Source organism: Viscum album (assembly GCA_963277665.1). NCBI lineage: Eukaryota > Viridiplantae > Streptophyta > Magnoliopsida > Santalales > Viscaceae > Viscum > Viscum album. Next base: position 1,837,566,429 of record OY728137.1, on the reverse strand, counting down.
ATTTTATCTTGAGACCCACCTTTAAATTTATCCTTCGTAATCCCTTAGATGCCATGAATTTCCTTATAGGTTTAAGCCACATTACAAGCCACTTTTTCCTTAACTACCCGCACTTTTAGTTTTTTTGCATTGTTATTTCAAGTTTGAGTGTGGGGGATGGGATTTTCATGTGTGTTCCTTGGGATGCGTATCATTTATGGGTTGTTTGAGGTGTGTGTCAATACTTTGGGCAGTGGACAATATGAGAATTGGGAATGTGTCATCATTTCAGTGTGCTTTATTTGTTTCATCCATTTCTCCTTAAAAAAAGAAAAAGAAGAAAAAAATGGAGATGAGTTTGAATTCTTCATTGAAAATTATTTTATGACTCATTTCCCTCTCAAAAATCAAGGGCATTAATTGTTATTCATTCATTGTATTCAATTTTTATCTCATCCTCCATAAAAAAAATAAAGATGTGCCTTTCTGGAGATTTGAAAAAAAGGGAGAACATATATGATATCATGCATTATAAGCACTTATTGGCTCATGAACCATGTCATAAAGAGGGGTGGGGTTGTTTTTCACATTTACAAGCTGTATTGAGTGAGTAATTTCCTGTTTTTTCAATTGAATTAATCATTCATTGTACTTAAAAGTCAAACCACCTCTTTCTAGCCTGGAACTTTTTTTTAATAATATTCCCACCAACCCTAAGCCACAGAATCATTTGAACCATTAATTAAATACATCATGATTAAATTAATTTTCATATTTCACGCTGTGGAGAAATGATTATTTTCACAAACGTATGGCGACACATGAGATTTTGAAGAATGAGTATAACTATAGATTCAATTTCTCTTGAGTGAAGAGTGACATAAAATTCAATGTGACGTAGGTTGTGATTGGGCCATGAAATAATTTATGAGGTTGAAAAAAATTTAGTGATTGAAATGAAAATAATATAGAATTATTATTCATATATGAGACATGATGGAATTCTATTTTGGATAGAATCATTGATACTTTGTCATTTTTGATTGATGTGTGGATTTTGATTTGGATGTAAGATGATTGCCCAAGAGTGCAATATTTAACTGTGGGGGAGTGATGAAGCTCACATTTTCATATATTTTATAATGTAAATCATTGTTTATAATCCCAAAAAAGTGTTACTGGATGGTTAATTGTCATGTTTTTATGTTTTAGTGTTATTTTGAGCCCAAATGTGAAAACCGAATAATTCTGGATTTTTGATAGAATTTTACGTCAGGGGTATTTTGGTCATTTCTGGAAAAATAAAATTATAAATTTTCGGATTCAAATTTTTTTAGAATCCTTATTTAATTTCCTTCATTTTTGTCTTCTGGACCAGGAGATGATTCGGTCATATAAAGGGTCTAAAAATTCATTAAAGTTGTGAATTTTTTCGGACGAACAACGTGGACCCACCCAACATAACGGACATCAAAATCATCCTACACATATCTAAATGGAATGTTTCCACCTGGGATACCTCGAGGAAAAATAGGGACGTCTCGAAAATAAATTTGGGGGATGTTGGATGTCATTAAGGAGGCTATTGAATGACATTCTTTTGGAGGAACGTTCCTGGAAGTTTGGTCTAGAAACAGAAACAAAGAATAAAAAATTCATAACTCCTCTATACGGTTTCAAATGTTGCTGAACATTTTCAGAGAGACGGAAAATATATTTATTAACAACATTCATGAAGGATGGAATGCGTGAAGATGTCATTAAAGGGGTCTAAAACACGTCTACATTTGAGGGACAAATTCTTCCTATAAAAGGAGGCCCTCACCTCTTTCCCAAATGATCCCATTATCTATCTATTCCTTCAAGGAACCAAGGAGGAGTTCGACAAAAATGTTGGAGTGGAGGCTCTGGGACATGATTTTAACATAGGAATTTTCTTTTCTTCTCTTTTTATTTTTATTTTTATTTTCCTATGTAACACGTTCATATTTTAATTAAAGTGTTTCCACCTTTTTCCCACCGTCTTTCTTTTCCAAATTTAATATAATTTCATTCTCTCTCCCTTTTTTCCATCATGATCTCTATGCACTTCACCATGTCAACTTACTAACTCGAGGCTTAGCCCTGGGGGAGGATTCACAATGTTCTTTATTACTTTTCTTCAATTCAAAATGTTTTTATTCTATTTGTGGTGGAGGTGGGAATAATGCACGGGTGTGGCGGTCGTCCACCACAACACTATTCCAAAATCCATTTCTTTTCTTTAATTAATTAATATTCCCTCCCTTCTCTTAGGAAATCCTTTCATATGGTGGAGTTGGTGTCCCTATAAGGGATGAAACAACATACGGTGGAGTCGGGTCTTGTAGGAATAACATTCTCGGTCGAGGTGTTATCCTATTTGACTATTGGAGGAGGTGTGGTTTGGTGTGCCTGATGCATAGTAAAATCACACACTAAATAAATAAAGGGAATGTAATTCATTAATGAGGTTTTAATAAATGAATTATAAAATTTAATTTAAACAATTAACAAATAATGAATGAACCGGTGTTATCCAACCCTAGGACCAAGTTCTTTCTTCATTAATTGAATTTTTTCACAGCATGATAGTTTTAACTATTATTTCTTTTCAATATAATTACCTTACTAGATTAAATAAAATCATAAATAATTAGTTTAGGTGATATAGATTAAGTAGATGAACAACTGATAATGCTCCTCAAGTGAGACGACCCTAGTCAGCCACTGTGCTGTATTAGGAAAACATAGAAATTTCTTTTGGCATGCCCTACGATAGGCGTGCGTCAGGGAACATGAAGTTTATTGTCTTTCAGAAGGACAAGGAATATTTCAGAGTTGGGATCATACCTGAAGATGGGAAACCTACGTATCCTTTGTTTATAAAAGTAATTAGAACCCACGTAGTTAGAGTAAGTTAGTATGATGTTTATGCATGATTGATGGATCAAAGAAAGATGTCATGATTTATTTTACACTCTAAGATCACATGAGTCATGGTCAATGTGAGAAACAAGAGATATTGGTGAAACCTGACAATTGTTCCATGAAATATGAAATGATGTGGGGCTTATGCATGCATGACTGCCCAAAATTGATGAAGATTAGGTTTTACTTTAGGGAAGAAACCCAGGAACAAGGTCGATAACGGTATATGTGCTTTATGGAGATTTGGATACTCTAACATGGGGCTTACTCATGAGGAAGAGGCCCAAATTAGGGGAGGCTTATGATTAGGTTTTATTTCTAATAAGGAAGTCCAAAATCAATTGTAAATTAAGGTTGGTTAAGGGGAATCATGATTGGGGCTTATTCCTGAGAAGGAGGTCCGAGATAAAAGGTTTTGAGAAGTCAGGCTTAATCCTAAGGAGGAGGCCCAGGTTAAGGGACTTGGGGCTTAATCCTAAGGAGGATGCCCATATTTGTAGACATTGAGACTGGGGCTTACTCTTGAAAAGGAATCGTAGGTTAAGGGAACCGTGGTTGGGGCTTAATCCTGAGAAGGATTTCCATATTTGGGAACATGGGGCTTATTCCTGAGGAGGATGCCCAAATTTTCGATTTAGGACTGGGGCTTACTCCTAAAGAGGATGCCCAAGTTCGGGATTATCTCATCTTAAAGGATTAAGATGAATGAATTAAATCTCTGACCTTAGTGACATAAAGATATGTAAATCACTAGATTTTAAGAGATGTTCCACATAATACCTTTCAGATAAAGAAGCCAACAAGGAAATCATGCCATGTATGGCTTTGGAGAGAGTTATGAAGGCTTAATCTTTGAAGAGGATAGGTGTATAGGCATAGGAGAGGTGAAATATGAAAGAGGGGCACCTAAAAAGAAGGTGGCACGGAGGTCCTGTGTGGGCGCGCAAGTCCTGGTCGCGCATAAGTACCTGGGCGACACATGGTTACTTGCGTGACTGTCAACCCTTAAGGTCATACTTGGGTGAGACTTTTCTCAAGCCCTTAGTACTATCCCTAGAGACTTCCAGAATAGAGGGGCACAAGTCCTGTTGAAGGAGTAAGGCAGCGTGCAAGTGTTTCCATTTTTCTTAAGGGATGGCCACTTAGGCGCGCAAGTGTTGATGAGTTTCAACACTTATGCCTTCCCCCCATCTTTAGATCTTCAGTTATAGGTAAGAAATTACCTTATAAGTGTTTGGAAGAATCGATAAGAGACCAGGGAACCGAGATCTCAAATATGAGTTTCTAAAATTTTTCCTCAGAAAATGGGGGGCCCACCGGGGGTATTTATAGGCTGGTGAAGACCCTAGGTGAATTTCAAAAGAGGGCGCACAAGTCACCTGCACGAAAATTAAGCGGTGCGCATGTATACTTGTGCGACTTTGATGGAACATGCGTGAACCAAGTGAATTTGAATCTTTGTTCATGCCTTTGTCAATTTTTGATGTTTATTCAAAGGATGAATCACTTTGGGTTCAAGGTATTTCCCTTCTTCAGTGGTTAGACTCTTTGATGAAAAAGGAGTGTCAACACCCATGTACAGCTTTGATTAATTTTTCATGTTATTTTCAATATTTTGTTCTAATATTGTTACTTTTATCACACTTTCTATGATTTATACCCTCAATTCATTAAATACAATATGGATAATTATATAATTATTATGTTTTTAATCTTAAAAATGATGTAATAATCATGTAAAAATGTTGTGATACACTATAGTTGGTAAAAAAACATGGTTTAGTTAATTTGGGAATTAGGTAGGTAGAGGATAACATAAGTAAAAAATAGGGACCCCCTAGGATATTATTTAAGAAATTTGTTTAAACATTTGAATAAATTATTTATTATCATAAATTAACTAATGTTTTATTATAATAATTTATATTTTAGAAAATGGGAGGAACCAAGATATACTAGGATAACTGCCCATATGATAGACAATGCAATGATTGTTTGAATGATATTACCAACATAATCTTAGGTGGTCTTAAAAACCTCATTTTATTTATTAACCAATTGTATAAGGCTATGAATAATAACCTACAATAGATGAAACATTCCATTTTTCATTATAAGGATAAATGAACCATCGAGTCCTTTTTGCGCAAATGATAACCAATATGTAGTGGACTCTTTAATCCTCTTGTTGTGAAATAATGAGTCAACTAAATTGATATGATGTTTTATATTCTTCATTAATTTAATAAGTACAATGCCAATTGTTCATCAAGCATTTACAAGAAGAATATAATTAATGAGGAATATTAAGCAAGAATACAAATTGAAAAGTATAAAGTAGAAAAATTTAGTGGGAATACTTTAGGAAAATATTTATTAATAGGTATTTTCCTTAAACTATTCAAACCGCGATAGAGAATAGATTTATATAGATTAAGAAAATAATGTTTTAATGTATCTCATATTATGAGGTGAGTTTCTTATGGATTTAAATGCATCACTTTAGTTTTGTTAGCAATAACAATATAAAAACTCCTAGATTATTCAGTTGTTTAAAACGAAATTTTGGAAAAGCATTTTCTTTTTTAAAACATTCATATTTAAGAAGTAGTAGTTTTTTGTCCTTTAAAAGTAGAAATAAATTTTTTATAATTCATCCAATGAAATGGATATAAGAAATTATGGATATAATATCTTGATGATGGTTGAAATGATAAATGATTTAAGATGACTAAACCAACCATATATAAAAAATTTAGAAAGTGAAACAATAGGAAATGCATAAAATGAATTAAAAAATCCATCCATTGTAGATGATTAGGGAATCAAGCTCATGGATGTCAATAAATTATGAAGAATCTCACCAGGGAAGTGAAGGGAAGGAATGGATTGACCAATGGACCACCTATAGTGTAATACTAAAAGTATAAGGAACTTGAGAACTATGAAATATTGTGAACAAAAAGTGGTTCTAAAAGGAATAAACATAAAAAATAACCTAATATATGGGATAATGATACATATTTTTCCATCACCACCACTGAGGGGGAGGATGAAAATTATGTCACACATGGTACACTTAATTTTCCCTTAAGAATGGTGAAAGTTATATTTTATTCTAGTTATGCTCATTAATTTCTATCCTATATGATTTATAGAACAATTTAATCCCTATATATATATATATAAGTATATATATTAATAAAAACTAGTGGTTAACTCATTGAAACACATGTATTGGACACTTCCCTAGTTAGAATATATGATAACTTTCCTTAAGATAATCTCTTAATTCTTCCTTCAATTGAAATTTACGATATAATTGGTGTGGGTTCTCTCTCATTATATAGAGAAAAAATATAATTCAGGAAAATTTAAATCTTATTCAATATCGAAAAAACATACTTTGATATTATATAAATTAATGGATGATTATGAATCCACATTAGAAAATCCCGTAATTGTGTGGGTACTTGTACTAAATGAAGAAGAATATCTCGATTAAATGTTTAAGAAAGTAGAAATAATAAAACATGAGGATATGACCTAGGGGGGAGTACACTGATATATTTATCTAAGAACAAGTATCCACTATTAAGAATAATTTGATTTTTTAGTAAAAATTTTAGAGATTAAGAATTATTAAGAGTGGATCTTATTTCTTGATATTTTCATCAAAACATGAAAATAAAATATATATTCCAAAGACAACCTATAGTAAGAGATAAAGACATTATGAGTTTATAGTGATAGAATTTGGTGTTTCACACAAACCGTAAATCCTAGTAGATTTAGTGAATAGAGTCTTTAAATATTACATGAATATATTTTTTTTCAAAGTATTTATTAATTATTTCATCATATACTCCAAGAGAAAGTAGGAATATAAAGCGAATCTAAGGAGTCTTCTAAATAGTATAAAGAAGGATAACTTTTAAACTAAATTTATTAATTGTGATTTTTAGACGGTGTAATGTTCATTGGAATGTGATCATGAGTATACAAATTTATATGGATCCTCAAAAGAAAAAGGACACTAAAGAATATCATTAACCCCTGAATATCCAAATTATTTATAGTTTTATTTGATTATCTAAGTACTACCAACAGTTTTTGGTGAAACTTCATATAATTTAATATCATGTAACTATGTTACTATAGAAATGGGTGTTTCATTTTTTGATAGTGTATTGTGAGGATACATTCAATAATATTATGAAAAAAAATCATTATACCTATACTCACATTCCCTATAATAGAGATTGGATGAGGAATACACCGTTTCTATAATGAATGGGTTGGGATTCATACTCCTTAAAAATGATAATATGGTAGCTAATTTCTATTTAAAATTAATAATTCATGTGAAAAAACCCAAAACATTATCTTGAATTATTATATGTAATATTTTCATTGATGATTTGGACAAACTACTTTTATGGGGAGAAGTATGAAAAATATATTGATCAAGAGAGTTCAATGTAAATATTTACATTCATGGAGTTGAAGATTTCTAAATGAAAATGTTTATAGTTAATAAATGACTACAATTTCAAAATTAAATTCTATATTATATTAGAGAATAAATAATCTCAAGGTCCTAATAGAAATTAACCGACTAATCTACCAGTGATGTGGATTGAGAAAGAACAAATATTTTTGAATATCTAAAAGATGGAATGAGAAATCACAAGGTTTGGGATGGAATCAAACCATTCACAAATTATTTCACAACCTTTTATCCCTATGAAGATCAAGGAGGAACAAAAGGGTGATTTTACGATCCAAAATATGGTTGTAGGAATTAATTAATGGAATATTTATGAAAGAAACATTGATAAAGATTAATTTATTTAATTTAGGGCTAAACTCTGTGTTTTATTGTCCACTAATATAAATGATGAGCTATTTAATGAATCCGATATCTCATTTTTAATTATCCATTTGATAGAAACCATGATGTATTGAAATATTTGTGAGAAGTATTGGTGGTATAACATTAAGTTAGAGATGAATGATTATTCCTCAATATTCTTGGAATGATTGAATGTTAAAGTAATTTTTTAGATGTTTATAGGGATGATGCAACCATTACCCATAACAACATGGAAATCAGTGAAAATCACTATATATTTTTTCACAAGTCTTCCAAATACAAAAAAACTAAAAATATCCATATTTTTTTTGGTGTATTAACATAGAAGTATAGCTCAATTCATCATTTTTTTAAACAAATTATCCCTAAATTAACATACTAATATATATAGAATGAGAATGGTAAAGATATATTAGGAGAACTTTTGATCATATATAGTATATATCCATTGTTCACAACTATGTTATGGAGGGATATTGTACATTACCTTAATACTATGTTAAACATTTGTATGAAATTTTACCCTCATGCTAATGAAAAAATTGGAAAGACCATTTAGACACATACAGACATGTTAAGAGCTTTATTAATGGACTTCAATAAAGTAATTGATTAATATATTTCCTTGGTTTAGTTTTAAAACACCATTACATTCTACTAAATAATTTTTATGTCCTATATGATGCAATAAGTGAAATAATATGTATAATTACTACATATTGGGGTTGAATTTGTTAAACATAAGATTCATAGACTCAAACATGTATAAGATATGACATATAATGATCAATCCATCCAATAAAACATTAATTTTTTTAGATTCAATATAAGAGCTATGTTTAAATATCATTTAAGGGACATTAATTTTGGATTTAGAGATAATGTTTTCCAAAGAATATCACCTAGGAATAGAGTCATGATGTTTGGAAAGGAGGAAATAATGAGACCTAGTTACATTGGACCATTAGAGAACCATGAAACCACAAATAGTATAATAATTTCATAGGATCTTCATGTAATTTTTACAAAAAAATTATAAATAAATTAACTTAATTAGTTATTTGAAAAAAAACTATATTATATTTTTTCTGAAATAAATTTTCTATGGCTCCCCTCAATTCCTCTAAGCCCTTGAATCTCATTAAGTATTATCCATACCTTATCCCAGTTCCATGAGAACTCTTCCATGATGTTTGAAAATAGGGAGTGATTCCTCCAAATCCCCTTTTCCACAATCACCAAGCTATACCCTCCATACTCCCTTATTCCCATCATTTCCACTACGGACATTAATGATCTTTGGTGATGTTCCAAAAATCCATTGATATTTGATTTCTTCAACAACATGTGATCATCACAATGATGAAGGAGTTTCCCTAATATTTTCATTATATGTGAATATTGAAGGTATAATTCCTTTCTAGATATATATATATATATGATTTTTGTTCCTTTTATTATTCCAAAATATAAACCTACGTAAAAAGTTGTTATATTGAAAATGTTATTAATTATTGAAATACTGGTGCACCATTTTATATGGGGTAGAGAAGAATAATATAAGGGATTTTGGATTACTTTCTCCTAGGTTTCTCTAGCTTCAATTAAATAGTAATTATACTATTGTTTTCTTCATGACAGTATTTGATTTAGGCTACTTAGGTCAAATTTATTTGTTATTTCAAATTATTAAAATTTAGAATAATAGAGGGAGTCTTCATTATATATTTTGGTCTAGGATTTATTTAGTTATTATATATGGTGGTTTTCATTAAGTGGGTAATTATTTATGGATGGTTGTAGATATGTTTTTAGGGGATTCTATAAGAAGGCTCATTGAGTTTAAGAAAAAATTTAGTGGTTTCATGATATTTTATATTCCTTAAAACATACATGGATTTACCAGTTATAATTTTTAACTAAATAAATAAGATAAATTTAATTTAGTTCTAAAAGTATTAATAAATGGAATTCTAATTAATTAATAATTTATTTTATGGGTAAATATTAAATGTAAAATATTATTTCACAGATGTGAAATATTATGAATTACTTACTTTGTATATTAAGTCATTATTCAAGTGATTTTTGAAAAATTGAATGATCATTAAATTTGAACCAAGTCCATTTTAAAGCCTCTTTATATTGATATTATCTCTAATATATTTATATTTATTTTAAATTCATAATTTTATTAATATATTCCCTTCACTCCCTTATGTTTAATTATTAAATTTATTATTGATAAAATATTTCACAATCTAATTCAATAATTTATCCAAAAAGTAGCTTGTAATTTGAGTGTGTAGTACCTTGATGCTAAATTACCTTATGATTTTTTAACCTTTATGAATTTCATGTAATATAGAAGGAATATATAATTATATAATTGTTTTGATAATTCACCATGTGTGAGGTAGGTAACCTCTTACATACTAATGTGTTTATAGTGTCATTTTATTTAAATTTTTCACTCCACATATGGTTTATGAAATAAAAGTACTTAATTTATTTAAGTTATTAATACATTATTATTGTAAGATATATATTCAAATGAAATTAGTTTAATAGAATAGTGTTTTTAACAATTATGTAATTTTTTTTTTAGTTTACAAACCGGCCTTATTCTCATAATTTTATGGTTTTTATGACCAACTTGAATTTGAAAATTAATTTTATAAAAATTATTTCAAATATCAATTGAAGCCAAATGTTTGAGAGTTGTTATAATTTAATTGTAATTTTTTCGGATATTGATATAAGATAGGTATAGAAGGATACATTTTGTATCATATTATATAAGCACATACCTAATTGTTCAAAGCAGGTAGCGATATTTTTATATTTTTATAATTTTAATTAATTTGTTGATAGAAGAATAAAATAAACATGTACTAAATGTAAAATGTGATGTTTATTATGTATAAATAATTTTTTTGAATAATTTATATTGAATAAAAAAATAGAACAATATATGAATTCTATTTGTAATTGATAATCACACATTATAGATTTTTTAGCATTGATGTCAAAAAAGAAAATGAGCATGAAAGCTTCTTGACAATAGGGAATGAACATAAAAAATATACGAATAATAATTTCAACATTTCATGGAAATGTTATCATAATGAAAAAATATTAGTATAACTATTCAATGTTCCCATAGATATTGACATGAAAATTTATGTTTTTGGAATCTCAGGAAAACCAAATCTAAATTATAACATATTGGTGGATCCTATTCTGAATGCTTCAAAGGCTAATGCATGAGAAAACATTACTAATTTAAAAAATGATTTTATTATTTAGAAAATTATTTTATTGATGAACTATATGTAAGATTTTTGATATATTTAAAAATTTCATTTCTAACAATGTTTTACCATATTATGGAACTCTAAATAATTATAAATAAATTAATTTCCTTGATATTCAAATTGGTGTGTGACACATTTCAAGAAGAAAATATACTAGAGTATTTTTATGAAATAAATAATGTTGTTATCATTATTCAACTCAGTTATAAAAAATAAAGGCTTAAACCAATGATTGTATGTTATATTGAGTAGAGCAGTTATGTAGACATGAGTAAAAAATGTTCATCTTATAGATTGAGGTCAGTGAGTAATGTTGTATGAAATAATAAATATACTACAACAATGAAATCGAAAAATAACAGTCCAATATAGGTTATTTGTTACTTCCCTTTAAATACATAATAGTTAAGAATATTCATTTAATAAAAAACTACCATGATCAAGATGTGAAATTCTAGGAAAATGAATAAAGAATATCTAATAAGACATCGAAGATATTTAAAATAATGGAAAAAATATTGATTCATTATGTCCAAATTTTTCATCTCATCCTATTAATGTAGTATTGGGATTGTATACCGATAGATTTATCCCATTTTAGTCATTCAGTACTATTTATTGAATTATTCTGGTTGATAAAACCACTTACAATCTACCTCAATGTATGTGTGTGTAAAAAAATACATCATCATTAAAATTATTGTAACATGAAATAATATTACTCCAAATGATGAATATGTATACTTTCATCCCAAAATTTACAAATTTCATGAGTTATGGAAAAATAATGTTGATATATTTGATGCATTTACTCAAATAATGTAAAAATGAATGTTGGTCTAATGTGGGACTTTGGTGAATTCCCTAGATTTGGGAACATTTAGAGTTAGAACACTCACATTATGATGGCTTGTTTGGACATTAATTTTTTGTCTTGATTGGATAACTTATATAAGAAATTTTTCTTCTAGTGTTATCATAAATTTCTCAATACATATCAAAGATTTAAGTTGAACAAGTCAATATTTAATGGAATCAATGATAGTAGATCGCCTCTAATTAATATAACTTGACCAAAAATATTTGTTCAAATAGTAAAATTTGAAATAGAATTTAGAAAATTATACCATTTTAATGAATTTGAGATATGAGTTTAATGTACATCGTCATTTGAAATTGGAAGAAAAAAATGGACGAAAAAATTATTATTTTTCTAAATTATAAATTTAAAAATAAATTATTTCATCATAAAATAGTTTTTATACATATTAATAATCATTTCAAGGAAAATTCTATATTCACATTACTTAATTGTAATAAAAAATTTAAATACCATATTAATACTCATAAGGTCTTAGAAAATGAATATAAAGAAGGATCTATGGATTTATAAGAAGAAAATGTATATTATAATGATTTCTTCAATGAAAAAATGGATAAATGTATATTTTTTTTAATATTAAAACATGTTAATGTACCCAATGGGTATTTATGTAATATTTCATGATTAATTAACATAATGTATCACATGTTACACCTATTGAAAAGTAATGATATACATATTTTGGTACAGTTGTTATAATCTATGGAATTACATGCATCGTTCCCTAGATGGTCAATTTTTCTAAACATGAGTTTAAAAAATTATCATGAAAACAATTTGGGAAAAATATATGTTCAATAGAGCTTGAAAATATTAAGGAAACATTTCGAAGGGATATTTATGTGATGTATATGGCCTTTCCCCCATAATTTTCACAATCTTGATGTATTTTACCATTTTTTGGGTCCAAGAATCTAAATTATGTGTTCATTTATATAATTGATAGATCTATCCAATTTACATGTACATTATTAATATATTTATAATTAATTATAAAATTATTTATAATTAGTTACATAAATTGTTAATTATGTTTTCTTAATTTTTGTAAATACCTTCTACATTTGAAATCATATTTGAAAAATAAAGTTAAAACATAAGGATTTATTTTTTAAGGTTACTTAGTAGAGAATTTTTTACCTCTTGGTGAAGATAAATGCATGATATTGATAAACGATTCAATGAATATGTACATATTGATGACATGTTGAATCAATATCAACAATTTACGAAATCATCAATCATTCTATTATAGATTTATTAGTTGGGAGAACTTAAAATATTACACTTAATATTTGAAATTTTTATAATAACATTGAAATTTTATACCAAATAATTAAATTATATATATATTCACTAAAGAGTTAAGGATACAGATAAAGATACACATGATAATTCAAACAAATAATGATACAAATACAAAAAAACTACTAGTAGATAGCCTAAAGAATGGGTTTAATATCCTCTAAGCTCATATATACTACAATTAATATATATAATTATATATTAAGATGAAATATATGTTCTATATATATAATAATTTATATTATTTTTGGATCACGAATATTTATATTCGAGTTGAATTGTAGGAGAGTTTAAAATTTTTTCCTAGGAGTTATATAATTGAAGAAATGAAGATAAATTATTAAAATGTGAATGAATTAAATTTCATATTTTCAATCAAGAAGAATGTTTTAAAAATTATAAATTTTTTTATATTTATATTTTATGATTTTAGGTACTATTGAAATTTTACTGATGTTATGAACAATCATTTTTAGTTGTTTTATTCAAATTAAAGCAAAGTAATATTAATTAGATTATTTATAGAGATTAATTTCAATTTAATTCTAGGAAATTATCTTTCTTAATTGATGATGGTGACTATAAAGAATATTTCCCATACATTTTCTTTCAAAATTTTAAGTGTTCTATTATGTCGAATATATAGTGGATGAATAGTGGAGTGTTGTTGTGCTTCTGAAACAAAGATATTAGTAAGATATTGGCAATGAAGTGTAATAAATATCTTATGAAATTGAATTCCATAAATGAAAATATATTTATTTATGTTTCCATGAAGACATTATGAATATTAATATTATAAGGGTTGTAGAAGTGTATAATTTAATGATGGATCTTGATAATGATATGGTTGAATGCGAGAATGATTATATACACACTAATTCATCAACTAATATTCTACCTATGTATTATTTCAATTATTTTTAGTTAATTGAATATTTTATGAAATATAAATTTCTTTTTAGGCATGATGTGTTTAATTTTGATAAAATAAACGTCTTAGTGGTTTTACAATAATTTTATTGAAACTATTATTACATTATATAATTGTAATACCATGTTAAAACTAATTTTGTGAAGGTATTGTTCTTGAACCAATGGAGGATGTGGTCACTATAGTTACCTCATAAGGGTATTGATGGGTTATGATTATAGGTACACAATTTAATGTGAAAACATATTTCTTTTTTGTATAATAACATCTTAAATCTTTATAATACATACAAACAATAATCTTTGAGAGATATACTTTGATAGTTTAGAAGCCTATAATCCATGTGGAATGAAGATATTTATAGTAGTTGAAAGGATTGGGATCCAAAAAATGAAAATCTTATATTATTTTTCCATATCATGGGCCAGTTGGCATGTGAGGCAGTGACCATTCCCACTGAGATTGCATTAATGGTTTGAAATAGTTAGTTAGAAAATTACATAATGATATATTCATTTAGAATGATTTTCCTTATTTTTTAGGTTTTAAAATAAAAATAAATAACTATTTAATTTTAAAATAGATAATAATACATGTTTGAGAATAAGGTTGTTGTTGTGGAGAAGGAGTTGGAGATGGAGATGATTTTCGTCCTTCAAGAGGTATTCATTATGATTAATTTTGAATTAAATATTGATAATTTTGTATATCTGTACATAGTACCTGTATCATATTGGGTATAATTAATGGTATATGTAATTTTACCTCTTTGATTTTACTGATATAAACAAACTCATCACTCACTAGTATGATATCAAATATATTGTTTTATGTCACAATTATGATTTCCCTCAACTTTATTTCATTTTTTGGGTGAATGTTTTCTTTCTTAAATAGATTTTTTAAAGATAAGAAATTTTGAAATGTCATTATTTGAAACCATTATACTCATTTTTTAATTATTATATGTTTTGCAGAATGGTTTAAGGTGATTTTTGGTTAATAATTGATGGAAAATATGGAAATTTGGGGGTGCGGTGAATATAAATTTCAAAAATTAACAAAATTTTTTAAAAAATATTAAATAGTACTGAGTGTTGTGTTCTTGTGTCGAGTTACAATGGAAATGAAAAGAGAAATAACACACAATTTATAGTGATTTGGATCACCAATATACTATTACACTCCTCAATCTCCTTTACTCATTGAGAATACTAGGACCCACTATGAATTTCACTTTTAAAAAATGTAGAATGTTATTTATAGAGTATACATTTTTTAAAAACACAGAGGCACAACAAAATATTTTTATAAGAGACTCAACCAATTATTTATCCTGACTTTGGCTTGAGAATAAAAAACCATACATCATTTTGGGTAGTATAATAGCAAAAAAAATAAATAACTACATTTTATAGTGAAAAACATAAATTAGAGAAAAAGAAAATAAAATTGAACGAAATAAAATTACATGAATAAAAAATACAATAAATTAATTATATATTTATAATGCTGAAGGTGTTTATGGTCAATGATTGTTGACCAATTTGATGGAACAAATAATGGAGCCGGATTCCTTTGGTAATCAAAACTACAGAGAAGAAGTCACATATGATCATGAATAATTATTGAGTGTAGAAAAATGTCAAAGAAGTATCAGAATATGATCACAATTAAATGATCTACATAGGTATATGTTTTATATATTTAAGAGATCACATGGTTCAATTAAAAAACATCCTCTAGAAGTGTGAATGTTTAAAATACATTCACAACACTTGTTAGTGCATAACAATATAATAATATGACCATTAACACTATATTCTTAAATCCATTATTGAATAATATAGATACAATTCGACATTATATTTCATCATGAAATATTGATATAAAAAATTAAAAAGTTATGTAAATAATATTTACAACAATTAAAATTATAAAATAATTTAAAATATATATAACACTATATTATACATAAAAATAAAATTTTAGTAAAATTGAGAGTGATATAAATATCAAAATACAAGAGTAAAAGAAAATTAATTATCATTACAATTATTTTTATAAATTATTAAAATATATTTATAAAAAAAAACTTTTAACAAAATAAATTATTTTATTGACATTAATTAAAAAAAGTAAATGAAACTGTTTAGAAATAATTTTTTATGTAATGGTGACTCATGATCCACTATTGAAAATAGAGAGCGGTTGCTCATAACCTATCCTGGGAAATTTTGAACAGTGGATTAAGAAAGAATAAGTGACTATTCAAATTTCTAGTAAAAATAAAATAAGATAAAAAAAATATTTTATGAAATATAGAAATAAAAGGTTTCAAGATAATCAATAATAATTTTTCTTCTGTTTAATTTCAAATAGCTAGTCAAGACTAACCATTGGAGATGTTCAGTAGTGGCTCATGACCTACCATTAGAAGTATCAAACGATGGATCATTGAATTTATTTTTGAAAAAATATGATAAAAAATTAATTAATATAATTTTTAATAAATTCAAACTAAAATAATTATTAATTAAATATAAATAAATAAATTTCTAGTTTTAGAATAAAATATAACATAAAACCAAAATAAATATCCCCAAGATGATTATAAAATTCTAAAATAAAAAATATGATGATTTTTAGAAACAAAAAGTGTATGAAATAATATATCGATAAAATATTACATCCAAATAAACATATTTTAGAAATAATTAAAGAAGATGAGCTAAATGGGTCTTCTTTTAAGAAACATTAAAAAAAGAAGAAACAAAGAAGAAACCAGCGAGAGGAAAAAAATAACCCATAATTGATGTCCAGTAGTGACTAATATTACAACTATTATAAAATTAGTGGTATATTAATGACCCACCATTGGATTAAAAAAGTTTACTATGTCTCACCATTTTTATTCAATGGTGTCTTAGTTGAGAAAACATCATAGAATATATGGGTTAAACTATAAAATTTTCCTTAGAAGTTGAAGACCCTAATGAAGAAAGAGAAATACTAACTTTTTAAAACTCAAAATTAGATAATGAGACCATGTATTGGAAATATATAAGAAATTATTAAAGAGAGATTTTTAATAAGATTAAATATTATAATAAACTTGGGTCGAAATAATTGGCTGGTTGAAGAATATCAATGATAGAAGGTGAATACAAAATAATCCAAGAAGAAGATACATGAGAAAGAGGAGGATACATGGAAGTTTAAGAAAGAAATAATCTATAGATCGAATGGTGGAAAATGATGGAAATTTATTGTCCAGATCATACTCTAAAAATATTATTGATTTTGATGCTCATAAATACCCCTGTTTGTTTTACCGATGAAATTACTTTATGCGAATATCATGAAATTTATATTCATTGAAATATTTTTTGTAGAATTATATTCAACGAACGTGATCCGTAGGATATATCTGATAACATTTCAGAACAAGTTTTAAACATATTTTGGAAACACTATTCATACCATTTGTTTGTAATAATATTGTGAGGAATGGAACCTACATTTGTAAAATCATTTATCGATCATATGACCTATGTTTGGATGAAACCTTATGTTTATGATAAAAGAATGTACGATTTTGTATCTTTACATTGGTATAGGACCCTATGTTTGAGGAATCAAAGGTATGGAACAATAACCCAATTTTTGTATTAAATACTATATTATCAACCCATGTTTACTGTTTTTTACTATTTTAATGAACTCTATATTTCTAATCCATGATATTATTTGATATTTAGAAAATGGTTTTGAAAAATTTAAAGATATATTCAAAATAATTTTACGACTAAGGAAATGTCTTGTTATGATCGAATTAAAGATCTACAATCCATGTAATGAATCATTCATATTTATATGGTATCTTATGAATCTATTGAATCAATAAAATCTATATAATTGGAACTTATTAAGAAATTAATGTTGATATACTCAACTAAATGATTTCTGTGTAGTCTATATATTATACTGGAGTATCATTTGAATATAAAATTTTTACAACATTATATCTCTATGACTATCATTTGAAAATATGATTTTTTTCAAATATCAAGAGACTATACTATTTTCTATATAGGCTTCACTCTAAAGATATGCATATTCTCAACATCCTAAAATTATTGTTGTTTGTTTGTTGCTACTTTTATTGAAGATCATTTTCCTCTACGATCACTTCAAATATATCCTTACATGAAGACCATAATATTTTAAGTAGAATATCCATATTATATCATTTCCTACTAAAACTATGATCTACAACCTATGAAAACAATAAAATAAAAAATCATTTAATTTATTAGAAATTTTGACACTCAGACTTAGTCATTGTAGAATATCAACTTTATTGAATATGAATTGGAGAAAGTAGTTCCCTATAAAGGAACCACAATGCTCTATTTTTCTTCGAATGAAGGTCTCAACAGTCTACAATCATTTTTGACTTTCTTATGTTAAGAGTACCATGTCATGTAAAAGGCACCATGCTCATTGAGAGAGCATTGGTGGAGTGGACAAGGGGATATTTATACCCCAATCCACTATAGAAAATATCATGTTCTTATTTTCCGTCTATCTTCTTATCAAATAATTTATAGAAGAGAATGATTCAAATCTGGTTTAATTGAAAGGAATGTTTAATGAAATAACTAACCAAGATTATTGAAAACAAAAAAATTCACACCCTATTGTGTATATTAGTATTATTATGTCCTAATAATTGGTATCAAATGAGATATTTTGAAATAATGTTATAGAGAGTTCAAAAGTATAAGGTCTCTACAAAGGAAATATGTCTATACCTGATTGTAGAGATAGTATGTCTACAATTCCTAGTCCATATTTCTTTGGAGGAAGCTATGGATTCTATCAATTATTAATTATCATCTATATAATTAATATTTTATTTAATGATTATACAAATATCATTACAACCAATGTAATTCAAATGAATCCAGAAACATGGGATACTATAAAAGAAGTTAATTATGACATCAAATCAAATTAAATACATGATATAATATATATATATTTCATCCTCATTTATTTAATCAACTATATCAAAGTCATAAGTCATATTAGATGTGTAAAACAATCACTTTTGCATATGAACGTACTAAAAATGTCAAATTGTTATGGTATGCTACAACAAAATTAATGTTTGACACCTTCATAATGCATTATGGTGAGTATCTCACATAAATGAATGGAAAATTGAAAAAAATAGTAAATGATGTTTTTTCCATTGCGGTTTATTTTAAACAATCTAATAAATAATTGAAAGTACACATAGTAATACCATAAAAATGGAATGGGATATCTACTGTCATTCGTCAATCATCACGATTAAAAAATATTAAAATAAAATAATTGATTGGAACACTAATGATGTACTGATAAGATATACAATATGAGGATGAATATCACAAGATTATAGTACAAAGGGAAAACACAACCCCTATATTTACATATCATAATAATGAAAATAAATCAAAAGAAAATTTCAGAGTATCAAAAGATTCATACATGTTCATATTCTAACATAGAACTAGATTAGTTAGAAATGAAATTCAGAAAATGTTATTAAAATAAAATATTCTTCAGAAAAAAGGTCAAGATATATGTGATAGGAACTAAAGAAGTAATATTCAATTAGAGAAACCAAATGTGTCATATCTATCATTATTTCACACAGATAAACGAAGAATGAAGAATGATAGAAAAGAGAAAAATAGAGGAAAATTGATTATGAATAAATTGGAAAAGGGCCATGAAATATATATGGATTGAGTATTAAGAATCCAGTAGATCCACCAAATATCATTTAGAAAAAGAATAAAAAAACTCAAAACCAACATGTGGTTTAAATATAAAGAAAAAAATGAGGCACAAACATATTACTCCAAATCTTATGACACTAATAGTTTCTCAAATTGAAATGTGGATATATATTTCTCAATTTGAGAAGAAAAAAATGATTCCCTTTTAAAAAATAACAAATTATTAAAATGTATTCACAATTATATTTTTGGTGAAAGAGGAAAAAATCTAAAATAATATCAATAAAAAATTCAGAAATTCGATGCATTTAGATCTAATTGAATTGTTTGTGAAAAAAATAAATGAATTATAGGATAAAGTGTAATATTACTAAAGTGTTTTTGGTATTTTATCTGATGGAGAAAACAATAAGACTAAAATACTTGGTAAAAAGTTTATAAAAAAGAAAAAATATAATTCAATGAAGTGGTGGAAGATAGAAAATATACAAAAAATATTTTGTTCTGAGTTATAAAAAAAGATACCAGTTACTACTATTAAATAAGATGACAGTATTATAAGAATTTTTAATTTTAAAATACTCTAATATGTGGAATTAAAAAGGATTTCATTTCTAAGAATATCCCTGATTATAGTAATATGATTTTTGAAAAATTGAAGAAAATATGTATTCCTAGATCACTTCTTACTGACACTATTATACCCAGGTAAATATGGGTATCAAAACAAACAAGTGTTTAGTTACATTTATAGGAAAAATAACACCTAAACCAAAATTCTATAAGGTATATGGACAATTAATTCTCAATAAATATTGGTGATGACTCTTCCAACTTCCATTCACTCATAAAAATTGAAGGTGGACTAGTTACATTTAGAGATAATACAAAAGGAAAAATAGTCCGAGTTTGATATGTTGAAGATCCAAAGTCAATTTCAATTAAAAAGTACTATATTTTACAGAACTAAAGAACATCCGGATGATTATTTTTCATCTTTGTGATGATGGATTTTATATTTATTTCTATAAAAATTCTTGTACTATTTTCATTGATAAACTATTTAAATTCGGATGACCTAGAACGGAAAATTTCATACTTTGGATATCAATTCCTTATGGGAAAAAATAGTGAATTATTTAACTATTTAGAATAATGAGTAATGGATTTGGCATAAAATACTTGGTCATTGCAATATATTTACATTATATAAATTATTTAATAAACTATTAATCTTTAATTTTTCCAGAAATAAATTTGACAATGGAATATTTTTTATGCATGCCAAATTGTCAATCAACATAAATAATAATTCAAATATATTAATATTGTTTATAAATATAAAACATTATAACATATTCATATGGATTTTTTTGACCATCAAGAGTAGAATGTTTGGCTATAATTATTTTTTTCATTATGATTTAGTTAATGATTTTTCAAAATATACATGAGTTTATATTCAAAAACTTAAAAGTGAGGTATTTTATATTTTTTAAAGTTTTTGAAAAATGTTTCAAAATGGAATTCTCCTAAATATTGAGAATTGATCATAGTTGATAATTTGATAATATTAAATTTAATTATTATTATTCATATTTAGGTATTAAAAATAGATTCTACAAACTAGGAAAACTTCAATAAAATTGAATTATTCAAAGAAGAAATAGAACTACTTAATAAATTGAAAGGACTATGATAAATGAATACAACCTTCCTACTTATTTTTTAGAAGAAGCTATAAGAAAAAAAAATTATATCTAGATTAATGTTTTAATAAAAAAATTACTAAAAATTCACTCTATGAACTGTGGATTAATATAAAATAAAAATTAAATTACATTAAAATGTTTGTTGTGAGGTAAAATATAGAATACTAAAGAAAAACATAGTAAATTAAATCAAAATACTGATAAAGGAGTCTTATTAGGATATTATGCTACTCCTAAATCTTATATAATCAATAATTAATATTCTAGAATTGTTTAAAAATTAGTTCATGTGACATTTGATATAGGTGAGCCTTTTGGTAAAAGAAAAAATAAAATAGATGAAATAAATTAATCATTAGAAAACTTGAGAGTTGAATCAAATAATACTGATTTAGAAAATAAAATAGGCGAAATTTAGTTGAGTCCAAAAAAACATGAGAGTAAATACCCTGAAAGTGTCAAACATTGATAGTCTAGAATCTAAATGGATATTTTTTTTAAATACGTGATAGAAATTATACACACATGATTAAGAACCATAAAAATCATAGGAAATATAGATAAATTCTCTACCTTTCTATCAAAACTAGAACCAAATCATGTTAATGATGTTTTGAATGATGAAAATAATTTATCAGCTATGTAAAAATAGATAAATCAATTCAGTATAAATAAGGTTTTGGAATTAGTAAAATGGCCCACCGATTATCTAGTGATTGGAACCAAATGGAATTTTATAAAAGAAATATGTTGATCAAGGGATCATCACAACAAACCAAGATATATTAGTAGAAATAACTTAAAATAGGAAAAATGAATCGATTATGTTGAATCTATTTTACGTGTTTTTATATTAGAATTAATAATATCCCCTATATCACATTCATCTCATAAGAATTTTAAATTATAGTAGATCGATGAAAAATATGGGTTTTTAAATGGATTTTCAAGTGAGGAAGATTATATTGAACAACCAATAGTATCTGA
This sequence comes from Viscum album, assembly GCA_963277665.1. NCBI lineage: Eukaryota > Viridiplantae > Streptophyta > Magnoliopsida > Santalales > Viscaceae > Viscum > Viscum album. The sequence goes on along the minus strand of OY728137.1, from coordinate 1,837,543,692 downwards.
AAACCTGTATAATCTAGATTCTATTTCTCAACTCACCAAAGAACATTATCGCCTAAAATAAGAACCTAGAGATTGGTATGAGAGGTTAAACTCATTTTTATAAAAATTGGATTTTATATGGGATTAGCACATCATACTCATTTAAAGAAAATAATTTTCCCAAAAATATTATTTTTTCAAATTTATGTTGATGTTATTAATTTTTGATCAAAAAAAAATTCTTCATAATGATTTTTGAAATCATATGAAAAAATAATTTTAAATGTGTCTGATGGGAGAGTTGAATTTCATTTTGGAATATCATATTTTACAAAAATGATAATTGAAATGTTATAAATAAATGATAATATATTATTGATATTTTGAAAAAGATTAGATTAAAAAATAGTAATACATATACAACTCCAATGTGTAAAAATGAAAATGCGACTTGGATGATGTTGGAAAACCAGTTAACAATAAGTTATACTAAGGGATGATTAGATGTTTACTGTATCTTACTACTTGAATACAAGGCATAATGTTTTCTATGTCTCTTTATACTACATTCTAGTAAAATATAGAAAAATACCATCTTTATCTTTTCAAAAATATTTATATATATTTATACGGCAGTATTTTTAAATATATACATTTCCCAAAACATTTGATTTTAATTTAATTTAATATCTAGATACTAATTTTTGAGTATGTAAACTATATAGACAAATAACCTCTGGAACTTTTCACTTTAAAAAAATGTTTTGAGAATCATGGTCGAGTAAGAAACAATATTAAGTTAATATATCAACTGATGAGGTAGAATATATATTTGATGACTCTTTTTTTGAAAAAATATTATGGATGAGACACACCATGCTAGATTTTGGACTTAATTTTAATAATACACATATTTTATGTGATAATACTTGTGAAATTAATATTAAAAAAACTATCTACAATTATTGAACTAATAATATTGATATAAGACATAATTTACTAAGAGATCATGTTCTTAGAAAAGATATATCCTTATAATTTTTAAAAAATGAATATCAAGATGCTGATATTTTTACTAAAACTCATCCCACTGCATGTATTAATTTTATTAAGTGGTAGTTAAGAATATTTAATTTTAAATAAGTGGTTAATAAATTATTTCATTAATTTCTATATATATATTTATTTATTACAATTTTATATATATTAGTTTAAATGAGAACAATAATTTTTATTATTTTTGAATAAGTGTGTTTCTTCAAAATAAAAAATAATGATATTACAATACATAATTGGATTCATAATTTAGAAATTAATCACCCAAAATAGTAAGAAACCATTTCATCTTTCCCATTTTCTTATAAAACAAATATTTCTACAACTTTCTCCTCCGAAAGCTACTGTATAACTTCAAAGCCCTATAATCTAAAACCCTTATACCTTAACGTTTTCTAAAATGATGAAGAAAAAGAGAGCAGATGATGGTGGAACATGTGACCTGAAATGCTAGAGTGTTCCCCTAAGGAATATTCTTCAAGGAAAAGTAGTGGATTTTTATTAACTATATCAAAAAAATATTTTTATGAATTCCATCCCCATTAAACATTTATAATTTCTGTTTAATTAATATAATATTAAATTCCTTTTCATATAGATTTGATGATGTTTCAATAAAAATTTTTACTTTAGTATTTGGGAAACAAAAGATATCATTATCTCTTGAAAGGATGATAATGATTTTTTGATCTACTTATGAAAATTAGAATTGATCATAAAATGCCTTCATAATGGATTGTTAAAATCTTATCTTCAAAAAGTTGAAAAGAAATCACATGTCAGATGATAAAATTTATATTCTATTTGAATAAACCATAATTCACACAATGTTTGTTAAATTTCTTGAGGAGAATTCTAATGTATTGTGAATTTTTTTTAAATGTTTCATTCTATCTAGAGTTTTAGATTTAGAAAAGATTCTATATCACAACATGTATATCATTATTTTGTTTATCAATGATATTAAGTTAAATTTTCATAGATATAATATTAGATATATAAATAACTGCTATTAATTAGAGGCATATATGTCCTTCTATTAATGTGGTCCAATTATCTCTCTTCTTCTAAATAAAAATAATATGATTTGTCAAATACATGCTTGAATAAATTATCATGAAAACTATATCCTAAATAATGGAACACTATGAAAATATGGTTTCCTTTGGAGTACAAAAAATGGAAAACTGCTACCTATTAGAGTGTATGTTGAAAAATAATATGTACCAATTTCTCATGAGAAGTAAGTAAAATACATTGGATCATTTCATCTTCACCAAGAAGAAGTTATAAAATCTGAAATAAAAATTTATGGTCAAACTCCAAAAAGTAGAATCATATATGATATTTCTTATCCTAATGAAGTAGAAATAGATGATATAGAGATAAAATAAATTATCATTATCCCCATGAAATGACACGATCCTTCACATGCTTTCCCAGAATTTAATACGACTTGTCCTAAAGAAGGAACCCCCTTATTGTTTTTTGGTTTAACAGTTTATTATAAATTATAACGTAATGAGACACTTATACTGGATAACTAAGGTGTATTAAGAATAAGTCATGTAAATCATAATAATCAAGTAGGTGAGAAAGTTCAAACATCAATAGTTGAAACCACCGATGTTATTTAAGATCAATATTTCTCTTATATTGAACATTCCTTAGAACAACTTCTGTATTTTGAGAAATAACATTATTTCTTAACAACATACCCTTTTGAATCGGCATGAATAATCCAGTGAAATTGATAACTATAGAAGAAAAGTCTCTTAAATTGATACTTCTAAATAATTCCTGATCTAATTATCTAAATAATGAGACTGAAGATATGATAATAAAATTATACAAAATAAAGGAAGAAAACTCAATATTAATGAATGAGCTGTAATCAATAAGAAAAAATTTACATGATTTATGAAATTCATATATTCATAAAGTATAATTTAAATTTGTATAGACCCAGTTGCTCAATCCAAAGGATAATTTTGTTTTTAGAAGATATTTTCACTCCTTTCAAATAGAAATGTTTGAATTTTTTGGAAAAATGAAATATTAATTATTTTAAAAGGCCGATTTTTGTTATTTAAAGTGGTATTTGTGAAGTTATTTTGAATCATTAAAATGTAGTGTTTTTCTATCCAGATACACCACTTGTTCAACAAAAACCTCCCCATACATAATTAGATGATTTCAAGTGATTGATTATATAATGTATAATATTAATGATAGGCTTCATTCACTAATGTTTAAAAGTGATCATATAAATTTGATGTTATATAATCAATGATATATTATCTCATAGTGGAACTCAAGTGAAAATTAAATCATAATGATACTTAGTTAGTAATGTGATAATATTTGATGTTTTCCGCAGTTAGAAGAAAATATGCATGACATTATGAATGTCAAATAGATTGAATGTTCAGATTTGGGACAATAAATATGAATTTTGGTATGAAAATTGGCTAATAAATTTTCAAAAAGATTTTAGAAACATATAGAATAATTAAAAGATGTTACTCAGATTGGGAAGGGTTTAAAAAATCATGGAAACTTTATAGAATCATCTTTATCAACCTTAACCATCCCTTATTTTTAAATTCATTCTCATTCAATCATTACTATTGTAATCATGATATATTGTTTCCAATATTTATATTCCTGCTTTTTGATATTTCAATTTATTTTAATAATACTTGTTTTTACATCCATTACACATATCTATTTCTCTTTTGTAGAATAATAAATTTATTTATAGTTATGTGAAACATAGAATGTGTTTTAATTCATTTTCATTTACATATTTTTTGATATAAAAAAATAGGGGATAAAATTGGGTGAACAAAAAATTCATCAAGATTTTGTTTATAAGTAATCAAAATAATAATATGAAATCATTATACAACCATGAAAAACTAGTTTTCAAAAAAAAATTATTTTTTAGAATATTATTTCCCAAGGGTTTAAAATTCTTATACTTTATAAAAATTTGTGATTTTTTTTGAAATGATAAAAAAGGGGAAATTGTTGGGAATTTATTGATTCAATAATACTCTATATATCATTTTTATTTTGATGATCACAAATAACCTTGTTTTTTTACTGGTGAAATTAGTCTACCAGAATTTATGAAAATTTATATTTATTGAAATATTTGTTTTGAAATTATATTCAATGACCATGATCCACCAGATATATTTTATAATGTTTTAAAACTCATTTTAAATGTATTCTGGATACACTATTCATACCCTACATTTATAATCATAGTGAATGGATGAAACCATACATCTGGAATAACAAATATGAATCATATACCCAATGTTTTGATGGAACCATATATTTATAAAAAAGGAATGCATGGTTCAATAACCCTATACTAGTATGAAATCCAATGTTTGAGGAAACAAATGTACTGAAAATGAAACCTACATTAATGTTAAATCCTTTGTTGTCAATCCTATATTTTTAATTTTCCCATTAATTGAAGGAACCCAAAATTTTAATATTCAATGATAGAGTTTATAATCCTTGATATTATATTAGATTTATGTAATGGTATTGAAGAATGTTAATATCTATTTGATGAAATTTTATAATTGATTCAATGGATTGTTATGAATGTCATAATGATTCAAATTCAATTGAATAAATCATTCCTATTTATATTTGATGTAATAACTCAATTTAATTATTTAAATTTTCAAAATTTTGATCTTTCAGGTGATAATTGTGGATCTACTCAACCCAAAAATTGAATTGCATTTTATATATTATACATGAGTATCTTTATAATATTAATGATATATAAATATGTATCTTTGTGAAAATATTTTTAACAAAAAATTACCATAAGGATCAGAAGACTCTAATATTTAAGAAGATGTTTGCATTCTGAAGATATACTTATTCTTAACCTCTTGAAACTACTATTTTTCATTCGTTGGTACTTTTATTAACGATCATTCACATCTAAGAACTATTCAAAGGTATCCCTGCCTGAATACTTTCAACATTGAAAAATAATATCCATATTGTTGGTCGGAGTGGTTTACTCCAGAGGGGGGTTAATTGAGTACCAATTAAAATTTCTATATTTAAAAACACGGTCTTAAAGACCCCCAAATAAAATAATAAATTAAACTGTAGTGAATTTATATTAAAGTAGAGGTTCTGTTAGATTCTCAAGGGATTGATTAATTCCCAGTTAATCAACACAGGAGTGTGTGATTATCTTTTCAAACTAACTTACTAATCTACACTTAACATAAACACTTTCTAATTTAATTATCAAAGTAACTTTAAAAACATTATTGGTTTTAAAGTGATTAGCAGCAGAATAAAACATTGAACGAAATGGAACAACAAATGTAACCAAGAGGTTCAGTCTCAAGCCAAGACTTAGTCCTCTCAAAAGTTTATATAAAAATGATCCACACCCTGGATCGGGGTTCAACAGTTTACAACTGTCCAGGTCCAAGACCTCTACCACTGTTATTCGTGGGAAACAGTACAACAACAAACAGCTGTCCAGGTCACACACGACCTCTACCACTGTTATTCGTGGGAAAGAATAGAATGCAAGAATTTGGTAAGGATTTACAAATCTTCCAGTTTAAGTACAGGAGACAATGTATGTGTTAGATACAGCAGATAACACACACTGCTCGAAAATAATAATAATAAATCACAGAACAAGAGATGTAGAGTTTAGAGATGGTTCTGGTGATTTCATTGTAGCTCTGAACTCCTTTGGATTCGATCAGAAGTGAGCCTGATTCCTCTTCTCGTTTCTTTTTGAGAAACAGAGTGTCGTATGCTCCAGGTTCACAGACAGTGAAAATGTAGTAGTTGATGTTCTTCAGCGTTCTTCTTGTATGCACAGAACACTTCTCGAGTATGCTTGATTGTCTATGAGCTTCTCTGTGTTCTTGATGGAACTGGTTTTTCTCTTGATTCTTCTTGTTCTTGTGTTTCTGGTATATTTCATCCACCACACTCTTCTCTTTGGGCAGTGTAGTCTTCTCGTATTTATCTCACGGGCAACAGTGGACAGAAAAGATTTCCTTTCTGCAGGTACGAGGTACGGGTTCCTGACATCCGACAACCTTTATCAGATATTTGACAAATCATTAAAATGTACATGATATGACCGTTAGATAGATTAAATAAAGATAGGAAATAAATAAATTCAAACAGTGAGTTGAGTGATCGGTAGGTAATCAGCATCGGTAGCTTGGAAATCGGTAGCTCAATTTCATTAGTTGCTTTGACTCTATCGGTGGCTCTATGCGTCGGTTGGTACATGCTTGTATCGGTGACTTTGTTTATCGGTAGCTCCATGCGTCGGTATCTCCATGCGTCGGTAGCTCCATGCGTCGGTAGCTCCATCCGTCGGTAGCTCTATGCGTCGGTAGCTCCATGCGTCGGTAGCTCCATGCGTCGGTAGCTCTTATTCCATCGGTAGCTATTTATACTTACATCGGTAGCTCTATGTTTGTATCAGTAGCTGTCTGTAAGTTAGTAGCTTACATTTATAAGCACATCGGTAGCTCTGTGTTAAGTATATCGGTGACTCTGTCTGTCGGTAGACTAAGTCTATCGGTAGACTGGATACCGGTAGCTCTTTATCAGTAGCTATAGGCAGATTACTTATCTGTTTTATGTAGAACACATCCGATTGTGCTAGAATTAATTTATAACTTGTATGAACATGGATAAATGAGGATTAACATATTCCAAAGACTATTTTAAAAATTATTATTGGTTTGATCACAGATTTTAAATAATTAAAGTATAGATCAATGATACTTAAAAATATCATAGAGAATGAAAACATAATTGGGATTTTCAACACATATGAATACATGATTGAGATTATCAAAATAGGTGAGGTCAACAATCTCCCCCTTTTTGATAATCACAATTTATGATATGGGCATTTAACATAGTGAAAATATAATAGTAAAGAGTATAATGTTGAATTCAATTTTCTCAGAGAAAACAGCATCAGAGATAATAGAAATAGTATGATATAGACATAAGTTATAGGAGGTAACAATCATAAGGTACCGAAGGTAAAAATAAACATAATAATATCAGAGATAAAATTGAAAAGAAGGTTATTTTTCTCCATTGAAAATATTTCTCATTCTCTCATTTTGTTCTCCCCCATATTCCTTATTTTTCTCCATTGAAAATATTTTTCATTCTCTCATTTTCCGCTTATTGTTCTCCCCCTTTGTGATAATCAAAAAGTGGGAAAGCATATATAGGAGATAAATAAAACATGAGAAGTAAATAGATTTCCATGTATTAGAGCAGTCAGAAAGTATGGAAACAGAATACAAATGAATTCTTATCAAAAATCCTGGCCACTGGATCAATCCACATCTTCCACGTGAGATTTTCCTTTGGGAGAAGAAGAAGGTTCAGGTGGTGAGGATGCAGGTGAAGGTTTTGGAATGCCAGAAATGATCAAAGGAGGCTGAGCTACTGACACAGAGTCAGGCCTGTAGGTTGAAGATCTTTGGGTGATCATTGGTGTGAGGCTTCGAATAGCTTGAGCAGGAGTCAGCTGGACTGTGGAAGTAGCTGAGGCAGAAGAAGGCAAAGCAGGAGGTATGATGAATGGTCTGGCATCAACATGCAAGAAGGGCATCAACAAATTTCTAAAATCCATAATAATTCCTCCTCCTCTTTCCATAGCAGAGATGAAATCATCTTTATTCTCCATGAATTTCTCCAAGGAAGGAGTCAATTGCCTTTTTTTGCTCACTTGTTCTCTAAAATCTTGAGTTAATGGAGGTAGATTCATGTTTTCCAACATCAGCTTGAAGTGGTGATCGAGTTGATGCTTGGTGAAAATTCTGGTGAAGTAGTAGTCCACTTTGCTTTTTATAGCTTCCTGAGAGGCAGAGGATTCTCTCATATAATCTTGAACAATCTTCATTATTTCTCTAGCAGAATATCTTGTAGAAAGAACCACTCGGCTCAACTCTGATGAGTCCACAGAGCCACTGGTTGAAATAGAACCAATCTCCTCCTTCAACATTGCTCGAACTAGATTCAGGTCAACTTATAGTTTGGATGTGAGAGGGCCAAGAGAGAAGGAAATAGTTTCTTTGAAACTCTTAGACAAACCACTGATTAGGCTTTGAACTTGAGAGTCCTGTAATTGAACGTGATCCTTCACTGAGGTTTTGAAACTTTCAAACACCGAGACAAACTGGCTTACTACACTCTTCACATAAGCTATGTCCTTGTCAGCTTGAGAGTTGGAGCTCATATAAGAATCCAAAGCAGCAACTGATGTCTTGAGAGCTTCAAGATCTGCTTCGATTCTAGAAGACTGAGTCTGGCACTCTTTCACTTCTTCCATAAGCTCAGACATAAAAGAAGATAAATTACAAGCCAAAGATATCTCGAAGGATCTCTCTAACATTTGCATTTCTTCATTAAAGCTTTGCTTCATCTCAGCAACTGATACACTGAATGATTCTTTCAGCTCATTCTTCATGGATTCAAGATCAGATTTAGAGACAAAATCATTAGGGAAAACTGCAGCAGATCCCCTTGCTGAGGCCAAACTAACTACAGAATCAGTCATTATTGAATGAATTGAGGATGCAAGGGAGGTTTCCATTAACTTCACTTCTTCAACAAAACTGGTTTTGAGGTCCTCTTTCAGCTTATTAAGATCATGAAATCTAACCACATTATTAGGCAACAACTCAGAAGCAAGATCATAATTGGTCTTCGGTCTATTCACAGACATCTCATTATCTGAATCTGGATAATCCAATCCACAGACTATAAACACTGGATCTTCTACCCAGTCTCCAAACTCAACAGCTACTGTAACAGTTCCAAGAACAGATTGATGCTCCCCCTCAATGGGTGCATTCTCATGTATCACAACAGCATTCAGTGCTGGATTCTCTTCATCAGAATATTCTACTACAAGTTCCATCGGTGCAGCATCTAGAAGATCTTCTGATACAGGTACAGCTTCTTCTGTATCTCTTTCTACTTCAGCAGTCGGCATAGCTGAGTTTCCAATCAATGGACTCATACTTAAACTACCAGAAGTAGATGATTCAGATACATTCTCCTTTTCCTCTTCTTCTTGGTGAGGTACAGACTGGTCTTCCTCATAAGTAGACAAAATTTCCTCTACCTTTCCATTCCTAGAACAAACCAATTCTACAACAGGACATGGGGGAAAGTCAGGATCTCCTCCAACATCCATGGGAGTTTCTTCTTCTTCTTCTGTTTCTTATTCTATTTCATTACTATAAACAGGTTCCTCTTCATCAGGTCTCAGACTCGGATCTCTCATATCCTTTGGTCTTGAGGGATGATCCACAGGATTAAACTTATCATATATCTTCTGATCATCACTGACCCATTCTCCCTTCCATGGGTTCCAGTTAATTTTCATGTACTTACAAACAGTCGAGGTGATGCAGAAATTATTCCTGACTACAACTGTCTCATCCTGAGACTCAGATATTCTTTTCACTTTTATCATTACTGAAATCAGCTTGGCCAAGAATAAAGCATTAGTCTTTGACTTTGGTCTAATCATGTCTTCCATTTTAAGCATTAACAATCTGCACAGATTGATTTTCACACCATGTCTTAGCAGATGAAGAAGATAGATATCTTGATATCTCATATTTGCAAAATCTCCTCGCCTCGGTATCAACACATGCTGAACAAACTTGAAGAGCAGTCGATTCTCTCCATCCATTTCAGCAGCAACCACTTGCCTTTGATTTCCATTACCGGTCAGCTCTTTTAAGGCGGTTTCATAATCAAAGATGTCACTGCTAGGTGGCATTGCTCTTGATACATACCCAGAGACACCTTCATGTGGTACTTTTAAACACTCAGCCCACTCTATTGAAGAGAAAGACATCTCTTTTCCATTTAAAAAAGAGATTACCCGATTCTCATTTTCAGACTTCTCGAAGGTTACAAACTCGTAGAACTGTTTTACCAACTTCGGGTAGTATGGGCCATTGTTATTCGAGAAACAATCCACCCATTTATGGTCCTCCAGAATCTCTAGTACTAACGATTTGCTAGGCAGTAGCCATTCCACGCACAGTTCCTTCTCGATTACTATGTCTCTATTGTGTAAGTGAGGATTCACTGGTCGCCTTCCCGATCTAGTTCTGACTTCACTAACACTGGCTTTATGCTGTGTCTTCTGCTTCATAGCTTTTGGTTCTACACTTTCATCTCTGACGGTAGGAATCTTAGTTTTTGCCATCGCGGGTTTAGGGTTCTTGGCCGATTTGGGAGCTAAGGTTCGAAGGTGAGTGATTTTGAGCTCGGTGAGGTAAGAAGTGGCTTAGACTTAGTTTTATCATTTAGGAATTCCAAATAAACGACTAAAATAGAGTAAGATAAAATAAAATAAAGCGATTCGTATTCTTGGCGGAAGACAGATGTTTTAGAAAACATTGCATCGGTGTGAGTTAATCATCGGTGAGAAAACAAAAATCAGTGAGAATTGTACATCGGTGAGGATTTTCACATCGGTGAGAATTTCACATCGGTGATAATTTTCACATCGGTGAGAATTTCACATCAGTTAGGATTTTCACATCGGTGAGAATTTCACATCAGTGAGGATTTTCACATCGGTTGTGATTAAACATTCCCAATTCGTGTCTTATGTAACTTAGCCTATCCGAACTTAAAGGTTTAGTGAATATATCAGCCAATTAATTTTCAGTGCCAATAAATTCAAGAGAAATATCACCTTTTTGATAGTGATCTCTGAGGAAATGGTGTCTTACATCTATGTGTTTGGTTCTAGAGTGAGATACATGATTCTTAGAGATGTTTATTGCACTGGTGTTATCACAGTTGATTGAAACATGTTTAAAAACATATCCATAGTCCAAAAGAGTGTGTTTCATCCACAGAATTTGTGCACAGCAACTACCAGCAGCTATATATTCTGCTTCGGCAGTAGATAATGCAACTGAGTTCTGTTTCTTACTACACCAAGAAACTAAGGATTTTCCAAGCAAATGACATGTTCCTGATGTGCTTTTTCTATCTAACTTACAACCACCAAAGTCAGCATCTGAATAACTCATTAACTCAAAGGATTGTCCTTTTGGGTAAAACAAACCTATGTTAACCGTGTGTTTGAGATATTTAAAAATTCTTTTAACAGCAAGCAAATGAGATTCTTTTGGATTAACTTGAAATCTAGCACACATACACACACTAAACATAATATCAGGTCGACTAGCAGTAAGATAAAGTAAACTACCAATCATACCTCTGTAATTTGTTTGATCAACTGGTTTCCCAGTTTCATCTGCGTCCAATTTACAGGTAGTACTCATAGGAGTTTCACTTTCCTTGATACTATCCAGACCAAAAAGTTTTAAAAGATCCTTTGTATATTTACTTTGATTCAAAATAATACCATTTTCATTTTGAAATACTTGAAATCCAAGAAAGTACTTAAGCTCTCCCATTAAGCTCATTTCAAATTCATTTTTCATACTTTTTGAAAAATCAGTACATAAAGAGTGTTTAGAAGATCCAAAAATAATATCATCAACATATATTTGTACAACAAAAACATCTTTAGAAATTCTTTTAATGAAAAGAGTTGGATCAGCAATCCCTTCTGTAAAAGCTTTTGAAATAAGGAAATTGCTAATTCTATCATACCAAGCTCTTGGAGCTTGTTTTAATCCATACAAAGCTTTAGAAAGTTTAAAAACTTGATTTGGAAAATGGGGGTAAGTAAATCCAGGTGGTTGTTCTACAAAAACATCTTCAATTATAAAACCATTTAGAAATGCACTTTTCACATCCATTTGATATAACTTGAAATCCAGATGTGCAGCATATGCAAGTAAGATCCTAACGGCTTCTAGTCTAGATACAGGTGAAAAAGTTTCCTCATAGTCTATACCTTCCTGTTGACTATATCCTTGTGCAACTAGTCTAGCTTTGTTTCTAACTATATTTCCAGATTCATCTACTTTATTTCTAAAAACCCATTTTGTGCCTATTGTCAAGGTGTCCTTAGGTCTGTCAACTAATTCCCAGACTTTGTTTCTTTCAAACTGATTTAATTCTTCCTACATAGCCATTACCCAAAATTCATCATTGATAGCATCATTGATATTTTTGGGTTCTAGCTGTGAAAGAAAAGCTTGATGTTCAACCTGGTTTCTTAGAGAAGCTCTAGTTTGTGTTCCTCTATCAAGATTACCAACAAAAGCTTCTAAAGGATGATTCTTTAGAATCCTCGTTGATCTGGTAAAGGATGGACTAGAAATTTCAGGTTCATCTATAGGTTCGGGTTCAACAGAAGCAGATTCTGGAAAAAGTCCAGAACTGGATGTTTTGATAACAGGTTCTTTAGATTTATCATTAATGTCCAGAACAGATAAGTCTTCTTCAATATTTTCAAGAGAGGTTTTAGACTCATGTGGATCAGTTTCATCAAACATGATGTGAACAGATTCTTCCACACATTTAGTTTTCTTATTGAATACTCTATAGGCTTTACTTGAAATAGAGTAACCCAGAAAAATTCCTTTATCACTTTTGGAAGAAAAATTATCCCGATTATCTTTAGTATTCAGAATAAATACTTTTCAACCAAAAACTTTAAAGTAATTAACCTTAGGCTTTCTATTGTTCCACAATTCATAAGGGGGTTTATTAAGAACATGTCTAATTAAGACTCTATTAATGACATAACAAGATGTATTTACAGCTTCGACCCAAAAATAAATAGGCAGGTCATATTCATTGAGCATGGTTCTAGCAATTTCTTGAAGGGTTCGGTTTCTTCTTTCCACTACACCATTCTGTTGGGGTGTTCTAGGGGTAGAAAAGTTATGAGTATAGCCATTGTGTGAGCAATAAGATTCAAATTTTTTATTTTCAAACTCACGACCATGATCACTTCTCAAAGTTTTAATCTTAAGTCCACTAAGGTTCTCTACAGATTTAGAGTATTTAACAAAAGAAGAACAAGCTTCACTTTTGTGAGCTAGAAAATATACCCAAGTATATCTAGAAAAATAATCTACAAGAACATAAACATAGTGCTTCCCATTTAAACTAGAAACTCTTGATGGTCCAAAAAAATCCATGTGAACCAATTCAAGTGGTTGAGAAGTCGACACTTCTTTCTTTGATTTAAAAGAAACTTTGTGTTGTTTTCCCATTTGACAGGGGTTACACACTCTATCATTTAGGAATTCTAATTTAGGTAGGTCTCTAACTAGGTTTTTTCTAGAGAGTTTTCTAAGTGAGTGAATGTTTCAATGTCCCAATCTTCTGTGCCATAGCCAAGATTCTTTATGAAAAGAATTCAAACAAGTAATATTCTGCTTAGCTAAAGAATTTAGATTAACAGCATAAACATTTTCATTTCTTAAGGCAGAAAATACCAAAACATTCTTAGAATTAAAAACTTTGCAGGAATCATTTTCAAATTTAACATGAAAACCATCATCACATAACTGAGAAATACTTAATAAATTGTATTTAAGGCCATCAACAAATAAAACTTTAGAAATCAAAATTGAATCAGTGTTACCAATATGGCCTAGGCCGATGATTTTTCCTCTTGAATTATCACCAAAGGTGACAAAGCCTCCATCAACTTTTATTAAACTCTTAAAACAAGAGAAGTCTCCTGACATATGTCTTGAACATCCACTGTCCAAATACCAGGTCTCTTTACAGGAGCTCTTTAAGCAAGTTCCCTACAAAACAGATTCAGATGGGAGATGATTTTGGTACCCAGATTTTCTTGGGTCTAGACAGGTTAGCCAATAACACTTTAGGTACCCATATTTGTCTAATGGGTCTCATATAATTTGTAGAATTGTCATGATTTGAAAGATAAACTTTATTAGATCCATAGCTATGTATATAACTGGTTGAAGCATATGAAGTTCCAGAATTACCTTCATTCTGTCCAGATTTAGAAATGAATCTAGTTTTGGCAATTTTCCTTTGTCCAGGTTGGTATCCTATACCAGTAGTATATTTAGGTGCTATTTGCTTTCCTAGCATCTGTGTTAGTGTATTTTTGCCATTGGTGAACTTCTCTAAGTCTTTCTTGAGTTGCTCATTAGATAGTTTCAGTTCAGTGTTTTCTTTTAACAGTTGAGCATTATTCTCTTTTTCAATAGTGAGTTCGGTTTTAACTGTAGTGGTGAGAGCATGCTGTTTCTTTAATGACTTGTATTTATCCTTAAGATCATTACATGTCTCTTCCAGCATATCACAGTACTCAAACAATTCATTTTTAGACATTGTTCCAGAATCAGAATCAGATTCTGCATTATCTCCAGAGTAATAATTTAAAGCAGGAGAATCAGCAGTTACCTGAGAAGTGTTTGTCATAAAGCACATATTTGCCTTATTTTTGTGTTCTGTTTCAGAGATTTTAGATTCAGTAGAGCTATCCTTAGAAGCACTCCAAGTAGCCTTCATGGCTTTCTTAAACTTATTGTCCTTATATTCATATTTCTTTTTATAGTTCAGCTTTGGATAGTCGGCTTTAATGTGTCCTTTTCTCTTGCACTCATAGCAGACAACATCATCTGATTTGTCATTCTTCTTCCAATCCTTTTTCCATTTACCTTAGTGATTACCCTTATAATTTGTTTTTCTGAAGAACTTATTTTTCCTATAAAATTTCTTAAATCTTCTAGCAATGTGATCCATCTCAGCATCACTGTCAGAATCACTTTCACTGTCTTCACAGCTTGAACTTTCAACTACAGCTTGAAGCTTTTCTTTGTCCGTATTCTTTGAAGTTGAAGATTTGATAGTGACAGACTTTCTTGGAGGTTCATTTTCTTCCTCTTTATTCACTTTAATCTCTTCTTCATACATCATCAGCTTGCCAATTAGTTCCTTGACAGGTAGAGCAGAAATGTCACATGATTCTCTGATTGAGATAGATGTGCCTCTCCATCTATCAGGTAGACATCTCAAAATTCTCATAATTTGTTCCTTCGATGAGACATCCTTTCCCAGCGCGATCATTGTATTGAAAATTTCATTGAACCTGAGATACATGTCAGAAATGGGTTCGTCAGGCTTCATTTTAAAATTATCATACTTGATAGTATAAGTGTTCAATCTCATTTCTTTAACATTCGTTGTTCCTTCATGAGAAACAGCTAAGGTATCCCAAATTTCATATGCAGTTTTACAAGAAGAAATTCTATTAAAATATTCATCTCCTAGATCACAGTACAAGGAATTCATAGCTTTACAGTTATTATTGTAAGCATTCTTTATAGGTTCATCCCAAGTAGATCTAGCAGTAGTGGGAATTTTGTATTCTGATTCAATAGCAGTCCAAATATCAAAACCTATGCTTTCTAGATGAATTTTCATTTTCAGTTTCCGCTGAGCATAATTAGTTACATTGAAGAAAGGTGGCCGGTTAGTAGCAGCACCCTCAAGTCTATTGTCCATGATGAGAAAATTTTAAAGAGATACAAATTTAGATATAACAGAAATTTTAAGAACTTTAAAATACAACTAAAATCACAGTTCAAAAGCAGAGTACTTTTAGAGAGTATTTTCAATCCTCTGATACCAAGTGTTGGTCGGAGTGGTTTACTCAAGAGGGGGGGGGGGGTGAATTGAGTACCAATTAAAATTTCTGTATTTAAAAAAACGGTCTTAAAGACCCCCAAATAAAATAATAAATTAAACTGTAGTGAATTTATATTAAAGTAGAGGTTCTGTTAGATTCTCAAGGGATTGATTAATTCCCAGCTAATCAATGCAGGAGTGTGTGATTATCTTTTGAAACTAACTTACTAATCTGCACTTAACATAAACACTTGCTAATTTAATTATCAAAGTAACTTTAAAAACAGTATTGGTTTTAAAGTGATTAGCAGCAGAATAAAACTTTGAAAGAGATGGCACAACAAATGTAACCAAGAGGTTCAGTCTCAAGCCGAGACTTAGTCCTCCCAAAAGTTTATATAAAAATGATCCACACCCTGGATCAGGGTTCAACAGTTTACAACTGTCCAGGTCCAAGACCTCTACCACTATTATTCGTGGGAAACAGTACAACAGCAAACAGCTGTCCAGGACACACACGACCTCTACCACTGTTATTCGTGGGAAAGAATAGAATGCAAGAATTCGGTTAGGATTTAAAAATCCTACAGTTTAAGTACAGGAGACAGTGTATGTGTTAGATACAGAAGATAACACACACTGCTCGAAAAGAATAATAATAAATCACAGAACAAGAGATGTAGAGTTTAGAGATGGTTATGGTGATTTCAGTGTAGCTCTGAACTCCTTTGGATTCGATCAGAAGTGAGTCTGAGTCCTCTTCTCGTTTCTGTTTGAGAAACAGAGTGTCGTATGCTCCAGGTTCACAGACAGTGAAAATTTATTAGTTGAAGTTCTTCAGCGTTCTTCTTGTATGCACAGAACACTTCTCGAGTATGCTTGATTGCCTATGAGCTTCTCTGTGATCTTGATGGAACTGGTTTTGCTCTTGATTCTTCTTGTTCTTGTGTTTCTGGTATATTTCATCCACCACACTCTTCTCTTTGGGCAGCGTAGTCTTCTCGTATTTATCTCACGGGAAACAGGGGACAGAAAAGATTTCCTTTCTGCAGGTACGAGGTGCGGGTTCCTGACATCCGACAACCATTATCAGATATTTGACAAATCATTAAAATGTACATGATATGACCGTTAGATAGATTAAATAAAGATAGGAAATAAAGAAATTCAAACAGTGAGTTGAGTGATCGGTAGGTAATCAGCATCGTTAGCTTGGACATCGGTAGCTCAATTTCATTAGATGCTTTGACTCTATCGGTGGCTCTATGCGTCGGTTGGTACATGCTTATATCGGTGACTTTGTTTATCGGTATCTCCATGCGTTGGTAGCTCCATGCGTCGGTAGCTCTATGCGTCGGTAGCTCCATGCGTCGGTAGCTCCATGCGTCGGTAGCTCCATGCGTCGGTAGCTCCATGCGTCGGTAGCTCCATGCGTCGGTAGCTCTTATTCCATCGGTAGCTATTTATACTTACACCGGTAGCTCTATGTTTGTATCGGTAGCTATCTGTAAGTCAGTAGCTTACATTTATAATCACATCAGTAGATTTGTGTTAAGTATATTGGTGACTCTGTCTGTCGGTAGACTAAGTCTATCGGTAGACTGGATACCGGTAGCTCTTTATCAGTAGCTATAGGCAGATTACTTATCTGTTTTATGCAGAACACATCCGATTGTGTTAGAATTAATTTATAACTTGTATGAACATGGATAAATGAGGATTAACATATTCCAAAGACTATTTTAAAAATTATTATTGGATTGATCACAGATTTGAATGAATTAAAGTATAGATCAATGATACATAAAAATATCATAGAGAATGAAAACATAATTGGGATTTTCAACACATATGAATACATGATTGAGATTATCAAAACAGGTGAGGTCAACACATATTATGTTAGTTTCTACTATAATTGTGATCTAGATCCTCTCAAAATTATAAAATCCAATATCATGGATTTATTAGAGTTTTGGATCCTCATAATTAGTCAGGGGATAATATCAACTTCTCAAACTAAGCTATGGAGAAACTGGGTCCCTCTAAAAGAACTTGAATGCTCTGTTTATCCATATTATAAAGATGTTAACTACCAGTAAAAAGTAATGAAAAACTTATGATAAGAGGAAATTTTCTAGTGAAAATAACCAAGCCCATAGAGAGATAATGGGTGAAGTGGACTTAGGGATTTTTGTTCCCTAATCAAATATAAAAATTCTTGTGATGTTTTTTTATATATAACCACTGCTGAAATATTTTAAAGAAGATAATGATGAACATCTGATTTAATGAAAGAGAAATTGAAAAAGAATTAATGTTACAAGATTATCAGAAAGACACAATTGAATCCGTACTGTGTACGTTTATATTAGTCTAACATAATAGAAAAGATCATATCTTATGAAATAGAGAAAACCACCACTACTGTTTGAGAAATTAAAGTCGGGTGAACAGTAACAACACAACTGAATCCCACATTGGTTTTGATAAAAGGAATGTGATCAGAATATTATACAGGATGTGAAAAACCTTTATTCGAAATAGAACACAACACACACATGATGGGATACCTAGCCCAGTCCATGCACAATGTGGGTGTGGTCCATGGTACCATAATCCATTATCATGTAATATGGATATCAGCCAACATGTGTGATACTAGTAATTGGATTTCTTATTGGGATGACCCAATGGGTCCCCAAAGTGGTTGAGAGATATCTAGTTTCCTCACAGAGAGGTCCAAATGTTTTTTTATTTAAAATATAAAAACATGAGCCTTAATTAATTAATTAATATTTAGAAACATTATAAGAATAAAAAAATAATATTATAAAAGAAAATGCATGTTTATTTTTGTAACTTGTAAATAATAAATTCAGAATGTAATAAACATGAGATATTAAAAAGTTATAATAAATATGAAAATTTAAATAAATAATTTAAAACACTTAAGAGTTTAATAAATTAATTTAATAATATTTTGATTAGAAGTAATTTATTTAATCAAATTTAATAATTTTTTTATTGATAATTTATCACCGTAAACAAAAATGTTAATATATTTAATAAAATTCAAATACTAAAAAACTTCCCATTTTGAAAATTAGAACACAACATATTTGTTAAATTTTTTTTAAAAAAAACACCCTTTTATAAATTTACTAAAAGTTATGGTGATATTTTATTTTACTAAACAAACACCCCTATTTAACAAAACTCAACAACGGTAATTGTAAAAAAATAGAATATTTTTACAAATTACACAAATATTTACAATATTCAATAATTGTAATATTTAAAATAGAGAACGAGATTAATAATGAAATTGTAAATAGTATGAAATAAATACCATTTAAGTAGAGTGAACAATATATATCAAATAGAACAATTCAAGAAATAAAAATTAAAATATTTTTTCGAGTTATGATCAATCACAATAGAAATTATTTTATTAAATAAGGAACAAATAAAACCAATTTCCATGAACAGAAAACATAAATATTTTACTTAAAAAAGAATTAATTAGTTTCTTTTTATTAAGGGTTTAAAATATTATCCCATTGAGGTTATGAGTTGATTTATTAGACTTATAAACTGATCAAAAAATAGAATTTTATTATCAAAAATTTAATCAATTTTGAAATAAAATGAATATTTATATAAATTCATAATTCCAAAGTAATTTTATTAATAAATATGAAAAATAAAATATAATGTTCAAAATATATTTTTAGGTTTCTCAAATAATTCAGTAGAAAAGTTTTTTAAAAATTATTATAAACAATATAAGGAAATTTTAGATTTTATTTTTTAATTAATAAAATAGATTGTAAAAAATTTACATAGCTGTACATTATTTCAATTAACAAGAATTGGTTAACTCCTTATAAATTCATTCATCTTTAAAGATAGATAAATAAATTTTATTAAAAATCATTACAGAAAAGTAATCATAAATTATTCATTTATTTAATGAAATTTAACTTTGTATACAACAACAACTTTGTCTTCTAAAGATATAATACATAGAAAAAACATTCCTTGATATAAAAATATTATTAAAAAATATAATATATCTTATATGACAACATATAAAATGATATTAAACTATATTATTTTCATAATTATTAAAAAATATAATACATATCTATAAATAATGATTACCTTAGGTAAAAGAGGATTTGAATAACCTTATTTTGGTACCCATGATTTAATAAGTTCATCAGAATTCATAGATAGACTTTTGACCACCCAAACTTATTACATGAATTTTCTTCTAGGTTAATATGAATAATTTTTTTTAGATAAAATTTTTCTAGTATGAACAAAATATTTAGATAAAATCATAGATAATTCATTAGTATAATTCTATCTCAATGTACTCTTAAAAGAATTTTTAGTAGAAATGTTTCCTTTTGAACTTATAATTAAACCACTATAATTGACGTTCGAGGAAAATGTGTTATAACAAAAACCATTAATGTTACTACTTGGTTTTACACTTGAAATCATGTTATCATATTGTTATTTACTTTATGAAAGAAATATAAAATACTCTTTAAGAAAAAAATTCATTTTTTCAAATGATATTCTAATATTAAAAAAGATTTATTTATTTAAAGACTTTTTCATTGGATCCAAAAGCCGTGTCTATTATTTTTTTCGTTAATTTCATAATTTCATTTTATACATTAGTTAGACTATCCTAAAATAAATTAAATCCTATATCCTATACCTTATCATTTATTTACAGAATGTTTTTAATCATTTCATTTTCCTATTTTGGTTTTAGCATATCAGAATCAAAATTCCTTTTATATTAATTATTCTATGAAACAATGATATTTACATTTTCACATCCACTATTAGGTTTATCGTTTTATTTTGATTAACATCTTATTTTTACAATTTAGTTATCATTATTTTTTAATCTTTTTGAAACTATCATTACTTAATTCTTTATTCTATTTGAGAAATTGATTACCTATAGAATTATTATAATTGGAATTATAATTATAATAAGAATTAATATCTTTTTCATTTTCAGATATATCATAATGATCAACAATTGCAAGAGTTGTCAACTGAGTAAAAGTAGAATCACTGCACCCACACTATATACAAATTAGGGTAAGGTTACCAATTTAATTTTCACTCCAAGAGTCACAACTTATATAAGAAATGTATGAGAAATCCCATCCTCCAAAAAAATCATGTTTTTATTTTCACCTTTTGTATTTAATATTATTTTCATTCATGAGCTTGGGAGAATCAAGAATTATGTGACAATTATTCTAGTATCTATAACAGTATAAATCTAAACACTATTTATTCATAAATGAATTTAATTTCTTGTAATCCTTTGTATTCTTCATTCTGAATGTTCTCTTACACCATTGTTTTATAGAAATTTGAAAAATTTATTACTAATATGAGATATCTTCTTGTCACTTTACAGGAACTAAGAATCAGATTAATTAGTGTTATCAATTAAATTGTAGTTAAATGAATTATATTTTCTTTTAGTTGACTCCTCATAAGCAATATTCTTTATCTTTAGCTCATATTGAACTATAGAGCCTATTAGTTCATCAAATTTAACTTCATTAAAATTCTACCTTTTTTCATGAAATATTTTTATAAGAGCTCTCTATTCTATTTCCACTATACTTATGTTGTCCAAGACATCTCCAAGAGAACCCACACTATTGGTTATACTAGTGAACCATTGGACCATCTGGTTTATAGATTTTTATTATACCATATTTATTTCCTGGTATTCTTCTCAAAGCATTCATAGCATGGTTCTATTTAGCTTGTCAGTCCTATATTGAGTCACTTTCATCATTGTCCACATACATGGGTTGTATTACATGTTGATACATGGATATAGAGTCTTCTACACAAATCACCATACCATTTTTTTTAAATTTATTGTTTAATAAATATTTTACCATGTTATTACCTACCTGTGTATCCATATCAGTTTTAGGTACCTCATATGACTTTTCTATGATTTCCTAGGGACCTACACTATGTTTTTTCACGTAGTATTCCATTATATCTTTTCAGCATCCATACTCACTCCCATTAAATAATGTGTTTTCTTTGGGAATACAAGCATCATTGGCATTGACACATTCCATCAAAAAATAAATCTTTTCTTTTGTTACTTTTATTGTTATTTCAATGATATAGGGTTTGTATAGAGTTAAAAATAAGTTGTAAAAATAATATTATTATCGATTAAAATAGAAAAAGACAGAAACTGATCGGATCTGCACCTCTAATACTAGTTTTTTAGTATCATAACTGAACAATTATAAAATATAACCTGTCAAAGAACATGATATAAAATCAATTATTTTATATCAGAAAAAAATATTTACCTAGATGTAATGATAATTAATGGATTTTTTTTATAGAAAATATGAATAGAACATAGAGAATAATTTTTTTAAATCATAATGAAAAAAGGGTTTTTAAAATATTAAGCAGCAGTGACTCTAGTGTTCTTATGTAGAGTTGTATTGGAAATAAAAAGAATGATCATAAGATTTAGTGTGGTTTAGATTACCAAGATCTTAGTCCTATCCTTAATCACCTCTACTTCTTTAAGATATTGGTACCCACTAAGAACCTCACTTTTAATGTTGTGGGAACCTTGTTTACAAGATCTTCCTTTTTAAACAACCCATATCCATAACACAATCATATTACATGAGACTAAAACTATTATTTATCCTAACTTATCATTAGTAGTAACAACCCAAACATCCTTTTGTGCTATATAATAACTAGTGAAAATAAAGAAATTACTTTAAGGAGGAAAATAATATTACTAAAAAAAATATAAATAGACATATACAAGATTAACAAAATTAAAAAATACAAAAAAAGTAACATATGATCAGAATGATGAATATGCATAATCTCTACGATCATTGATTACATAGAAGGCATAAATGTTAATGATGGAGTCCTTTTGTCATCACAACTAAAGTGAAGAAGCTATTGTAGATTGTGAAAATTTTTTAAGAGTTATAGAATGTTGAAGATTCCACACAAGTTGATGTTGATAAATTGATTTTCAATGAAACATGTTTTATTCATGATTAAATCTCCCCAACCATTATAAAAATCAACCCCTTAGAGCGTGATCAAGTCCATTATCCACAAGACACATGTTGGTTTATATAAATATAATAATATGACAGTTACCGTTAATTTTTTAAAATTTGGTCATGAGTAACATAGATACAATTGGGTTTTATGATTCTTCAAAAAACAATAATATAAAATAATTGATTAGTGAATTAAATCATTTGTTAAGAAAATCACAATTATAAAATAATTTAAAAAAATATAATCCTGAATATTATACATGCCGAAAATATTTTAATAAAATAGAACATGACATGAATTAAAGACATAATGAATTAATGAAATAAAATATTGTTATAATTTTTTACATACTCAAAAAATAAATATAAACATAAAATAAAAAAATTTGAAACAAAAATATTTTCGTAAAAAAACTAAAAATTAATTAATAAAATTTCATAAAAACAACTTTTTAACAAATAGTGACTCATAACCCAATATTAAAAAGATATAGGGGTTAATCATGACCTACACATCAAAATTTACAATGGTGTATTAATAGAGCATAATCTACATTTCCAATTTCAAACAAAAATAAAATCATCCAACCAAATATAATTATTCTATGAAACATAGAAACATAAGTCTTCAGGATAACCAATAAGTATTTTTATACCATTGGATGTGCACCGCTGACTTATGACTTCCCACTGGATATGTCGAGGGGGAACTCATGACCTACCATTGGATGTTTCCAATAGTTGCTCATTTAAATTCAATGATAAAAAATATGATGAAACGACTTAATAAAAAATCTATTAATAAAATATAAAAAAATAATAATTAATTGAATGAAAATAAATAATTTCTATCCATTAGAAGAAAATAAACATAATAAATAGAATAAATGACTTGAAAAAAAGATAATGGTTAGGAATAAAAAAATATGTTTATGTTTATAATTAAGAAACATATGAAATAATATACTAATGATATATTAAATCAAAATAAAGATATTTTATAATCAATAAAGCAGGAGGATCTTGATGAAGATAATATGAAGACATTGTACAATAAGAAGACAGAAATGAAAAACTCGTCGAAGAAAAAATAACCAATCATTGATGTCCAATAGTGATTCTTATGAATCTACATTGTAAACTCTGCAATAGATAGCTAACCCACCATTGGGTTTCAATATTTATTGTGACTCACTTTTGGTGTCTAATAGTGACTTGTGACTCACATTGGTATGTAACAACGACACATGACTTAATGTTGGTATCTAATGGTGACTCGTGAATTAAATGTTGTTTGTGAAAGTGACATAGTCTTGAAACCATCAAAGAAGAGTGGCTTCAAGACATATATGTAGGCCAAGATGAAGGAATATCCATACGATGTAGAATAAATTATTACTATTTAAATCTGAAATAAGATGATGAGATCATGTATAAAAGAAATAGATGAAACTTGAAAAGAGAGACCACGAAGAAGATTAAAATTTGAAATAATGTTGGGTAAAATAAAATAGAATTCTAATAAAAACATAGGATAGAATTCGAATACCAATGAAACAAAGAAGAAGATGCCTTTGATTAAGAAGGACACACGGGGGTTCAAAAAATATATAAGCAGTAGATGAAATGTTGTAAAACATCAGATCAAATAATAGAGTGTGGACCACCACTACTATCCACGAAATTAATGATGGGAGAAAAATAACAACATAACGAAATATCACATTGGTTGGGATAAAAGGAAATAGATTAGAATATCATACATGATGCACTATACCTTGGTTTTAAATAAAATACAATAAAAACAAGGAAGGTGACCTATCCAAATCCATGAACTATGTAGGTGCGATCATTAGGCCTTATACATGACCCCACATACCCTTGAATTTTATTATACATACCAACCTTCTTTTAGATTACTAAATGTTTGAATTACCATAGGGATTACCCAATTGGTCCTTGATGTGGTTGAGAGCTAGCTATTTTTCTCACATAAAAGGCTATGTTTTTTCCCACAATGTAATGAAAATTTGATTCTTAAGTAATTAATTAATATTTAGAATCTTTATATGATTTAAAAAGTAATATTATTAAAAATATCATAACTATTTTTAGAGCATGAAAGTAAATACACATGAGAAAATATTAAAATTTATAAATAAAAAAGTTATAATAAACTTGAGAAACAAATTAAATAATTTAAAAAACATGAGTATATATGAATAGATATAATAAATTTTTTGATTGAATGTAATTTACAAAATTAAGTTTAATAAAACTTTGGTAGAGAGTAATTTATAATAAAAATTTAAACTATTAACATATGTATAATAAATTCAAATAATATTAATATTTTGAATTATTTGTAATTTGAATAAATTGTGACAATGATTTCCATTGTTATAATGTGATGTTTTGGTTGTGATATATTTAAATTTACAACATTATAGTAGAATTTTTTTTTCAAGGACGTTGTGGTATGTAGGCTGGTCTCAGTTTTATAAGGATTTAAAAAAATAAATTAATTGATAATGGATACACATTTTACTTTAATTGATATTTTTTTGGAGGAAAAAATCTATTTTTTATGTACTGTAATGACTATTGATGGTTAATAATTCCATCTTCCAATAGTAAAATATTAAATGAAAAACCACAAAAAATTGTTAGTAATACTCAAAATATATCATTCCAAAAATTTTAATAAAACCTCCCTGGAATTTGAAAAAACACTTCATAAATAAATCACAACACATCATCACATGATTGTTTAATCCGCCATAAAATATAATAAAATTAAACCTATCATCCATTTTTCTTAAAGTGTGTTCTCATAGGACTTATGGCCTTATGAAATAAATCTAAAAAACAATATCATTTTAATGACGTGTTCCAGGTATCAATATAAAGGAATTATTTTCCCAATTACTCATGTTTATAAATCCAAAATTTGGTATATCTAGAGTTGACCTCTCTTATGTGCACAATCCAAGGATGATCTTATACAATAGATAAATAGTTCTACTTAATAAAAAACATAATTTTTCAATGTAAATTTGCAGAAAATAAGTATAAAGTGCTAATATAGGAATTATAAGATATAATAAAATGGAAGTGAAATTATTTATTATTAATTGAGAATATGAGTTTAATTTTTTAAAATGAAATTCTAAAAGTGGGGAAGAATATAACAAATTTTAATTTTAGATATTAAAATTTCATTCTGAAAAATCATTTGTGTCAAATTTTGATATATAGTATAATATAAATAAAACATATAAAAAAATAAGAATCTATTTCATAAAGAATTTTAATTTTAAATAATATATATATATATCCAATATTAATATTCTTATTATAATGTAATAATATACAATGAATAATAAAATAACCCGACTAAGAAAATTTTGATCTGTTTAATATCCTAAAAATATCACTTGGATAAACATTAATGTAAAAAAGAGACAAAATATTCGTAATGAAATTTATATTGGAACATCCTATTTTTTGTATTCTTATTATTGTTTTATTTTCACTGACTCATTGTGTTTTTTATATTTTTATATGTTGAATGGTTGAGACAAGGTACTGGATCGAGGTGTGAAGGGACGGAAAACTTTGACTATTTCTCATTTTTCTAAAGTATGAATACTAGATATTTTGTGGTTTGGGATGTTTTGTAGTAATTCTTATAAACCCACCGAAAGTATTTTGGGTTTTACTGAGGGTACAATAAATCTCTTATAACTACCAGCTAGCTAGTGGTGTCTGTATACGTGGGACAATGTCAGTAATAATGAGTTCTTTTGGATGAAATATTAATTTTTATTTTATTTTTTCCAACTCCCCAAAACATATCTTGACCCTCTCAATTTCCTATGTCCCATGATAGAGATTTTCACGTCCCTAACAGTAATTCAAGGTAGATCTATGTTCCATTCATTATGGTGGTTTTAGATTGGTGTTTATTTTCTCTTCTCAGCCTTGGATCTTCTTCCTTAAATTAGTCTTTCCCTAGGGCTATGTAAACTATCGGAGTTATTTTGATCATTGTTTTATAATTGGTAATTATGATTCAAGTAAACCCATTCAATTTTCATTGATTTGTTCCTCATTTTCGCCAGTGTTTTCTTTATAGTGATTGTGATTTAGAGGTAGGTTTCCCAATTATCTCCATTTAGAACTAATTCAATGAATATTTGTGTTTTAATCTTGAGATTTTGATAACTTATATTTATTCTGCCTCTATCAAGTATCCATATCTATTATTGATAACTACTTAAAAATTTATAAAAGTGGAAAATGAGATTTTAATATAAAATTATATTAAAAATATTTTTAGAGGAATATAATATTTTTTAGAAAATTATATAACCATTTGGATCTAGATAATTTATTTTTGATGTTTATGGTGATTATTTAAAATATAAAGAGAATGTTTTGAATTTATGAAGTTGAGATTTATTATTCCATATTGTCTTTAACAATTTTAATTATTTTTTAATAAAATGTATATTTTTTAAATTGATTTGATTTATTAGTTATTTACATGTGTCAATGAATTTTTATGAATGCCTTGGTAACCTATGTGGAATGTGATAGTCTTAGTTGGCACTTGAATTATTTAAGATTTCATGACGTGTGCTAAAAACCCAAGAAAATAGTTTTTGATACTATGTTTTTATTTCCATAACAATTATCATGAACCAAAATGATTTATTTTCAGAAATATATTGTTGAAATGAAAGGAATGAAAAGGCGTACGATTTGAAGTGATATGATTTGAAATGAAAGAAATGAGTTTTTGATAAAAAAATATATTACATTGCATTTCAAATGAAAGTAGTGTTATTATAAAACTTTACCATGTGTGAAATCGAATTTTTTATTTAAAATTATTGTGATTGAAATAATTGAATAAAATCCACATAAATTATTTGTTTACATTGAAGCACATGAGATCCTAAGTAGTTTGATGGAAATAACATATTCTAGGATTATATTTTCTCTACCTATATATATAGATGATAATGAATATACTTTCAACTCTATAATGAGGTTATGGATATTAGTACATTAGACCATATCCTTTCACATAGGCATAAGAATAGGAATTTGGGAACAATGGGAGGCAAACTATATGGATATATTTGTGAATACCCTTATTAATATAACCATGGATATCTGATGTATGGTCATATGACTGATGGTTATTTTAATATCCAATAATTTATTGTAAATTATTTACCGATGTATAGTTTAATAAAACTTATTTTTGATAGAAGATTTGGAAAATATCTAATATCTGGTTTATTTGCATGAAATGAAAATTGAAAAAGGTATATATGTTAGATATTTATTATTTATAAAATCTTTTTATGGAAAAAAATGAATTTTAGTTTTATTTTTAAGATCATAGTTTTATTAAAAAGGGGGGTTTTCAAGGAAAATAACTAATACTTTATTTTGAAAGGAAACAAGGAAAAACTATTATGTATTCTTATTTTTCAAATCAAGTATTATGATATCTCTTAAAAGAAGTATTCCTTGGTTTGGAGGGTGGAAAACTATATAAATTTTCAACTAACACACATATACATATACATAAATAAATAAATACATACATACATACATACATACATACATACATACATACATACATACATACATATATACATACATATTTATATATTACATGTTCAGAAAGTTTTTAGTCATAATGGATATTATTTTATATTTGTTTTCATGGTTTAGTGGAGGTTTTTATGAAATTTACTCACTTTAAAATCGGAATATTAGTGTTCTATTATCATCCACATGGATTTTTGTTGTATCAAAAATCAACATTTAATCAATTTTATTTATCTCTAATGATTATTTTATTATTAATTATCATATATATTTTTTGACTAATGATGTCTTTGTATTTTGGATAAAATCATTAAAATATTTTTCTTAATAGTGATTGAGTGCTTATCTTTATCTCCTCGGTATAAGGAACACATTTACAGAAAGTAAGAAATTGATTGGGGTTCCGTTTTATATTTTTTTCTATGTATGTTCAACAAAAATGGTATTAAAGGATGACTTTTTTTTATATTTTTGGGATGTGAAATATATTGCAGGTGGGAAAATCATAGTTCAACTAGTCTGTCATTGGAGGGTTCTAGATCATCTCCTATATAAAGTGATTATTTCATTTCCAGGGGTTTTTAAGATTAATATTTATCATATTTACCATTGGTACTTTAACATTTGTGAGAATTTTGTGATTATTTGGAGTATCATTTTTTGAAATCTACCAATTTTAGAGTGGGTTTTGTAGGTAATTCATGGGTCCCACACACACCTTTCATGGGTTTGTAGACCAAGTGTAGTCCATTTAATTAGTTTGGTTAACTTTTTGTAAGTCTTTCGGAATTCATGGATGGCTCACCAAACCTTGTATAAAGACAATTCAGAGATAATATTTCATGATTTTTTGTTTCATTATCTATAAGATTGAGTTGTTTAGCCATTACACTTAATTTTTAGTTATTTTTATTTTGGATTTTCATTAAAAATTATTTGAATAGTGTTTTAGGGTTTTTACGTTTGTACTTTAAAATCTAAACACTAGGTTATTTGAAATATTTTTTATTTTTTCATGTTTATTTATTTATAGTTGTAAGAAGTTTGTAAGTACTATTTTTTGAATTTTAAAAGATAGTGTATTTTTTGAAACATTTGGCTTGCTCTTTTAGCAAAGGCTTCATGGTTTTTTTTTCAATGCTTTTATATGATGATAATATAGTTTAAACTAGAAATTTTATAATGTTTTATGTATGAAATGTTTAAGAATATGGAATTTAAATTTTTTTAATGATTTGGCCCATCATTAAATATTTTTCATGTAAGTGAAAAAGTCATCTAAAGGGATGAATATTCTATTTGAAATGATTTCTTGTAAACCCTATGGGGTTTAAAAGTTGGATTTATTTTTAATGAAATTTAATTTTAAATTTGTGGGATTTTAAATTGTTTGAAATGGTGTGCTAATGAATTATTATAATTTGGGTTTCATGTTGTGAGAAATGACTTATGATTTTTATTAGTTTAATATTCATGTTTTTACGGTATACCATGTTCGAATTCATTGGGCCCTTTGGTTGATCATGTATCTCATAATATGGTTGATATGTCAACTCTATACTGAGTACCCTATGTACTCCTAATCTTATCTGGGAATTGGTATTATATTTTTTGATTTTAGATACTTAATCTTATTTATATAATCGCATAATCTAGATCGTAGAAATTAGAGTTATTAATGATGAATATTGAGGATATATTCACTGCAATGAAAATTCTAGAATTTATCATGTTTATGTTTATGACCATCTTATGAAAGGATTTGAAAAGGAAGTGGTGGAATTCTGTTACCCAAGATAGGGAATCAAAGGAACATTGATAGATAACCGTTAAGGAATGTTTCATTCAACATTTCTTCTATAATTCAGGTAGGGTATTGAATGATTTGTAATTTTATGGTTTTTAGAAAGCAGATGAAACAATTATTGGGTATGCAAGACATTTAATTGAGTTGGTACTATACCCTAATCATATTTTCACAAAAGAATGTCTTATGATATGGTTTTTATAAGAATTATTTTTCCTATATCTATCACAGATAATTCTTATTCTTAGACTTCACACCTATAGTACATTGTTAATGGGTACATTCAATGTTAACGAAGACTTCACTATAAAAAAAGATGAAATAGGAATTTATACTATCTCTGGATGAATTGGAAGTGAATCTAGAAAGTAAAAAAAGGATGTGGTCAATGTTAGACCTTGCTAGGCTTAACATTAGAAGACCTTTCCATTTTTTCTCAGAATACGCCTCTTGTAAAAAGATATGTTTTCTACATGTATTGTAATGTGGGATATAAAAAGAATTGTTGTAAGAATATACCAAAATAAAACTACACCTATGTACCTAGGGGTTATTTATTGATTTTAAATTTGGATTTATATGAATCAAAGAATAGTCAATGTTCATGAGAACCTAAGGGCACTATAGGGCAGAAAAAGCATCCATACAATTGGTATCCAGTAATAGGCCTCAGATCTAATCATAATCAAGAAATTGAATATATTATTATGGGAGTCGATTATGTTTAAACATATTCATTATAATGTAAGAGTTTGGATCATTTGATTTATCCTTGATAATGATATATTACTCTCGAAGACCCTGTGACATTGGGAGTTTTTTATTTATAAATGCACTTTTTTATCAGAGGGATTTTTTTTTCTTCAAGTATTGTTTTTAGATTCTATCATGGTGCGGAAATAATTTGGTGTTATTGAATTCCATGTATTCATGAACTTTTTTTAAACTACTCTTTTTATGATCATTGTTGGAAATGTTTGAATCTATGTTATATTAAATAAGGTGCGATAGATCACCAATATTGAATTTCTCATATTTAATGGTTTTCTATTCTCATTACGTATTCATAGTGTGATTTTATCTTTGGATGGTATTGGGTTATTTGGAGATGATTTATTTATTATTTTGTTATTCTGAGCTTCATTGACAATCACCTTTTGGATTTATGGTAATGTTGGAAATTTTAATGCTTTGGTGGTTATTTTTTTCTTCACTTATAATGATGTCAGAACTAGGTTGGGTTAGTTGTTATTTTTTCTTAATGTACATTAGGGATATTTTTTAGGTTTTGGGATTACTAAGTGGTATTGTTGATTATGGTATTTTATTTTTGTTGGAATTACTAGAAGATGGTGATTTAGGATTATAAACTCGAGTTATCTAAAATTGACATATGGCTAGTTTTTTTCTCTTGATGTGGAATTTCTTCCTTCTATATTCATTTAAAGTTGTTCGTTGATGAGACCCATTTCAGTTTTCCTTTCATGGTAGTATCATTTTCAAGATTTCAAACATTATCATGAAGTGTGAGGTTAGTTTAGTTGTTGATTTTGTGGATTCATTAGAGTTCATTGGTTTGATCGTCACAATTGTCTAGTCACATGATGGATCTTTTTAGAGAGTTTATCATCCTCATTAAATTTAGTTGTATGGATTTTTTGTAAATATTTATATGGAATGATATGTTTAACATATGGTCCACTTACCATGTTTTATTCATTTTTTATAAAATTCAATATATTTCCACATTTAGAAAATGAGTGATGATATTTTCATGATGTATGGGGTCTGATATCAATTCATGGATTTTCATTCCTATTTCATATCGAAAAACAAATTTCCATGAATACTTCTTGAGGAAGAACGATTTATGATAGGGAGAATTAAAAAAAAACCTATTTTGGTTAATTAAATTGATATTTTCCCCTACTCTTCATGTGTTTTTAATTTTAATAAGATGTAAAATTGTGTTTTGGTTGTGGGTGAAGGGGTGATTAACTAGCTACAATAACCCCAGTCTCTAACCAATGGGTTGGGTTATAGTGTAGCAATTCTGTTGAATCCACAAGCTTGTTAGTGGGATTGAAAAGGATATAACAAATCAAATATAGCCACTAAATCTTTGGTGGCATCAATGGAAATGGGATAAGATCAGTGGACATATTTTTTTTTTCATGTTGCTATGATTTTTTAAATTATTTATCCTACCTTGACTTGTTTGGGAACTTTTAATCATTAGATGTAACTCTTTGATGATTTTTACTCCCATAACATTGACTCTTTGTGGTTATAACCACTATTCAACATGGTGATTTTCAATCATCAAGTCTTTTATCTCAATTATCTTGTATCATATTTTTCATCCCAGATCTCATAACCTAAAGATATATAAGCCATTTATATTTTTAAGAACTTCATTTTCAAATTTGGAATTGTGATTTGAGTGATATATTTATTGCATCTTTGAAAAAATCAACCCCTTATCTCGTGGTTTCCTTAAAATGATTTATATTCCGAGTAATGTTCCCTAATAATTTCTAATTATAATTGAATATATGACTTTTCCTTTTAATTTATTGAGGTTTTGAAATATTTTATTGATTCCACCTTTATTGAGTAGTTATACATATGAATTATGATGACATGATATTTTGATAAAGTGGGAAAATGTTTTCTTAAATAAAAGGACATTAAAACCTTTTTTAAATGAAAATAATCTGGTTTTTGAAATTGATATTATAATTTGGTGCTTGATAATTAACATTATATGTTTGAAATTATTATTAAAAAAAATAAAAATGTGTACATTTTTATAGAATTGTTTTTATTATTCATTTTTCAAATAAATAATTATATTGATGGTTTGAAAATATTTATTTACCTAAGGAAAAATAATTGATAAAAAACCTCTATGTTTCAATGAATTTCATTAAAAGAATCCATAATTCATGTGGAATGTAGAAGCTTAGTTGGAACATGAATTATATGAGATGAAATTATATGTGATGAAAACCTTGAAAATATATTTTGAAACAAATTGTGGAATTCAAGAAAAATGTTTTTGATTTGAAATGATTTATTTGAATAAATAGTTTTGAATGAATGAAAAACCATATGTTATTGGAATATTTGAATTTAGGTTATTAAAAATGGAATAATTTTCTTTTGATAAAAACCAGTGGTTTCTTTTTTTTGAAATGAATGGAATTATTTTATTAAAATTGATCATGTGTATAATTGGAATGATTTTTAAAAATAGTTGTGATTTATTAAATAAAATGATTACCCCATAACTGTTTCATTTATCTTGAATCACATAGGATCATTAGTATTACATGTGAAAAATACATTTTAGGTATGCAATAGATCTACCAAGAAAAGTAGTAATTATGATAACTCTAAATAAACTATCTTGATAGAATAGAGAAAAATCCATTGTGTAATCACATTTCAATTTAATCTTAATCCTATAAATTTGTGCTCACTAGGAACTATACTCCTTTGAGATATGCTAGAATCCACTTCGAAATCTATCCCTGGTTCTCTAAACCATGGTGATATGATTTAAAATGATTTTATGTGCCTATGATTGATTATAAATGAGTTAATGTTATCAATTTTTTATATAAACTCTTATTCATAATGATTTGAAAATGATAATTACATCAGGTTGGATTTGAGGAAATTAAATTTATAAAATATTTCATATTATCGATTGAAATATTTTATGAACATGTTTTATATGAGAAAATAAACTAAAATTTTATTTAGAAAATCATAATTCTAATAAAATTGTTTTTTAAAGAAATATGATCGATATATATTTTGATTAAAGTAATCATGGAGAACCTATTTGTTATCTATAATTTTCAAACCAACATGTTATGGAATATATTTTAAAGAGTTATTATTTGGTATGGTGAGTTGATACCTTCTCTTTTTTAGCTCATATATATATATATAACATGTTTAAAATGATTCTACAATAAAAAATATTTTATTTTATAATTGGGTTTGATATTTGGAAGAGTTTTTTATAGGATTTAAGGACTTTTATGTGATGTTTTTAGTGGCCCAATATCATCATCTTTGATGTTAGTTGTATTGACCATAAACCTATTTATCCAATCTGTTATATCTCTAATGTTTTTTACCATTTTTATCTCATAGTTTTCTTTTCCTGGATAATATTTATACTATTCGACTATTTATATTTATTTTACATGGTATAAAATAATCATATATTTTATTTTTTATGCTTTAGTGGTTTTAATTATCCCATGACTATCCAGAATGCCATTTAGACTTGTGGAAAATAGAGCTAGGTATCATCTTAGATGGTCATCCGAGTCTGTTCAATATAAGTTTTCAAAAAATAATGAATATGTAACTTTTATTGTAATTTTATTAAATTAAAAATGGAAAAAATATTTATATATATGCAGTATTTAACAAATTTTATTGTATGAATAGTGATACGATTCTTGGGAATAGTTACATTACCATTAGAATATTAATATGAAAAGTAGAATAAAAACATAACAAATAAAATAGTGTAATGAAATATTTACAATATTTAACAAAATAGCATTAATTTAATATAAATTTTAAAATTTCCATAAAATATAAATAAATGTTAAATTTTAATAAAATGTACTGAAAAATTATAATAATGAATATTTTAAAAATTTTCCAATTTTTTTACGTTATTCAATAAGATTAAATTTTTTTGATAATTGTTATGTTAAAATTAATATAATTCATGGAATAAACATATTGAAACATTTAATGTGCAAATATGTGTAAAATTTATTAATAAAATTTCAATTTTTAGGAAGATAGTAAAACTATAGTTGTAAATGGAAAAATGTTTTTATTAAGTCATTCATGTTTCCATAATGACCTAATAAATTCAATGATACTGGTATAAATAAAAATAATTCAATAATGAAAATAATCCAATAAATTAAAATTCTAAATGTATGAAGAAATTTCCAGAGTCTAAAAATTTAAATTATTTCATTACATTTATTTCTATTTTCATATTTCATTTTCTATAAAAAATATAATTCAATGTATATTGATCTTAAATTACATAAGAATAATTATTTTTATCCAAATATTAATCAAAATGTCCAAAATATCACTATTTAATATTTTAATATGGAACAAATAATTTATTTAAAATCTTAAATAAAAAATACCCCCATTCAAATGTATAAATATCCCCTCTTCATTAACTTGGAAAAATAATTTCCATCAACATCTTAAATACTTAAATATAACTATTTCACATATTTTATGACCTTTAGTACCCTTATTATTGTTCTACAGTCAAACAATTGCAACACTTATATGTGTTGTGTCCTTAACTAAGGAGTGTCTTCATAAAAAAGGTCACCACTTCCTTTTAATTCTTCCCACATTTCAATCTATTTATTAATTATTATAATAAAATTCCTAAAAATCCCTAAAAATTCATTTGATTATTGTATTAATATACTACCAATAATATTAATCTTCCATATAAATATTATATACATTATAAAAATATATTATATATCTCTCTTTATATTTTGACAAACCCCATAAATAGTTTGTTTGAGCAACCTTTGAGGGTGTTTTCAATACATTACATATGACCATTTATACTTTAAATTAACATATATTATTTATTATATATAAAAATTTATTTATATGAACTTTTAATATTGTTTAATTAGTTCACCTTATATATAAATTGAATTGAATCAAAGTAATGAAATCAGAACAAAATAGGGAAATTTTATGGAAAACATATCTTTGAACAACCATCTCATTAAAATAAACATTAATGAATAGTTTTAAAATGATTTTAATTTATCAAGTACTCTAAAATGGAACTAAATATACTTCCAAATTCATATTTTAAGAAACACATGTTAACAATATTTTGGAGCAAATACAAAATAGTATTTCCAAACCTATGGTCACTTGAACGATGTTCATTAATTTCTTTTGTCTCCTAATTTTCTAAATTTCTATTAATATCCTTTGAAAACACCTTGAAATTTCCCATTATCTAAAATTAATTTTAAATTCCACTATATATACATGTTATTAATTTTTTTTCATGATTTAGAAATCACATTCATTACTAATGAAAATGTTATTATTGTCAATGTCCCTTCTTGAATCATCCAATGCTCCTTCTTGTTTTTTAAATATCCATGATATTATAATTATAAATTAAATCCTTTAATAAGAAATGGTATTCTCATATATTTTTTTGGGGAACCACTATTTTTTATTCATTTATATACTATTTATTATGATATTATGAAATAAATTCTTTTCTCATGGGCTTATTTGATGTCCATGATTGGAAAGTATTTCCTCTCTATGTGGAATGAAATATTATGATCCTATAATGATTTGTTTGGGGGGGGGAATAATTATATATATATATTTAATTCAATTGGTAAGGTGATATATCTCAAAATATTATATATATTTTCTGTGAATATTATTCTATCTATATTCACAATTTAGGAAATGACAATTCCCCCTCTAATATTATAAATGAAAATGATTCAAGATTTTTTTAAAAATTATGTGTCATATTTTTCCATAAAGTTATAATATTTATCTATCACACATATTATCAATATCATGCCTCTTTAAAATTATTCCTCCAATATTATGATGATGATTCTTTTTTATGATATGAAGATTATTTTTATTCTCAAGCCATTAATTTTTTTTCATGTATCATGTTCTTTACCAATTATTTCTCCACATAATCTGAATTTAGAACACTATTTCCCTAACATATTTAATTATTTGACTACATGTACAAAAGTTAATACGAAATCCAACAAGATTTTTATAATAATGAAATTAAATTAATTTTAATATATTATGTATGATTACATAACACATAGCCAATTCTCCTTAAAGATTTATCCTTTTGATTATGGATTGAGTAATTATTATATTTATAATATTATAATTTTTTAATAATAATGTATAAAATATTTTTTTCACTATAAATATTGGGATTTATCATTTTGGTTATTTGGTAAGAATCTGATGATTTTTTATTTATTTAAACAGTTAAATCATTCTAAAATGTGTATGTTTTATATCCTCAGAACTTGTTTCATGTAAATAGTGATTGGGAATATATAATGGGCCTCATGGTGTGTTGACTGGGGTGGCATGTTAAGTGGAAATAAGTTCATTCAATATATTGGAATCTATTGAAATTTTTTTATGTTTTTGTTTAATTTTTATTGCAACACTTAATTATCATTTTTTAAAATATAATAGAATGATTTATAGGCTAGGAAAAGTAATTTTGAACTGTTTTATGATGTTGGTATATTATTTATGTTGAAGTATGAGGTTATATGTTCTTTCCATTCAATAAAAGAAGAAATATTTATGGTTCACAAGTAACCATGTTTTGGTTTATGTCTTAGGAAAAATAGGTCATTAAGTTTATGGAAAATCTTTGTTTTAAAAATCGTGGTGTTTATAGATGTTTGAATAAATCACTAGAAGAAATGTTGAATATATGTATTATTACTTAGTTCATATAGTTATTATTGTAAAGTTAAATGCTTATGGATCCATGAGTAAATCTCCATGATTATATTTTAGGATAAAAGAAAATGGTAACTATTGGTGGTATAGAGATAGTGTGAGAAATAGTAATTTTATAACAACATGGATTATTAGAACATGATCCTTAGCCCGGTTGGTGGGGACTCTTAAGTGCATCTAGGTGACCCAAGATCAAATCCACATGGAGAAATAATTTCTGAGCACTATAGTATTACTACAGTAGTACTGTAGCAGGTACTGTAGCAGCACTATAGTGGGTACTATAGCAGGAACTATGTAGTACTATAACAGGTACTGTAGTGGGAACTGTTGCAAGCACTATTTGGCACTATAGTAGCTGGGAATTTTCCTCCGTTTGGGCCTTCAGGCCACCGATTTAGTCCCCATGTCTTTTAAGGCCTTTTGGCCACCCATGCCTTTAATCCAGTTTATCCTTGGGGCCACCTCAAGGCCTTCAAGACAACTTAAGTTCATATGAAAACTAGACAACCTACAAGGAACAAGCACTATGATAAGGATGAGAATTGAGCTTTCACCACAACAGAAGCTACATTGATTACAATAATGAGAGGGTATGACACCTACCATTGGGATAATACAGTGTATGCATGAGATAGCCTATCCGAACAGACATGTGAATGTGGAGAGATGATTTCACAATGAAGATGCTAGGGAGGAGCAGTTCCAAGTAGTTTGTCTGGGTTGTATGTAATGTTTAAATCCTATGGACAATGAATTACTCTAAGGCCTACTAGATATCTATTACATATGCCTACGGGCCTTGTAAGGGTTCCACATCACCCCTTGAAAGGTTTATTATCAAAATCAATAAAAGGCCTTCGGGCCATTGTATGGATGGATAACGACATGGATTATTGAATGATGCAATAGATTAGATGTGCCCTTAAATATTTTCCAAACCAAGATGATCTGTTGGTCATGGTTCTATGTAGTGATGAAATGTGACTTAGGAAAACATAGTGGGATTCCATGATTGGCAGGGTTTTTTAAATTGGTTAAAAATATTTAACCGTTATTGAAAATGGTAAAAGAAAAAACATTATGTTCTGGATCATCGTGGAATGGTTCCTAAAAAAAATAGTGGTTTACAATTTTTATGATAAATCATAGTGTTTTCAATAAGGAATAAAAACACTCATTCCTGACCATGTCTTGATCCAATAAAAGGTGATGTGATAGAAATAAATTATTTGAATAAAAAATTTAAGTAAGAAAATATTGTATTAATTATTGGTATTCGAAATTTAATTTAAAATTTAAAATTCAATGAAAAGTTATTACGTATGTTTTTATAATAGAAATAAGAATAACACATGTGTGTGAGAAATAGAGGAGGGAAAATATAAAACTGAAATAGAGAGTATTTTTAGTTTGGATTTTTAAAAAATCATTTATTGAAGAATGAAAACATGTATTTAAAAATTCATGACGATTTTTAAATAAGATGAAGCTGTTATGTTCAATGAAGTAATGATATAATTTTTTTGATCAATGATCAAATAAATAATCATTCATTAATACTTATTATAGAAAGGTCAAAGTGTATGTTGGGATTCTATAGTCATATTATTTTCATTATTTTTCTAAATAATTTAGATCATGAAGAAGAGAAGTGGTGTTAGTACTCATCTAAAACAATTTGAAGATTCTTTTTGATGTTTGTAGACTATAATTATTTCATGTACTAAAGTTCATTACAATTATTTTAATAGTTAACATCACATACTTATTGAGTAATTTTATTGTATCAGAATTTCTTATATAAACTCTTCTCATTATATCAATCATCATGATTCTAATGGATTATTTGATTACAGGTCTTAATAATCAATCCTTAGATATATTTATTCATGTTGGATAGTGAACCATGTACATAGTTTTCTCTAATGTGATTGATTTAATTTAAGACGAAAAGTACTAAATTGAATTATTTAATGTTTCTAAAATTCCTTGGTATATATGTGATAATTTAAATAATCATTTTTATTATTAATGTTTATTTTTTATGAGAAATAACATAAAAGAAGTTAATTCCATAATAAAACACTTGTCCACAAATCCTTGAGGACCCTAATATATATTGGTGTTAATATATATCTGAAATCTTGAAAACGCATATCTTATATGAGTTATCTCTCAATAAAAT
Organism: Viscum album; assembly: GCA_963277665.1. NCBI lineage: Eukaryota > Viridiplantae > Streptophyta > Magnoliopsida > Santalales > Viscaceae > Viscum > Viscum album. Next base: position 1,837,503,689 of record OY728137.1, on the reverse strand, counting down.
TTACAAAGAAAAGAGTTTAATATTTCACAAACCCATTTAGTATTCTTGAAAAATCACGTTATAATTTATTGTAATTTTTATACAACTACATTCAAAATTATACCACCTCAAACCTTTTATTGATACTTCCCGTTGGAATATTGAATCATATATTGAATATTCATCTTAACAGTAAAGAAGGGACTATTCTATGAATTGTTAATAACAATTAGATGAACTTGTACATGTTTCCTCATATCATGAAATCCAAACATATCTATGATGGAAATTTTAATACTAATTAGGATCATTGTTTAGGATATCCAGATCAGGTGATGGTGCTTTAGAAATTAAAAAACCAAGAATGATATAGAATATTCTCAATCTCATGATGTGTTCTTTATCCTATCAATATTACCTCTATAAGGATCTCATCACCCAAATCATCATTGTCACAGAACTACCACATCTACCTCAAATCATAAAACAAAATTCAACTCATGAACCATGACAACCATCGAACAATTTACGAAAACAATAATCCGAATTAAATATTATTTTATAATTCCAAATTATCTAACATTAGTCATTACATAATTTATTAACATCATTAATTTTTCTACTTCATGTTTATTTATTAGTTATCACATATAACTATTAAAATATTGAAAAGAATCCATTAACACTTTTTTTATTTATTTAATTTCTGTTTTCATATCAAATGAACCAATCTATATAAATATATTTTATAATTTCAGATGAATATTAAATATGTTTTATATTAATATACTACCTAGGAATGTATATTTTTAGTATATTTGATGAATAGATTAAAAAATCATATTTAATTAAAATAAGAACCGTTTCAAACATCTTAATTTAAATAATATATCGTTATAAACTCATCATAACTACAACATTCAACGAAACACAGGGAAGAAAAAGAAAATAAAGGGTGAGATTAGATATTTGTAAGGACAAATATGCAAGATATATATATCATTAAAGGATAATATAATCGTTGGGGTATGATAAAATATTCAATTTCTGTTTGTACCACATTGTGTATGATGATTGTATATTCTGTCAATAGTTGTCAATACTCGTCAAAATGAAGAAGGAGATGAAGAAGGACTAAAAGGTTAGTGGAGATTGGTCGAAGTAAGGTTTCCTAGAGAATTGTTTTGTAATCATAGCATTGGATTTCATAATTGAAGAATTCTTTAAGATGATCAATTCAGACGATTGTTGAACTGATACTATGTTTAAAGAACATGTGTGAAAGGTGATACATTCTCTGCAACATTGAATGTATTTAAAGAAGCTTCAGGCTTCCACTTTTGGATAAAGAGAGAATATGGGACTTCTTTGGAATTAACACTCCAAATTTAATTGAGGATTTAAAGTGAGGCTGAAGAAGTACTTTGGAATTCATATTCTAAAAATAATGGAAAAAACTAGACGATGCTTTGCTGATTTGTATTTCATAAATATCATAAGTCATGAGAACATGTGATACAAGCCTTATAATGGAAAGGAGGAGAAATTATAATTCCAGTCATATACAATTTTGATTGGAAGGAATGATTCTGCTGGAAGATAAGGATGTTTCAGTACTTTCCATTGAAACTATGATGATGTTTTGTTGATTTGTATTTCAAAAATATAATAAGTTTAGAGAAATTGTGATGAAAGCCTTATGAAGGATAGGGAGAGTAAAAGAAGTTTTTTGGTCAAAGGAAATAAAGTAGTGTGCAGGTTAAAAGTGGAACACAAGTTAAATATTGGCATGCAAGTAAAAAGCGGCGCGCAAGTGTGGCACACTAGTATATGTGGTGCACAAGTGTATGTTGTGTGCAAGTCACATTTCAACATCATCATATCAAAATATTACAATGTAAAAAGAGTGACGTGCAAGTGGTGGAGCGGCGCGCAAGTGCTGGAGCGACGTACAAGTGCTGGAGCAGCGTGAAAGTGTATGTGGCACGCAAGTCACAAAATTCCTATAAATAGATGACTATACTCCTCATTTTTACGGATAAACAATTATGGAAAAATTTTGAGCTCCGATCGCGCAAGTAGTAGAAAGTGGCTCGCCAACTGAAGTGATTCATAGGTATAAGTGGCACACAAGATGAGGGTTATTTATAAAGTGCACAAGCTAAGTGGCACACAAGCTGGTGGCACGCAAGATGAGTGGAACACAAGCAGGTGAAGCGCAAACAGAAATGGAGTGCAAGTTGTGAGTTGTTCCCAATAGTTGTGTGCATGTAGTTAGTGGCGCACAAGTAGGTAGGCGTACAAGCTGGGTGGCACACAAGAATGTGGCGCGCAAGCTGAGTGGCGTGCAAACAATTAGCGTGCAAGCGGGGAGGCGCACAAGAAGAGTGGTGTGAATGTAGCATGGCATGCCAGTATAAGTGGCGCGCAAGTTGTCAGTTGTGAACAATTGTGCCATAAAAGTATTTTATGGTGGGTTAGTAGGGAGGCACGCAAGCATGGGGGCACGCAAGTAAGGATTGGTGTGCATGATGTGAGTTGTTCTTGAAGTTCTTACCAGATTCTTATGCACTATGATGATGCTATGTTGATCTATAATTCATTGTTTTTACAATCAAAAAGATAAATTGTGATTCTAGAAAGAAGAAGAATAATAAGAGCTTGGTGCAGGTGGTTTTGCAATGAAAGAGAATGTGTGAAGAACAGTAGGTTTCAGTGCAGCTGGTTTTGCATTGAAGAAGTAGAAGAAGAAGAATAAGAGTGTGCATCTTACAGGTTTGCTGCATAGAAATAAGAGAAGAAGAATAAGAAGAACAGAGTATGCCCAATTGAAGCCTACAATTATTTAGGGCAGTTTAATTCAGATGATGCTATGTAAGTTGATCCTCGGTTTCTGAATAATCACATTGGTATATGTGATTCTGGCCAAGAAGAGAGAGAAGATTTTTTTAGTTTGTTATTACACTAAGAAGAATAAATAAGAAGTCTTGTGCAATTGGTCTTGCACTATAGAAGAATAGGAAGAATGAATGAAGAAATGCTTTCCTACAACTTTACAAGTAATCAAGTGAAGAGCACTAAAGAAGACCAAGAGTAGAACCTACCTTATCAAGAAGGAATAAGATTGTCTCTGTAGGCAGTATAAAGAACTAGCTAGAGGCTGCAAGTTGGACTAGACTATCACCAGTCTAGGGAAGTGGATTTTTTCCACCCCCTCCAAAGTGTAGGGACTTATACTGGCTAGATAATTGTTTTCCTAGTCACTCCATTATAACAGCATATTACATTATAGTGGAGAATCCATGCAATGGTTAGTCCCATTCATGGAAAACACTTAGATACTCTTATTGAGTGGTGAACCTTGTAAAAATATAGTCTCCATATTTTTACTACTTACTATTATTGCATGAGACAGGGAAAAGAGAATAATAGAATCAAAATCTTAAAAGATCAAGAGGTACATGGATATAATATGGAATTGTTTTAAAAAGTCCTCAACACTGATTCAACCCCCCTCTCGGTGTTAGTAATATCCCAAACTGGTCCTCTCAATTGGTATCATAGGGAGGTTAACCTATGTTGGATTCTCTAATGTGAAGTAATTCTCTTTTAATGATTTCAGTTTCTTTCCTGAATTATCAATAAAGTGCACTTTTAGTGAAGATTTAGTTATCTTTGAACATAAGGCTATATCTATCAAGACCACAATGAATAGAAAAAAGAAGGAGAAGATAATGTTGAAGAATATGTCCCTCATATCTAAAGAAGAGGATGTTTCCGGTTATCCATATCCGGCAGACATTGAAGAAACACTATACTTGGAAAGTTATGAGAAGGTGGCTCAAGTTTCGACTAATAATATGGATAGCCTTCTTACCTCAAATAATAAGGAGGTATGTGTTAGTACATTTAGAAATTATTCTCATGATGAAAATGTTGGCACAAGTGGTGGTGATCAATCTACAACATCTCAAGAAATATCATTTGACAGATTAAGAATGATTCAACATGGTATTCCTGAAGAGATTTCATCTCTTGTTTATGAAGTATTTCAATGCATGTAGGAAAATATCACTCAACTGGAAAAAGAAACTGATTCTTCGGAGAAATGCTTACAAGAAAAAATTGTCGAATGATTAAATCTCTCCAGATATGTTGGAGCCTTTGAAGCAACATACAGGGGATTTGAAGTATGTTCTTCATAGTGGTTCAAATATGTTGAAGAGAAAGACGGTGTCAACATGTCTCTAGAAGAGAAGATACATGCACTTGAAGATGAGCTGAAAAAGAGAAATGACGTCAAGGAGATATATTTTGAAGAAAAATCCAAAAAGATCGAAGAACATGGCACTTTTTTACAAAACAAAGTAATGATGCATGAAGATGAAGATGAAAGATTAAAGAAGGATTGTAAAGAGAAGATGACTATCATTGAAGACTAGGATGTCATCCCCAATATGAGAAGTCTAGAATTGGAAGCTGTGTTTACCAATCTTGATAAGACACATATTGAGTTTCCCCAAAAGAAGGAAACAATTGCTATCAGTATTCAATTCACAATTGAGGATTCTACTATCAAGAGACCTCCAACATGTTACCCGACGATCATGGATTCACTCATTGATTTATCAAAAGAAGAAGGGAAAGTAAAGGTACCATCCATACCAACTTGTACTAATGTTTTTGTTTCTACAAAAAGTACGGGTTGGAAGAAAAATTCTAAACAAGTATGGGTGAAGAAAAGTGATGAGAAACCTACCACCATGGCTATGGTGGATAGGGGAAAGAGTGTAGAAGATAACTACCCACATAAATCACAACATACCAAGAAGAATATTCGACAACCTTATAATGACGATGTGAATAATTCAAGGTTTGTTAGTCAATACTGGTGTAGTAATAGATTTGGGAATTGTGAACTAGATTGTTGGTACAACCCCTTAAATACAAAATCATAGAGAAAGCTCATCTCAAGGGGGAGAAATCTAGATAAGATGAAGCAACATCCACATATCCAAAATCATTTGTATACTGCAAATAGATTTATAATGTTGTATAAAATTTGTGATGTATGTAATTAGAGTTCTCATATGAATGGTGCATGTTCATATAAGAAATAATACCACAGAAGTTGAGTCAGAATAAAGAAGAATCCTTAGGATGAAATAAAATATATAATATAAAGACAAATTCACCCATGAAGATTTCAAGAAGGGAAGATGAGAAGTATTTGGATTTTAAATCCAAGAATGTGAAGGGTGGTGCATCCAAAATAACTACTAAGAAAGAAGCAACACAGAAGAAGCCATGTAGAAGATTCAATCATGATGCCTCAGTCCCTAATTATATTTTGGTTGTTTGGATAAAATATTTGGAAAGAATGAGAAATATAGAAGATGAACAGGCTAATATTTGTGATAAAATCAAAAGGAATATTCTACCTGATGAAAAGATAGTTCTGTGTGTGAGGTGCAACATGGCTGGTCATACAATTAAATGATTCTTTGAATTTACTCCAGCCCAACAATAATTCCTCAAAAAGATGAAAATAGCACCAGGAGATTCTGGTTCTTTGAAAGCCCTTGATCAAAGAATATTCACACACAAAATATAGAAGAAATAGTGAGGCCCACACAATCACATTCAGAATTGAAGGTCAGTTGTGAAAGTTTGAATAATGGAGCATCTGGGTTGAGATTATCATCTCAATATTTTTGTTCACATTTGTGGAGAAAAGTGGATCCACCTTATTCGATTAAATTAATATGTATTGTATTTGTTATTATCATACAAATAATTGAAGGTGAATTAAGATTTCAGAGGGTAAACCTGGGTTTCAGTGAAGAGAAGTGTTCCCGTGAGGGGGGGACACATGAAGAAGCTGTCAGAGTCATTATCTCAATCAGTATAAATATCAGTTGGTCAAAAATTCAATTACTCTAATGATTGTCTGAAAATCATGTCATTAGAAAAGGTATGCATTTTTTTAATCTATCATCCTTGTTTACTCAAAATAAATATATTTTTACAAGGGGGGGGGGGGTAACTAGGTTAATCAGTGACATAAGAAAAATGAAAGTTCCCCAAGGCCACATATCCTTATAATTGCACTTGAATGTTTTTGATCCTTTTGTTGAAGTGAGTGCAGGAATCTCAGGATTTACTATTTCCTATAACATTCAATATCATTGTCCTGGAATGAAATTGGGAAACCCTTGAAGATAAGTGTATGAGATCTCATATCATGAGGTATCACGATCAGTGGATAATGGACAACTATGTTGTCAAAATAAAATTATCTTATTTTCTACATCGATCTTTTCTCAAGTATACTTAGTGTGAAATGATTGATGGAACACTACTTAAGTATGGAATGATACCCTCTCTACCATGAACATTGTATTTCTTATCATTTTGTGGGAGATAAAGTGAAATTAATGTTTGAAATGAATGGGGAGAGAGAAGATTTTTATTTTGACATTGACACATTCATTTGAATAGTCTTTGTGGTATTGACAACAAAATACAAAGGGGGAGACTGTTGGGACCACTTTGTGTATGATGTTTTTATTTTTTGTCGACAGTAGTCAATACACATTAAAATGAAGAAGGAGATGAATAAGGAATAAAAAGTTAGTGGAGATTGGATGAAGTGAGGTTGCTTGGAGAATTGTAATGGAATCATAGCATTGGATGTCATACTTAGGGAATTCTCTAAGAAGATCAATTCAGACGATTGTTGAATTGATACTATGTTAAATGAACTTGTGTCCAAGGTGATACATTGTCTGCAACATTGAACATATTTGAATAATCTTCAAGCCTCCACTTATATATGAAGAGATATGATTTGAGTTCTTTATAATTAACACTCCAAAAGGAATTGAGGATTTGAAGTGAGGATGAAGATGTAATTTGGAATTCATATTCCAAAAATAATGGACAAAACCAGACGATCCTTTGTTGATATGTATTTCCCAAATATCATAAGTCAGGAGAACTAGTGATGCAACCCTTATAATGGAAAGGAGGAGAAATGATGATGCCAGTCATATACAATATTGAATAGAAGGAATGATGTTGCTGGAAGATAGGGAAGTTTTAGTACATTCCATTGAAACTATGACGATGCTTTACTAATTTGTATTTCACAAATATCATAAGTTTGGAGAACTTTTTATTCAAGCGTTATGAATTATAGGAAGAGGAAAAGAAGTGTTTTTTTCAATGTAATGAAAGCAACATATAGGTCAAAAGTGGCGCGTAAGTTAAATATTGGTGCCCAAGTAAAAAGAAGCGTGAAACTATGACACACAAGTATATGTGGCACACAAGTGTTTGTTGCATGGAAGTCATATTTCAACATCATCATATCTAAACATGAAAAATTAAAAATGTTTTTCACAAGTTTTTGAGTGGCGTGCAAGTGCTGGAGCCATGCCCAGGTGATGGAGTGGCGTGCAAGTGCTGGAGCGATGCACAAGAGTGGGAGCGGCGTGCAAGTGTATGTGGCTCGCAAGTCACCAAAATGACTATAAATAGACGAATATCCTCCTCATTTATTAAGGCTCAACACTTTAAGAAAAATTTTGAGCATTGATCACGCTAGTAGTATAAAGTTGCTCGAAAACAGAAGTGAAGCACAAGTATAAGTGTCACACAAGCTGATGGTTATTTACAAGGTGCGCAAACTGAGTGGCACCCAAGTAGGTGGCACACAAGCTTAGTGGTGCACAAGCACGTGGTGCGAAAGTAGAATTGGCGCGCATGTTTTTTGTTCGGCCCAATAGTTGTATGCAAGTAGTTAGTGGAGCAAAAGTTGGTAGGCGCGCAAGCTGAGTGGACCACTAGTAGGTGGCACGCAAGCTGAGTGGCATGTAAATAGTTGGCATGCAAGCAGGGAGGTTCACAAACAAAGTGGCACACAAGCAGCATGGAGTACAAGTAGAAGTGGCATGCAAGTTGTGAGTTGTGAACAATTGTGGCATGCAATTATTTGATGGTGGGCAAGTAGGGAGGTGCGCAAGCAGGGAGGCATGCAAGCAGGGTGGTTCCCAAGTAAGTATTAGCACGCAAGTTGTGAGTTTTTCTAGAAGTTATTACTATATTTTGATTAATTATGACAATGCTAAGTTGATCTAGACATCATTGTTTTTACAATCACTAAGAGAACATGTGAATCTAGAATGAAGAAGAAGAATAAGAGCTTGGTGCAGGTGGTTTTTCACAGAAGCAGAACATGTGAAGAAGTGTAGGTTTTAGTGTAGCTGGTTTTGCATTGAAGAAGTAGAAGAAGAAGAAGAATAAGAGTGTGAAGATTACAGGTTTTCTGCATAGAAAAAAGATAAGAAGAAGAAGAAGAAAATATTATGCCCAATTGAAGCCTACATTTATTTAGGGAAGTTTAATTCAGATGATGCTATCTGAGCGGATTCTAAGTTTCCAAACAATCACTTTGGTATATGTGATTCTTGCCTTGAAGAGAGAAGAATATTTAGTGCAGTTGGTTATTGCACTAAGAAAAAGAAACAAGAAGTCTAGTGTAGTTGGTGTTGAACTAGAGAATAATATGATGAAATAATGAAAAAATTCATGCCTAATCCTTTGAAATTAATCATGTGAAGAGCACTAAAGAAGACCAAGAGCAGAACCTACATTATCAGGAAAGAAGAAGATTGTCTCTATAGGTAGTATGAAGAACCAGCTAGAGGCTGCAAGTTGGAATAGACTATCACCATTCTAGGTAAGAGGATTGTTTTCCACCCCCCTTCAAAGTGTAGGGACTTAAAATGACTAGAGTATTGTTTTCCTAGACACATAATTGTAACAAAATATTACATTATAGTAGAAAATCCATGAAATTGTCATTCCCATTCATTGAAAGAAAGAAGCTAATCTTTTTGTGTGGTGAACCTTGTAAAAATATGGTGTGCATATTTTTACAGTATACTATTATTCCATGCGATAGGGGAAAGAGAATAAGAGAATCATGAACCTAAAAGATGAAGAGGTACATGGATAAATGTTGGAATTGGTTTAAAAAGTCCTCAATACTTATTCACCACCTCTCAATGTTAGGTATTTCCCAAACTGGTCCTCTCAATTTCATGTTCTTAATATAAAAAATTCATACCCATAAAAATTATTAAACCATAATCTCCAAAATCAATTCATGTCTAGAGAAAATTAGAAATAATGGTTCCAAAGTATTAATCAACATCCAAGAGTCATAATATAGTAAAATTGAATCATAAGAATAAGAAATAATAATATTTTGAAAATAGAAAAAAAATTCCATGAAAAATATTTTCAGCACATATATAAGTTTATCATTATAATAAAAATGTGTACAATGATATTTGAAATCATGACAATGCATATTCCTGTGAGCATATCCAGAAGCTATTATACTCACACATTAATATGTGAAACAAACATGTGAAAACATGTCTATTCTTGTCATCATCATTACACAAGCTATCACAATAATTTTACCCAATGTACTGGATAATTATGATAAATTAATCCATCACATATCCATAATTCATTCATTGAAATATAACAAGATCAGAAAATGTTCATCATATAATCATAGAATAACCTGTGGAAAAATGGGTTTGTAAAAATCTCACCATCATAATCATATAATATATATATAATGAATAAGGATGGAACTGTTGGTTGATATCCCTAGTAAATAATAATTAACATCAAATTATGTGATCATATATGATAAAATTCTCCAAAAGTATCCCATAATAATTTATTTAAAAAATACCCTTTTCAATTTCAAATCACTTATTTAAAATATAAAAATATAAAAACTAATATATTAATTTTTTTTATGAATGTATTAAAGTAAAAAATTTAAATTAATCCATAATACATTTCATTATCCTGAAAATTGGATATTCCATTTGTTCCATGTTTATTGAAACAAATATTCCTTTCATATATTCTATAGTGAGTAAAATATTATTTTTTTGAGAAATTAGATGACGATTCTCTTAAATTCTATTATAAAGATTTAAAAATGGTTAAATTTATTTATCCAATGAATTTTTAATTATAAAAATAATATTTAAAATATTTGAAATGAAATATGTACATGGAAGAAAATTATTCCAAACAGAATAAAAAATAGAGTTAGTTGTTTATAAAAACATTATTTCTATCTTTTGAGTATTTAAAATTTTGAAAATAACATGAAAAATTATATTTTCATGATATAAAAAGAATATAAATTTTTTAAATTTATTTAGAATGTAATTATTATATAACGTCTTTAATGTAAATTCGAGCATAAACAATCTTGATTAAAATCTTATTGAAACATAAATCCCTTAATTCAAGTCTTGTATTTATTTTTACACATTTAACCTCTTATATAATAAATATAGATTTATTATAAATTAATTATAGAAACATATTCAACTATATAATAATATATATATATATTAATTTCAATATATTATCAACAGTTTATTCACTATTCTTTATTAAAAGTAGTGTTCTGGGAGATCATTTCATTGTTTTTCGAGCATGTTTAAGTTATACTATTACAATCATTGAACATATATTTGGTTCCAAATTATTAATAATGTTAATAATTATGTAAATATAATATATAATATTTATATAAATAACTATAATCATTTACAAATGGTACAGTTAGAAAAATGACAAACATCATTCATGGAGAAGGTAGATCATTTGTACCCATGAACATTGTTTTCTTTTTCTAACAAAAGGATGGAATTAAATATAGAAAATGTTTTATCATTATAAATAGTAATAATATCATAAATTTCATATATAAAAATTATTTACATATTTATAACCATCCATATAAAATGGTGATGATAACCAAATTTCACCACAACATAGTGACGGTAAGCCATATGTACCCGCGAGTGTTGTTTTTATCAATAAGATGGATGGATGGTTTATAACGGTTTATATATAATCCTAATTTAAATGGATTAAATTTATGATAATTAAGTAATAATTATATAATAGATAATATATACTTAATGTAAGTATAAGAACATATAATATTGAAAGAACACATTTAAGAGTTATAACTATTTACTGAGAAAAATTATCTGGCTAGCACCTTAATCCTTGAAAGGATGGTATTCGGGAAATAATATAAGCTATAGGATGTGGTTAATGAATCTATTAAGGTATAAGGGTTGGTATTGGACAAGATATTTGGCTTAAAGTGTGTATGTAATAGAGGATAATATGTGGCCTTTCATATCGAGGAGAGGGGAACTCTTGGAATTACGTAATGTATTAAATTAATATAAATTATCTTTTAGGTTCATGTGGAACCAAATTTATATGTTTTTAACAAATGATGAGTATGATTCAAAATATTATCTTATTGTAATATTTCTACAAGTTTAACTGATATTTTTAACCTTATTAATTTGACTTAACCCTGAATTAACCCTTTTAACATTTATCACATTAACAAAAGTATAAACCTTTTAAGGGAAAATAATTTTTCCATAAAAAAAGTGTCCCATAAATTAAAAATGGGTTATATTTGAAATCGCATCCCATTAACTTGAAACAATATTTATTTTTTATGAATTTTAAATCATTTAATAAAATAATATTTAAAAAAGAAACCATTAATGTTATTTTGGGAAGTATTAAAAAAGTTTGACTTTAAAGGTAACATGATTGGAATGTAAATATGATATAGATTTTGAAAACATAAATATTATTTTTTATTTATCTTGAAGATTCATGGAAGATAATAATATAGCGTAATTTTATTAATTTTAATATTTTTATAAATTATATATTTTATTTTACCATTAATTCAATAAATATTATGTCTGTGTTATCTAAGAATTTAATGTAATTATCTAATAAATAAGAATTAAATATATATTAATATGACAGAAAAATATATTTTTTATTTTAAAAAAATTAAAACAATAACTTAACTCCTCTAATACTTATGAAAAATTAGAGATATTAAAGTTAATATAGTGAAATTTTTATTTATCCATTTCTTAAAATAATTTAAAAGTCATAATTAAAGAAAAATGGATCCAAGTGGAAACATATTATATAATATTAGGAAAATTAAAAACTCCACTTTTCTAATATTATAAAAGTACATTACTGTGAAATTTTAAATCCATATCCTAATGTTTTAACCTAATATTACCCATTTTATCTTTACAGAGGAAATAAATGTTTACTAAGGCCACAAATCATAATGACAAAAAATAAAAGAGCACTATTTTTAAAATGTGAAAAATATTATTCATTATATGGTATTAATTTACCAATATCTAATTCATATAAAAGATATATATTCAATATATAATATGTTCTCAAAACATGGAAAACCCCATTTTTAGAAAATTGCATATTTTAACACTAAAATGGATTTTTTCTTTTATTCCATGCCCAATAAAAATCATTTGATGAATATTAAAATAATTTATTGAATATATTTTATTTTATTTAAAGTAAAATTTATCATCTTTAGTGTTTAATTTAATTTATTATGATAAAAACATATTGTGTATACAAAAATACATTTTTAGAAAAAATCTTTTTACATTTTAAATATTTTTTATTCATTTCTAATCAATTAATCAAAAATTAATTAATTTTATAAATATCTAAACCATAAATGATTCATAATAATTTTTATTCTATAAATAAATTCTAATCAAATGGATATACATAAACTATCACATAATATATTACAATAGTTTAATTTGGTTATTTTAAACTTATTATTGCATACACTGTTCAAAAATTACATTATACTCAGGGTTTGGAACCATGGGTGTAGACTATAAAACTGTGGGTGTATAATATAACCATTTTTTATAGAATCATGGGGTGTTATGTTGTTAGTATGGCTATGATATATGGGCATGGATTGAAAATTTTGTATCCATGGTTAGAAACTGTGGGAATATGTTTATTACTAATAGTCCACTGTGCCAACAAGCCTACAAACATAGTTTTGAAACTATGTCTGTAAGATTTCAAAAAAAAACATCCCACCATTTTCAATCCACATAATACCTCTATAACATCCAATCACCTAACGACTACACTGTATATAGTTATCGATCTATAAATGTATATTTATTTATATATTGTTTTATAAACCATTGAAATAGTAAGGAAAAAAAAAAGAAAAATGGGTTTACCAAGTGATTTCCCCTCTCAATTACATAGGAAATCTATAATCATGGTAAAACAAAACTGTGGAAATTGGGATGTCATATACTAATGGTTTTTGATGAATTTTTGGTATAACATTTGAAAAACACCTTTTACCCATGGTTATTGGGAAACTATGGGTATAGGTGTGACCTATAGTCATTGTTTTTTTGGAGAATCATCGGTATTGGTTTTACCTATACCCAGTATTTTTTTGGAGAACCATGGGTATATTCTTTGAACTAGACCCATATATCCTTAGTTTCTGTAGAGCTATGGGTATTGTTTGGAAAGTAACTCTTATAGACAGTGATATCTAAAACTATGGCTATAGGATCAGAACCAAACATTATACCCATAGTTTTTAGAAATCCATGGGTATATGGGTGACCTATACCCATAGGTTTTTATGAAATCGTGTGTATAACCCTGTTTTCCAGTTGTGTGAAGAAATCTATCAAAAAATTCATATTTATTCAAAGATTAATATAAAATAAAGTATGGGGGATTTACATTGTAATCCATTATAATAATTTCACCATAAAATCACAATATCTCTAATATAAAAAACATAGGATACATCTACCTCATCACATCATTTTGTTCCCGCACCACTTCTTCGGATATATAGTTTCACCAGAAAACATTGACTGGGTGATTGAAATTATTCTATTGAATTGTTTTTATGATACATAATCTCTAATGGTGGCTCCTCATAATATGGATATTTCTCCCATGGAATAAACTTTTATTTTAGTTTATATGATGTATCAGGTATGTACTTCCTTAGAAGAGACACATGGAACAAATTGTAAATTTGAGACATATTCAGTTGAAGTGCTTGGTGATAATCTACCTTAATGATATGATCAAGAACATAAAAGGTACCAATATACCAAGGGATAAACGGTAAATTCTTTATAAACATCATAACCTTATTTTGAGGAGGTATTCCTATAAATACCTTTTTACCAACTTCAATCTCTAGATCTCCCCAATGATTGTATTCATAACTTTTTTTCCAACTCTATGTTTACCTTATGTTTTAATAAATGGGACTAACATAATATACTATCTCCTCAACTAGATAATTTTCCAAAACCATTTTTTATCTAAAATTATCCGAGCATATTATATTTTTTCACTTTACTCAATAGTGGTCCTCAAAAGGATAAAACTAAATGCTTGAGTGAATGGTATTATTGTAATATAATATGACTATAAAAAAGTTATATTTTCCAACAACCTTTGCAATATATATAAAAAGATATAGAAATATCCTTTAGGGTTTGAATGGTTCTCTCAGGCCGATCATATTTATAAGTATGACATGATGTACAATAACAAGGCTCTAAATCCAAATCTTGTTGATGACTTTTCTAGAACATGAAGGAAAACCTTGGATCTCAATTAAACACAATAATATTTTATAATAAATGCAATATTATAACTTAATTAATCAATTTTTTTTTCAATTTTGATCAAGTTATAAATAAACAATGATAGTAATGAAGTGTGCTGAATTCATGTGTTGATTGAATACAAACCAAATAATAATTATGGCCTTTAAATGTTTTTTGATGTTCAAAATCAACTTTGATGTTTTCTAATTTCCAATATGGTGTGGGTAGTGTATATAAATTCTAATAGACTTATATATATCTACCATAACTTGTGATCATACAACGAATATAGATACATACTCTACAATATATCTCTTAATTTTATCCCAAAAGAAGTAATCTTTTAGATATATATATATATTCATACATCTAGGTTGAATATATAATTATCAACTATGAGCTTCAACGAATAAATAATTTTTCGAATCTATTATGTATAGAAAATATATGTAGTTCTAGAAAAATTTAATTTAATCACAATCAATGTTGAATTTTGGAACATTTCTTACATTATTTTGTACTTATACATCTTATTTTTGTACTCATTTAATCCCCACTTGGATATATAGTTTGACACTCATTTGAGAATAATAATATTTTACACCATTAAATTGAACCTCAAGTTCCCTTTTTTATAAATACACATGAGTTTGATCTATTTCAATATTCTTTAATGGAAAAAATAGTGGTCCTACTGACTCTGAGAATCATTCACAGTGTTTTTTTATTGTTATGGTGGTAGAATATTGGGAAGCCATAATAATTAATCAATTAAAAACATATTATATGAAATATATTACTCAATTTTTTTGTGAATAAATACATCAAAAATTTGTGATTCGTATATATGTAACTCTTTTAACTAAAATAATAATCCCCCACATCCTCAATGTAAAATATTACATATTTTACCTCTAACTCCTAAAATGGGAAAAATTTTCTCATATAGTTTCAATTAGTGTGAGGCATTTTCTATCACCATATCATTCTGTATGAGGAAACATCCAAATGAAAACTTTTATTCATAATTTTATATTAAAAACTCTTATCTACTATATGTTAGTTTTATCATAGGTTAAATAAACATCCTTCTCATTATATCATTGAGATAGTAATCATATTCATCTATCTAAAATAATTAATTTCTTTCTGGTGTCATATTGGTGAGTGGATTATATATATATTTTATAAATATCTCAAAATAAATATGTATAATACAACATACCCAAGAAAATGACAGATTTAAGTAACTGTGGTTGGTCTAGGCCATTTCCCAATGACTTCTACTTTTAAAGGATACACCTAAATACCCTCAAATGAGAATATGTGACCCAAAAAAAATTTTTATTGAAAAATTATATCTTGGTAATGTTTGTATACAATTTTTTATTAATTCGGTTCATTAAAATAATTATCAATTGATATTCATTCTTTTTATTACTATTGGGATATATAAGAATATCATCTATAAAGACTATAACAGCCCATGCTTAACGTACATGAAAATTACATTTTTTTTTGAATACTTAATACATATCCAAATATATGTCCAAACACCATATTATTTTAGTGACTTTAGAAACATAGAAACACAATCAAGGTTATATAATTAAGATAATATATCTCCAAATATGCTCTTAATTACTATCACCCTTGTTAAACAAATAAAACAAAATACATATCTTCCTAAAATGGGGAAAGTAAACATAAAAAGTGGTGATCTTAGTTACTCTGTATTGTTTAATAAGGGATGTTTATAAGAATAGTCATGAGTATAATGGTCTGAAAACGTGATCATAACCTTAGAAGACCATACCCTAAATATCAAAGATTCTAAAAATGAATCATGGAATAAATATTGGATGTTCATATGGAATGATTCATATGGGTGATAAATTAATATAAATCAGTCATAAACCATAAGATCGTGTCATAAAATTATAGCACCATTAGAACTATTTAAAACCCTTTCATGTTCTGAGGTTAACTACCAAGACCATTAGCAATGTTGATAAACACACACATATATCCCCTTTTTGAATAGTACACACCTATTTACTATAGTTGATCAGGATACATCTTTTTCTCAGAGTGTATCAGGAGACACCTTTTCCCCATAGTGGATCAAGAAAAACATGTTTACCATTTCAGTTTAGGATACACCAATTTCCCTTTTTGGTTCAGTCAAATATTATTATTTTCCATAAATATATCCTGGGATATAAATGTCTACCTAATTAATTGGAGGGATATATAGGTCCCACCTATCTCAAAATGAAATCATGCATACCTTCTTCATAAGATCATATTCAATAATATCATAACACATAATATGAAATGGCTATAAAAAATTTGTATTTACATCATCACATATGGAAAAGAGATAGGTTTCACAATCATTAAATCAAATACTAATTCAAGAAAATAAGTGGGTTTCATGATAATTTAACCCATTAAAGTTAAATAGATTTCATAAAAATCTATCCTACAAAGGAATAATTTGTTTCATAAATATATAACCCCTAAAAGAGAAATGATTTTCATAAACATAACACCATAAAAACATAATCCATTAAGATAAAGAATATGATTTCCATCATTGGATCATTTACCTAGAAATATAATAGTAACACAAATGGATTTCATTTTAGATTGAGAAAAATTTGGAAATATTTTTAAATACATTTCATTAACAAAAATATCCTTTATTGAAACATGATTTTTAAAATATAAAATATATTTTTAACACTTTTTTTTTGAAAAAATATAATGGAATCGTGGTAAACATATATATTTTTTAAAATACCTTTAACATGAAAATTGTAAAAAAAATATTTTGAAAGAATTTTGAGGTCATTTTTGAAAACATGGTATTTCAAAAAAAAATTGATTTTCAACCAAAATGAAATATGAGACCGTATTTTCATAAAAACATTTTTTAATTATAATAAATAAAAAATAATGAAATTTTTTTACTAATACATTAATAAATCATGAATAACATGATGAGAAGAAATATAATAACTGTTATTGAGGGATTTATCCTAATATTTCATGAATTGAAGCATGATCATAAACAATCCTGATAAAGGATGATATTGTTACAAAAATCTCTTACCACGTGGTCACATTGAATCATACACCTCATGTATGAAAATAAAATAAAATAAAACATAAAATATTTTGAAATGAATTATATTTATGATATAAATTTTAAAATATAAATACATAGACCTCATAAAATAATATATCGTCAAAAAAAACATGTGTCTTAAAGATGGAAAATTGATATAAAATTACTTAAACAATTTGGAATCTTTTGAGACATAAACCCCATGAAAGAGAGATCATCAAATTGATATAAAAATACACAAAAAGTTAATATTAAGAGTCATATAATATATTAATGGGAAGTATTTTCACCACATAAAATAACTGAGTGTTGAATAAGGAATAAATCTCAAGAAATAAAAATGAGATGAGAAAAAATCATACAGTATGTATTGAATTTCTATGTATACGTTTAAACCACCTGTATAATAAATATATGATTATTATATATATTCCAAGGAATAATATTTATATATATCATACCATATAATATTCAATTATGACTTTATATTACATTTTTAATAATAATTCCTTGTTAGAGAAATGTTTCAGGTAATAATCACTTTGATTATCATATGTGTTTTGACTTGTTATTCTTGATCCACATACTTAGATGAAGATTTAATAATTTAAAGAAAGTAAATAAAATTATTTAAAAATCCTATATATTAATAATTTTAATATTTATAATAATCCATGTTGGATAGGATTAGGAAATGGAATACTCTATTCATTTAGACGATAGGTCATACACACGAATGAACATAGTTTCCTTTTATTATAATTTTGAAATAAAGTATATAATTAACATATATGTATATAAATATATATATTTTCATTATATTAGAATTATTATTTCTTATATTTTATATATTTTTACCAAAACAATCCGTAATACATTCCATTTAATGTGTGAATGAATCACCTCTATTTGAGGGCGTGGTAGTCCACATGTCCATAAATGATGTTATTGTATTTACATAAAATATAATGAATTAATATATATTTTATATATTAATTCTAGAAGAATAAATAAATAATAATTATAATATATATCATATAAAAATAGTGTTTCCATCATAATTCTAAACCATGAGAGGTGGTAAAGGAAAAACAGACAACATCTTTTGTGAGATGATAGTTCACCATACACAAGAATGGTATATTCATTACCCATTTGATGTATGTCAGTGTAGGTGTATGTATAAACATTGTAAAAGACCTTCTAAACATATTTTATATACTTATGATATTATATAATAATGAAATAAGAATATTAGAGTGTGTATAGAATAAAAAAAACAAAGGAGCTCGAGGAAGGATGTTACCTCTTATTTGGGTGACTCGACATGGATTTCACCAAAGAGAATTCTTGGATAGATTTATGCACAAAGTGAGGATTCTATGATGAATAGAAATATTTTGGGAGGATATTTGTGTAGTTTTTTGGTGATACTATGTGGTTTGGATGTTTTAAGGAACATGAGTATTAAATACTATTTTATAGAGGAGGATGAGTGGTGTTCTAGTAAATACCAATAGGTGATCATTATTGGGAGGTCTCCCATTACAAATGTGCTTATAAAATTGTAATATAATGGTGTAATGGGTAAGTATGTTCATCCCAAATGGCCAAAACACATAAATAAGTTAATTTTTATAATTTTATTCCTTTACCAATATGTTTCCCAGATTTTATCATTTTTTTAACAGAAAATAGTTTTATAACCTAAATAATTTAACAATTATGACTAAATTAAAGGCAGATTTATTAGAAAATATAAACCAAATTAATTAAAATATTATATAAAATTTTTAAAAAAAAATCTTTTTTTGGATGTTAATTTTAAATCAAGCACATGTGACACACGAAAACACTACTTTATCCCAAACTGAGTTGACAATGTTTTTTTTTCAATTTAACGGTCAATCTATTAACTATAAAAGACCAATTCATCCATTATTTGCCCATATTTTATATTTTCGAAAATTTTAAAATCAACTGGTAGAATATAGTATTTTTATAAATATTAATTATTTTAATAAAATTTAATTTAATGAAGATAACATTAATATAATTTTTGACATTATTTATATAATTTAATTTAAAAATATTATAAAATAATTATAGTTGTAATATATTAAATTGAAAACTATTTAAAATGATATATTCAACTTCAAAAATAATGTAACACAGTATTTTCATTTATTTATTTACATTTTATTTTTTAGTACCATTTAATTTAATTAATTATTAATTAAATAATCTATGTGTGAGCATTTGTTAAGCATTAAATGTAATTAAATCATCTTTAAATATTAAATTTATATTAACCTGATGAAAAATAATTATTTTACATTAAATATAATATTTATAACCTAAACTATGTAGCTTCTTCAATATTATAATTATTTATAAATGTTAAAGGAACATAAGTTTTTTTTTGTCTTTTTCCTAACATAACCTATTACATGGGTCAATTTCATGATCAAATGTCCTAGTAAATAAAAAATATAAATCTAAGTGGTTATATTGTATAAAGATGGGTATCCAATGGATTGTGGACAATTTTCTAGGCTTTTCCCCCCTCAGTATCACAGTATAGTCCCTTATTATGCTTAATTGTACATTAATCACTGTAATTAATTTTAATCAATTTTACTAATATTGCTGGTAAAAGAACTATGTTTATTTTATTAGAATATCAATATTAAAATAATTACATCCATGAATATTTTATTTTCCAAACTCAATTCAGTGATGTGTAAAAACTAAATTTAAATCTAATCATGGCGACACTATTAGAAAATGGTTTTTAATGTGAAATGTTCAATATTTCCTTTTGACTCTAAATCTAAATTAAAAAAAATTGTAATGAAATAAATTGAATTAATATATTGTATAATTGATCTTTTTAAATTTAACACAAATTTAAAATATTATTTAACATTAAAGTCTATTTATATTAAAATGTATCTTTCTACTATGATTTTGTATTTTCACTCTAAATTTAAGAATAAAAGTTCTAAAAAAATAAAAAAAATTCCCTGAGATAAATTTTTAATAAAAAATTAAAAAATTATGTTTATTTTGAAAAATAAAATCAATAAAACTGTCAAATCTTGTTTTAAAATTGGAGAGACATTAAAAAGAGGTAAAAATCAGTCTTGAATGTAACCCAAGATATCTCAATGTTTCATTTAGAACATGTCTTTATTGGAATAATGTATAATGAAATCTTAACATGGTTTAGTGTACAAATAAATAGTAACATGGTTCTTTCATATAACACAATATATATTTTGTATCAATTTAAATTAAAAATATCAAAAATTCTAAATTAATTTGAAAAAATATCCACACAATATCGGGGTGTTACGTTATACCCCCCTTAAATTGAATTTTGCCTCCAATTTCATCAGTGTCACCAAAAGATCAGTACTTGAAGGATAATTTCATAGAAACAGACATCATAAAAACAAATATTAAAAAATCATTTAAAATGGATAATGTGGAACCATAATGGTTACCCAAAGTAACTAATATGTAGGAGAACATAAGTGAAGATGAAAAAATTGAAATAGAAGAAAATTGTAAATAATTATAGGTATTGATAAAGATCACAGATAACAAGAAATTGGGTGATCCCGAGAAAGTTATCAATCAAAAATACATACACTAAATAAGTGTGAAAGATGTCATTTATATCATCTAAAATGATAATGATGGATCAACATTTTATTTCAATGCACTTTTCAAAAAGTAAATATTCTTAATTTATTTCATTCAATTCCTTATTCACAATCACATCTTTTAGTTGTACCTTAAACAATTCCCAATTCATCCTTTTCTCTACAGGATGATGTTAAATTTTCCATTCCGGAAGACCAAGAAGATTATGGGATCCATAAATAGATTGATAATCTATTCTGACTATATTTAGTTAACATAATATAAAAATAGTGAGAACAAGCTATCAAATATTCATAAATACTAATGTATTGAGATAATACATTAATCTCTACAACATCATCTGATGTTTAATAAAAACCATTTCACAAACATTTATCCTTGTTACCCATCCATAAGATGAAAATACATAAAATTATAATGAAGTTCTCTATGTTATATTAACTTTGATCCCACATATATCATAATGTTTCAATTGGTTGTCACATTCCAAACATATGAATACCCTCGTCATATATTCTCTTCAAACATGGTAATAACTAGAATTAACATAAATATTTTTGGAAAACATATATGAATCATTATTCCAATGATTAATGGATTTATTCCATAAATCCAAGATGTCTTAAAGTTCATTCATGATTTCATATCCTACCTTTTCAACAAATCCTTTATTAGTTCAGAGGTACAAAATTATATCCAATTTACTTTATCCATATCAGAATCTCTTTATCCATATTAAATATAATTTTTCGTCCTCATGAACATATTAAGGGTAACCTTCCCTTAGTGTAACAATAATATTAAATCAATTATATTGATCATTAGTATCATTTAACACATTCTTTTAAATACTTAAAGAAAATATTTTAAAAATAATAATAATATACATCATGATTCGTATAACATAATCTTTGAATTTCAAAACAATTTACACTTAAATCATAAAATTTTATTCTTAAACCACTACCCAAGCATCATTTAATTATTCCTCAGTACATATTTCCATGAATATAAAATATAAATAATATATTATGGTTAATTAACCATAATATAACCATGCTTACTATGTTTAATGTAAAAAATATTGGAGGAACATCCAATTTGTTTATAATGTCAATAAAAATGAATTTTTTTCTAGTTGTATAACCAATACTCATACCATTATCAGGATTCGGTTCATGGTATTCCACTTATGATGTCTATTTTCATAAATCCCATACATTCCACATCTAAAACATTCATTGTTATCCAAGTTATATCATGTCCCATCCATTGACCAAAGCAGAAATCATAGTGTGAGAAAAACTTATCTTGGTGAAAAACCACATAATCATGAAATTAACTTATAGGATTTCCAAATTATAACACCTTCATTAAAATAAACAAAACCTGAGGATTATATTTAAAGAAATCCAAGGACATATCCTATGAAATATACTAAGCTATCCCAATAATGTTTTCACATACTAATTTTTAATGGATAACTAAACATACTCTATGATTGCAACTATCAAAAACCATACCTAATATATATTTACATTATATCATTTTTGTATAATACTTAATACATTATACAAAAATATTCCCAAACACCATATTATTTTAGTTCATTTGGAAACATAGAATCACAAACACAAGTACGTAAATGAGATACAATATCTCCCACCACACACTTCATGACTAGAACCCTTATTATAAACCTCATGCATAATATATATATTAATAACCTGAAGAATGGAATCATAAAAATGGGTGAGCTTAAATTCAACATAAGGGAAAATAATGGAGTTATGTAAGAACAATCAAGATCATAATCGTAAGAGAACGTGGTCATAACATTAGAAGATCATACCCTACATATGAAAGACCATAAAAATAATCATGGATTAAATATTGTCAGTTTATAATACATGAATCATAATAGTGATAAATCATTATAGATCCATCATGAACTATAAACTAATGGAATATATGTTTGCAATGATTATATCTATAGAAATCTCTTTAATGAGTTGTGGTTAACTAATAATACCATCAACATAGTGGATCAGGAAACACCTATTTCACATATTTGGATCAGGACACACCTGTTTCCCGTAGTGGACTAGAACACATATATTTCTCATAGCATATCAAGACAAACCAGTTTCCCATAGCTGATCAAGACACACCTCTTTCTGAATTTGGATCAAGACACACTTTTTTCCCATTTTCAATCAAGGTCGTTGACATATTTCTGATTATTATATCGTGAGATATAAATCAATATCCAAATAATTTTATATATATAAAGGTCCCACCCAAATCATTAGGAAATAATACACACATGTTCCACTAGATCATAAAAAATATTATCATAACACATGAATTAAAATTGGTATCATATGCATGCAATCATATCATAACCTATTGAAAAGTGATGGGTTTCATAATAATTTCATCAAATCATAAAAAATGGAAGTAAGAAGTTTTAATAAGAATATAACCTGTGAATCTGAAATGGGTTTCCAAAACATATAACACATGAATGATAAATGGGTTTCATAAATATATAAACTATGAAAGATAAACAAGTTTCATAAACATAGTGCAATAAAATCAGAAAACATTAATTGAAATAACATGAATGGCTACAATGGATAATTTAACTATAATGATATTATTCATATAAAATGGTTTTCTATTTATTTATAATATATTGTAAATATCCTTTAAATATATTTATTGAAGAAAATATACTTTCTTCTTTGAAAAATAGTTTTAAAAACCTAAAACTATTTTGGAAAATTTTTTATTTCCAAACATATAAAGGATGCTAGAAAATATTAATTTTCTTTAAAAATAAATTTTCCTTGTAAAATAACTGAAAAGAAAATTATAAAACATTTTTATGGAATTTTTGAGAACGAGGTTTCTTTGAATAAAATATATTTATTGAAAAAAATAGAAATGATTTAATCTTTCCTTAAATTTTTTTTCTTAATTATCATATGTATAAAATATTGGATAAATTGTACTAATACACTATGAAATAATGAATAACAATAGGATAAAAAAATCATGAGTGTTCTGGAGATATGGATTGTAGTATTTCATTAATGGAATCATAATTGAAATTAATCTCAAAAATTGATGAGATTGTTGCAATGAACTCTTACTAATTAGTAACTTTGAATCCTAATACCAATTTAATTAAATAAAAATAAATAATGTTTAAAAAATGATGAAAATTATTATTTTAATTGTACTTAATTAACAATAGAAATATATATACCTCATATAATAATATAGGTGCATGACAAAACTTGTGTCTCTAAGAATGAAAATTGAGGCAAAATTACATAATTTATTTGGTAACATTCGAAACATAAACCCCAAGAAAGATATATCATAAAATCATTTTTAAATACCCATAAATGTAATGATAATATTTATATAATATATTCAATGAATGTATATACAATGCAAAAAATAAATGATTGTTGAACAAGGCATAAACTCATAGAAATATAAGTTAGATGAGAAAACCATAAATTTTTTTCTTGACTTACTTGGTTGCGCATTCAAAAATATTTTATAATAAATATATGTTTTTTATATATCTAATAAATAAATATATTCCTATATAAAATATAATATATTGTTAATTAGTGAAATTATATTACATACTTAAACAATTTCATTTTAATCAAACGTTTTTGGTAATACCGGTTTTGTTTATCTTACATATTTGGAATTGTTATTCTTGATACTATTACAGAGATCATTATTTCATTATTTAATGAATGTAAAAAATTATTTAAATATAATATAGATCATAATATAAAAATGGTGGTCATTTGAAACAGAATACAACGTTCAAGGAGATGGTAGGTTGTACATAGGAATGAAGGATATTTCCGTTTTATATTCACATTAAATGATTGAATACAAGTAACATATATATTTATAAAAAAATATTTATATTATTATTAAATAATAATTTTTATTTCATATATATTATATAATTTTACTTAATGCATCCTTAATATATAAAATTAATTGTGTGAAATAATTATATTAATTTTAAGAGGGTGTAGTTCACCCATCCACAAATGATGTTATCCTCTTTACAAATAATATAAATCTTGATGGTATGTTTTATATAATAATTACATAAGCATAAATGAATCATAAATATCATATATATCATATAAAAACTGATTTTCTATAATAATTCCCAACCATGATATGTGGTAGTGGAAAAATGAACAACATAGTTATGTGAGGCAGTAGTTTTCCGTTCAAAATAACCATTAAATCATTGCCCATTTGATGGAACATTATGTACGGGAATGTCAAAAAAATATAATTTAAAAATATCCGTATCTTGATGATACAATAGTTTTTATATAATCAGGGTATGATAAGAGTTTCTCAAGTGTACAATAAAAATTTAAAAAAGAGTTTGAAATAATATGTTACCAATTCTTTGGGTAAATCTTCTTCGTTTTCACCAAATGGATTACTTGGATGGATTTATTCCCAAAGGGAGGATCAGTGGAAAATTTTAGGGATGTTTTGAGGAGATTTTTGTATGATTTTTATGTGAAAAAGTGGATCGATAGGTGTAAGTAAGGGGAAAATTTAATGAATTTTTATAGAGGGGGATGAGTGACATTCTTTTAAATACCAAAAGTTGAATACTATTAAGAGTCATACCTTACATTATGTTTTATAGAATGAAAATATAATGTGTAAAATGGGAATTATGGTCAATCCAATCCTCCATCACAAAAAATATGTGAATTTGTATAATTTTATTCCTTAACTTACAAGTTAAACAACATTTATAATTTTGGCTTCAATTAAGGTGAAATTTTTTCTAACCTAAGTAATTCAACTATTAACTATAAATTAAAGTGTGATTTATTATAAAAAATAATGGAAAAAATTATAAATATTATACCTAATTTAATAATTAAATCCCATGTGTGTTGAAATTTAATTTTAAAACAATCTCATATAACATGCAAAAATCCTTCTTTAACTTGAACATGGCTAAAAATCCTATTCTATTTGATGGTAAATAGGCTAAAATTAAAAGGAAAATTGGTCCATTTTTGGACCATATTTTATATTTATTAACATTTGAAAAAAAATTAACGATTTATTTTTTTTATTAATTTTAATTGTTTCAATAGAATACCATTTATTGAAAATAACAATATTGTCTACTTTCACATTATTTAATTAATTTTAATTAAAAAATTTCAAAAAATTATTATAATTAAAATGTATTAATATAAAATATATGTAACAAGAAACATTCACCAACAAAAATAATGCAATATATAGCACACTACATTTACTATACATTTAATGTCTTGAGAATTATTTATTTTATTATATTATTAATTAATTAATCCATGCATTAGAGTTTCTTAAGAGTTTAATGTAATTATACTAACAATAAAAATTAAAGTTATATTACCATTAAAACGTTTTTTAAAATTTCAAAATAAATTTTTTATATAAAACTATATAGCTTATTCTAGAGTGTAAATATTTATAAATTTTAAAATAATGGAAGGATCCTTTTATTTGACTTTTTTCCTCAATTATCTTATTATATGCATCACATTCCTGAAAATATATCCAAATAAAAGATAGGGAATATAGTTGAAATATGGGTAGATAATAGATTTTGGAAAGGATTCTAGGCTATTTTGGTCATTAAGTTTAAGGTTTAGTCCATTGTCAAGAAAAAATTTACCTTAATCACAGTAATTAATTTTAATCACTATCACTAATCCTCTAGGTCAAGAAATTAATTTTATGTTATTGTTATATAAATATTAGCGTAACTAAAACTTATTATTCTCATTTTTATATATTCATTTTACAGATGTGAAAAAATTAAATTTAATAATACTCCAGAAGACGTGGCGAGAAAATGAGTTTTTAATGTTAAATGTTGAAAACGCTATCAAGAATCTATATCTAAATTAAATATAAAAATGATCCCAATGAAATTAATTGAATTAATTTATTTATAAATGATCTATATTTTCTTTAAATCAAATTTAAAATATAATTTAACATTAAAAATTATTTTAAAATGGATTTTATCATCGAAAATGCAGTATTTTTCAATATTTATTAAAAATAAAACTTTTCCAAAGAATTAAAAATTAACCCTGAGCTAATTTTGACATTATGAATTTAAAAAAGGATGATTATTTTTTATAAATAAAATTTATAAAACTCTCAAAATATGGTTTTAATATATAGGTTCCATGAAAAGGTAGTAAAACTCGGTCTTGCATCTAACATAAGTTAACTCGGTGTTATTTATAACGTAATATTATCTTAGTATATCATATAAAATGGATCAATTCCTTATGGTTACAAATATAGAAAATATTGGTTCTTTTCAATAACATAATCTATATTCAGTATTACATTAAATGGAAAAATATTATAAATCTAAAATTAATTTGAAAAACATTCACAAAATATCATGGTGCTAAAGTGAAAACCAAAAACTAATCAAGGTATGATATAAAGAATCTGTTTTTTAATCTTGGAATATATATTTCGAATTAGTAAGTATAAATAAAAATAACATAAATTCATAATTCCCATACCTTGCAGGGAAGGATGTCGTGGGTATACCATCTTTCTTAACAATTAGGTGAGGATATCTTGAATGAAGGTCAATCTTGTAAGAGTATTGATATTCTCATAATTGATCTAAAACGTCACTGATACAAGTTATATGAAACTTTTTTTATATCGATCTAATTTATATCTCGATAATCAATATAAATATGTTTAGGCCCATATTTCTTCTTAAGTGAAGAACAGGTGCACCCTAAGTAAATGCACTAGGATGTATGATTACCTTATCAAGATTCTCGTAGAGTTTCTTGTTCGATTCATGTAACTCAATTGGGACAATTATAATTAGAGTATTTTAAATCAGTTCATCAATATGGTTTATTTCAATCATAAACCAAACTTCAAAATTAAGAGGAATACAAGGAAATTATTATTGAAAGACATAAAAAAACCTTCTAAAATCGTTATATCCTAAATTTTGTGGCAGTATCTATCCTTTTTTGATATAAACCCTTCATGGAAAATAATTAAGACCCAAAATATAGAAGAAATTTATATTGGATGTTAATAATCATCCTAACCCTGATTAATGATCATATGTTCATTCAAAATACTTAGTGTAAATTCATTTCCAATGAAATTGATATGAGATATATATATATATATTAAGAGAGCTAATTCATTCCCAAAATAATATTGTACTAATAAATAGATAGAATCATCATATTTTTTGGTATAACATTCCCACAAACTTATTTAGGAAAATAGAAATAATATTTAGATACCGTCATCACTTAATGAGGAGTTTTTACTACAAAATCAATAAAAAAATTTATTTGGTGAAATCATAACATTATAAATTTCATCATATATAAAATATTTGGTTGAAACTAAGTCAAAAAAAAGTTTTAGTCAAAGAGTGGATGATATGTATACCATTCCCCAAATCAGTCTCTCAAACCTCATCAATTGTGATAGAAATGGATTTTTAATTATCTTTTTTCATGAGGTGTTTTTGGGTCCCACTATCATCAGCTGCTATTATATTTTGGAATTTATTTTGAAAGTGTCAAATCTCTATACATATAAGGAATTAAAATTCATTGGTTGATTCCTTATTATCCATTATTTTATTTTCTAACATGTTCATCCCCCATTGACAATCAATAGATCAATGACGATCATTTTCATAATTAATTTACTTTTTAGTTGTATTTATAGAATTTTATTGAATTATTTCCCCCTATTTTTATCATGTGCATGATTGGAATATCATTTCCCCTTGATATTTTCCTTTCAAGTTTCCATGAAACTTATTCTTTCTATTATTTCTATTAAAACCAAATAAAATAATTTGAGTTCCCACCCTTTATTTCTAACATCATATCACATTGAATGATTTCATCATTATTACAAAAGACTCTTATGGACAATGCTTTTTGAAATCCTGGTTTCAATAAAAAAATATAATCAATTTTTATAACATTGTTAATTCTAAATATAGAATCACAACATGAAATTCCTATAATTTTTTCTTCGTAAGTAATAATGGAATCAACATCCCTATCACTATCCTCCATAATGTCACAATCCTTCATATTACTAAGAGTTTGAGGAAATCATTTTTTTTCGAAATACCCTACCAAATTAATCCACATACATTTATTTAAATTATTTATATTTTCTCAAGTCTTTGATAATATTCTACCATTGATATAGTTCAACATTCAAGCGATATATTTCAAAGGAAATAATTCATTGGGTTTTAGAACTAAATAATGTATAATATATTTTTCATAACATTGGTCTATTTCTCAATATCCAGTAGATAAGAAGACCCATGTAAGAAGGGTGGGTGTTATCACCAAAAAAGACTCAATGGAATGTTCATCCCTCCATAGTTTAGCTTGAAGCTCCAAATGGTCCATGTTACCACATATAACATGAGGGTGCTGAGAGAGAATATTAATAAGATATTACATACAGTATTCAAATTTATATTTTGGCACTTGAGGATTATCATTTCATTGACCATAGATTTTTTTCACATGATTTCTTCTGCTTCCATCCATTGAAAAAATAAAACACATAGTTCAATCATAAAAATACAATGAAAAAATCACGACACCTTCTTAAAGATCTAAAAACCAGTAGGGTCAACCAAATCCATCCATGAAAATTATCTATTTAAATATATTATAGTGATTCAAAAATAAAATGATACTAAACCCATGAAGATACTGGAATACTGTAATAATTGTTTCACTTAAGGGAATATTCACCATGCCCCATAATGATGATCGAGATATACTCTACCAACTATTACAATGTTATTTCCCATACAAGAATTTGTACCAAAACCATTTCCACTTGTAGTATCCATATTGAGATATATTATTATGAAAATAGTATAATCAATTCATTATAAAAACATTTATGATGAAATCTAGTACATTGATTTAACTCTAATGTTTTCACCAACAGTTTCTTTCTATATTCTCTAAATATTAAATAAACCCTACTATTATACATACTGAAATGACCCAAAAACAATATATAATTATTAAATAATATTCGATTAATATTCAATGAATTTTATAGTAATAATCACTTGAGGGTATTAAATTTTTAGTGTCTTAAGAGTGTATATTTATTAAAATTTTATAAATGTGAAATATTCATCTTCTCAAACAACAATATTTACATAAGATACCTTTTATAGTCACATCTCACATATAACCTTCCATAAAAACAATGGGATGGAAAAATTAAGAAATGGTGTGCACAGATTCTCAAAAGGGGTAAAAATGGAAGATATCACTCGTTATAGGAAATTATGGTCAAAATTTTACAACAAAATACCTAATTTCATATTATCAACATAAAATATTCATAAAGGGAACTAACATAAGATCATAATATCTAAAATAAATACATGTATATAAGTGTGATCAATAATATTGTCAAAGTAGTAATAAATATTGATAATTCATAATATAATCTTATGAAATCATAATAATAAGAAATCTTAATCCTTTGATCATAGATAAATGAAATAATTTCCATGCATAATATTTTGAGCATAGCTTGAAAGAAATCGTACCCACTCAAAAAATTGTAACAAATCCATTTGAAATAATTTCAATTCACACCACCACCACCACCGCCATCATCATCTCATGTGGTATAAATATTACTTATCCCAATTCATTGGAGGCCTATAAGACACCCAACCATTATATACTCATAATTTATTCATATAAATGTCACACGAGCAATAATTTTTTTTGTCATATCATCATATCATAACCCGTGAAAAATATGTGGGGTTCATAAAAATTTCATCCCCACAATCATATAACATCTATATAATGAATAATTACAGTATTTTTTACCATATACCCATGGAATTTTAATTTATGTGAAATTATATTATTATAGATGATAAATGTTTTTACATGATCTGTTGAATATTTCTTAAGGAAAATGAACTTTTCATTTTGAAACCACTTAATTAAAATATAAAAGTATAAAAAATATTATTGAGAATTTTTTATTTGAAAATAGTAATGTAAATATTAAAAGTAAACAAAAAAAATTTATTTTCCATGATTGTGGGAGTTTTTTTAATTTCTAGTTTTTTAAAACAATTATTATTTTCAGTTTTTTTTCATAAATATAAATACTCCCTCATTTGAAGAATAACATGAAGATTAACTTGGGAAATAAGTATAAAATTTAAAACATGTTTAAAAGGATATTAGCTAATAATTTTATAATATTTATTCCATCCTTGGATATATCTGAAAGGAAATATAAAAATTAAAGATAAATATTCACAACTGAATTGAAAACAAGGTTAGTTTTTTATTAAAAATTATTTTCGTATCTTTAGTACCTAATCCAAAGAAATATTATAATTTTTTATTTTATATAAATAATAATAGGACAATATATATTATATTTTTTATCAGATAATTATCACAGAATTTTCTCAATGGAAATTCAATCATATATTGTTACATTTAAATGGGTATTGAAACAAAATCTATTACCTCAAGTCACATCTTTTTTCATACAAATTTGAACATATTAAATAAAAAATATTTTTTTATGAAATATATTAAATAAAAATATTATTTTTTGTAATAATATATATTATTTACATATAATATTCTATCATCCATTTATTGACAATTATTTATTAAAATCACTATTCTGGGTGATAACTTATTCATTTATCATTAGTGTTTTGGTTCAGTTTTATGGATCCTTTAAATTTTATCATGGTTCCATAATATTCATAATATAAATCTAGATATAAATATAATATATATTCATTATATAAATATTTATAATCTATTAAAAAATTATATATAGAAAAAATTATTTATATTGTTTATAGAGATGGTCAACTTTATGTATATAAGAATTTTGTTTTCATTTTACACTAAAAGAGACAATAAAAAGATAAATAATGTTTCATCATTAATGAAAACATTAATACCAAAAATATCATATATAAAGGATAGTTCCACAATTATATAGTTCCATATAAATTTGTTTTAAAAAATTAATTATACTGGTACATGGTGGCAATAATATGTACATACATACAAGTGATGTTTTCATTTTATATGCGATGTAATAGAGGTAGATAATGGTTGTTCTTTAGAAATAATAACAAATCAGTAAATTTAATATTAATATGTTATTATTTTATAATGAAAACCATATATTTTTTGTATTTAGAAGATGAAATAAATTTGAATGGAATTATTAATAGTTATACCTTTCCATTGAGAAAATATAATGGAATTACACCTTTTTCCATGAAAGGTTGGTATTTTGGAAAGAAAATTAGGAATATGATGTTGGTAAGGAAGTTATAAAGGTATTCTGGAACGTATTATATAATATATTATGATCAAAATATGTGAGGAATAGGGGATAAGGGGATCCCTTTTGTAGGGGAGGAGAGGGGAACACATATAATTACATAATATATTAAATTAATATAAATTAATTTTCAGGTTCACATATGACAACCATGCTCATTATTTCATACTTAAAAATCATTTATTACATAAAAATCACTTTATAAAACATAGAATATTGATATTCTAGTGTCTATGGGGCTCATGATCATTACATAACAATGTAAAACATTAAATACAACATTATTATTGAAAACATCCTTAACTTGACCACTACATTCCCTCGTACTTAACATTGCATGGGATAACCTGAGGATATGCATAAGAAAAGGGTGAGCTATAAATCCCTGTAAGGGAATAAACATGGAATAACATGAGGGATAAAATAAATGTTATTCAATAGGAATATCAATATAGAACAATAGAGACATGAACATAAATTCCTGAGAAAGCATGATAATCACAACCTGGAAATGTGGAAACAACACTTAACATGGAATTAGCATGAGCCAAGGCTTATTGCACAAGGAGAATTAGTAAACCCTCATTTCACATGAATCATGAGTAAACCCTAATTTCACTTGAAATATAATGAGTCAACACTCATGGAACATGAAATATCATGATACTATACATTACCCAATGCATTAGAGCGCTATTAGGGCGCACCCTTCTTAAACATTTAATTTCAAGCATATATTGGTCCACATGGATCATATAACAAAGAATAAGTCCACATAATAAGTCATTACATGAATAATTAATGTGTAATAAATACATTAATGTTCCATTCAATATTCATATGTGAATATTGGTGAATACCATTGATAGATACATTGATATGGAATTCACTACATAATGGTCTTGGCTTGGAAAAATGAAGTGCAATTTCGGCAGCATAACAACGTGACATAAGGATTCATAAAAATGGTTTATGAGAGATAAATGGGTATCTAAGAATATATACATGATATAGAGAGTAGAGGGGTCATATAGATTCATTTACCAAAAAATGTAATGAAAAAATAGATGCATAATACAAACGAATTACTTTGATGTAAAGGAGGAGAGAGAAATCCCTTTTGGAATTTTGAAATGGTAGCAGGTGTACATGGGTGGAATTCATGAGAGATAAAGGGGTCTCCCATCATGAAAACATAAAGAGGGTAGTATGGGGGAGGTGAAAAATCATACCCCAACATATTTATTTTAAAATAAAAGTGCATAACAACTTAATGATAATTGGACAAAAAGAGAAAGGAAGAAATCCCATACTTGGAAGTTTGATCCCAATGGCTTGGGAGAGGATTGAGAGAGGCTTATTTGGAGATTGGGGCACATTTGGAGGATTTTAGATAGGGTAAGGAAGGGGTTGGTCGAACTCCAAATTCATTGATTGAAGAATAAGAGGGATCTTGGGTGGATTTATAATGGAAAGGAGGGGAAATTCATTATTATTTAGGTTTGGGACACCTCACATTAAACTAATCAATACTAAAAACAAGTCCATGGTTTTTGAAAATGGTTTTTTCCAATGGGGAGTGGAAAACAATATTTTATGATGCCAATGGACAGGCTTTTTAAAATAATAGGGTGCCTTATGTGGAGGTGAGTCACACTATCAAGGAAGATAATTTAAAAAGGAAAAATGTTTTATAAGCATTGAAAGGTCCACAAAGGCTTTCTAAAATAAATCAAACAAATCCAAAATCACATTTTATTAATTTTAAAACATATATTGGCCTAAAATAATCATTATATTATTTTATTACATCACTATTGGGTCATTATGATGTCATAAAACACGATATTTAATTTTTACCCAAAAATTCAACTGTCTCAGAAAATTATGAAAAATTCACCGTTAGAAAATGTTGACGTCCTGGTTCCAGAAATAATACTCATTTTACCAAAATAACTTTTTAAATATGTGAATATTTACTTTTAAAATAAAAAACATCATTGATAATAAAATTCATTGGTTTTGAAAAAAACATCACTCCAACATTAATAAAAATTTAAATTGCATTCATAAAAAATTATCAATAATTTATCTTTGAAAAAAAGTAATGTATTATTATTTATTAGAATATTATTTAATTAAAAAATCCATTAATTAAAACAAATTGATTTCTTAGTATAATATTAACTAAATTTTTTTTTTGCTTTAAAAACTATTTACAAAGTAACAATGATAAAAATAATGCACATTCTATATAAAAAATAATGTACATAGTAATAGTGCTAGGGTCTTATTACATACCCCCTTCTAACACCCGTATAAGACTGAAGGGTAAGGTGTGCGATGCTGACATACAATTATGGTGGTTTGGATAACAACGCTTGGGTGGTAATCCTTATTAACATCCACTTCTCCCATAGTCAGTTCTGCTGAAGCTTAACGTGTTTAAGCTTGGCATGGGCTTAGTCCAGAGAGAAGCCCAATGATGCTACCTCCTTTCCGAGCTCTCACAAATGGGCTTCGTATGGGGAATGTCTACTGGATGAAGCCATAACTGCCTTTTTCTGATTAAATTGGATTTGTTAAAGCCCTATATTTCCATTTATCATGTGATTACTGGTCAACGACTATATTAGAAATGTTCACAATTGTTAAGAGTATTTTAAAATAAAAAAATAAAAAACCAATAAAGGACACAATTTATATAACCATAATAATACATTTAATTAGATCAAGGGGTATTTACATTAGTGAATGTTTGGTTCATTACAATCATCCACCCTTAAGAAATTTTACAATCAAAATCTGATTTTCCCCTCTAAAATATATGATAACTTTGCTTTATCACTTCCTCTGATTCCCATGTCACTTCTTCAAACTTGTGTTTTCTCTACAACACCTTGACAAGGGGAATTATCTTATTTCATAGAAAATTCTCTCTAAAATCTAAGATCATCAGTGGTTTCTCCTCATAGAAAAGATCATCCACTAATTATACTACCTCTGAAGAGAGTACATGTGAAGGGTATGGTATGTATTTATTTAAGAGGGATACATGAATAACATCATGTACTTTGTCTATGGTAGGTGGAGGTACTAGACAATAAGACACATCCCGACATGATCAATAATTTCAATGGGGCTGATGTACCTTGGGCTTAACTTCCCTTTCTTTCCAAACCTCATGACATTCTTCCACGGAGATATGCATAGAAATACCATGTCTCCAACATTAAACTCACGGTCTCATCAACAGTTATTGGCATCACTCTTCTGCCGACTCTAGCCTACCTTGATATGATATTGAATGTTTTTCAGCTTCTCCACCATTTCATCAACAATTTCATGTCCTAGAAGCATAGGCATACCGAATTCATCCCAACACATCGGTGTTCTGAAACGCTTACCATATAAGGCTTCATAAGGTTCCGTTTAGATGTTTGAGTGGAAAATATTATTATAAGAGAATTCAACTTGTAGAAGATGTTGGTCCTACCCTCCATTGAAGTCCATAGAACATGATCTCTACATATCCTATAGTGTCAGAATAGTTTTCTTAGATTGGCCATCCGTTTGAGGATGATAGACCGTACTAAAGTTTAGTTCATTATCCAGAGCATTTTGAAGACTCTTCCAAAAAATAGAGGTGAATCCTAGATGTTGATCAGATAAAATAAGTAGTGTTACTCCATACAACCTTACCACATCACTAATATATATCTGTGCCAGTTGATCCAATGAGAAATCCTCCCAAATTGAAATAATGTGTGCATAAGTTGTAAGATGATCCACTACAACCCATATTGCATTGTTGCCTTTGAATGTTTTCGGAAGTCCGGTGGCAATGTCCATGGTGATGTTCTTCCATTTCTATAGAGGTATGGAAAATGGTTGCATCACCCCCTTAGACTTATACCACTCTACCTTCACTTGCTGACACACCAGGAACGTTGATGTATTCTCAATGATCCCCTTCTTCATATTATCCCACCATTAATGGTCTTGGAGATCTCGAAAAAAAATTTTGATTCTAGGGTGAAAAGAGAAATTTTAACAATGTGAATCATCAAAAAGTTCCTTCTTCAACTCTGAACTAGATGGAACACATTGTCTCTTCCAAAATATCACAATTCAATCTTCATGAACATTGAACATCAAGGATTTATTTCTTTTGATAGCTTCCACATTCTTTTGAATTCCCACATCATCCTTTTGAGAATCCTTTATCCTTTCTAAAAGAGATGGTTGAGTAATCAGTTGTGAAAGGATTGATGATCTTCCCTTATTTATGATTCCATGTCCATATTCATCAAATCTAAGAAGATTTCATCCTTCTCAATTCCCATCAGTGATAGAATCACTGGGTCCTTTCTACTTAGAGCACCCACCACCTAGTTGTCTTTCCAAGGGTGGTAATTGATTGAGTAGACATTTTCTTTGATCTGCTCTAACCATCTTTTTTAGTTCATGTTCAACTCTTTCTATGTGAATATATACTTGAGTATTTTATCATCGGTATATATTTAACACATCTCCCCAAAGGGATAATGCTGCCGAATTTTTAAAGTGAAGATCCATGCAGCCAACTCTAAATCATGTGTTGGATAATACTACTCATGAACATTCAAATGCATTGAAGCATAGGTAATGACTTTTTCATTTCTCATCAATACACATCCCATTCCCTTCTTCGATGCATCACTGAATACCACAAAATGTTCTCCACATGTGGGTAAAGTGAGCATAGGCACAGTAATAAGACTCATTTTTATCTCCTTGATGATTTTTCACATTCATAACACAAAGAAAACTTAACTCCCTTCCATGTTTTCTTGGTAAGAGGGTTGGAAAATAGTGAGAAATTTCTCACAAATCGCCGATAAAATCCAACTAACCCCAAGAAGCTATAGATATCCATTGCTGATGTTTGCCTCGACCATCCCTCTATTGCATCTATTTTGTAGGGATCCATAGATATCACATTTCTTGTGATGATATGGCCGATGAATGAGACCTCCTTCTACCAAAACTCACACTTTATGTACATTGCATAGAGCTTCTCCTTCAGTAAGGTCTGTAGTACAGTTCATAGATTCTCCACATGATCCTCATTAGTTTTGGTGTATATCATAATATCATCTACAAATACTACTACAAATTTGACAAGGTAATCCCTAAAGACTCTATTAATAAAGTCCATGATGATTGATGGAGCACTAGTGAGTCCAAAAGGCATTACAAGGAATTCATAGTGCCCATATCTTGTATGAAAAGAATTCTTGGGGATTTCTTCCTTCTTTACCCTTACATGATAATATCTCAACCGTAAATCCCCCTTAGAGAAGTATTGTGCTCCACGTAGCTAATCGAACAAGTAATCATTTCGTCTAAGAGGATAATTGTTCTTTATCGTGATTTTGTTAATCTCATGATAATTGATGAAAAGGCACATTGACCCATCCTTATTCTTGGCGAAGAGTACTGGTGCACCCCATGGTGAAGCACTTGGGTGTATAAAACCTTAATCCAGATTCTTCTATAGTTTATTCTTCAGCTCCTCAAGCCCCACAACAACCATTCAATACTGAGTCTAGGATATTAGCAACACCCTTGGTATATGATCAATTGAAAATTCAACAACTCTTCTTGGAGGAAGACCAAGAAATTCTTAGGGGAAAACGTTAATGAATTCCCTCACAATAGACATGAATTCATGGATGGATTCCTCCTTATATTCAATCATCTGAGTCAGATATGTGTGCTCATAAGGCAATAATATCCACACATTAGATGATAGAGATAAAGAAGATTCATCTTCCTCATTACACTTGTACAGAATCAGGGGTCGATTCTGCACATAGAGACTGATTTTCCTCTCACGGAAATTTATGATTTCTCTATATATGGAAAACCAATCCATGCTATGAATTTCATGAAATTCCACCAGAGGGTGTGTGAAGAGGTTCTCTGGGAAATTAAATCCATATATTATGATAGGGGAGGAGTTATATTCAAGTGATGCAATGATTTCCCCATTTTCCGTACTCCTCGACATATTTACTTCCATAATTTGTGGTGGTGCTGGGATTGTTCTACTAATAATTGGGATATTAAAGAATGTATTGAACCTGAATCAAAAAGTATGTTCACTATTCTTGAATGAATAACTAGCGTACCTGCCACCACATTATTGATGGGGTTCACTTTAGCAGTAGTGATGGCAATAGATCACCCTTTCTTCCTTGGAGGTTGTTGGTTGCCTCCTAAAACCCATGGCATAGGGAACTGATTTGCAAGATTCCCTAGTTCATTGAAGTTTTAGTAATGAATTTTTTTGAGAGTCACATAGAGTGCTCCTCCCACTATCACAACCAGAGGTTTTTCATAACGATAATTAATAGCTAGGTTCCCTTTTTTCCACTACTAAATCATTTCGTTGCCCCCTTCAAGAAATATACAGGGTGACTCATTCTACACCTTTGGAAAGTGGGGTTCTAGATCTTCTTATCACTATTAGACTTATCCATTGAAGAGACACCATTTAAGTCCACCTTATGCTTCTTATCCCAATTACACCCCTAAGATTCTATAATCTTTATTTTGTCCTAGAGGGTTCATCAAAAAATTTCCTTAGAGCGGTTAAAGTCACAGATCATAATGGCTTTCAGTAGGCTAGTTTTCAACTCACCAAATAAGTGGACAACCATGCATTAGGGGGTGGGGGGGGGGGGGAGGGTAATGACAATGCTAGAGTCTTATCGTGCAAGCCTTGTGATGTTTTCCTCATATGCTTTGACATTTTTTTATCTTTTGGCTTGAGGGCATGGTAGTCCCTTTCCATCTTTGGTTAGAGGGTGTAAGGAAAATAATTATTGAAAAACCTCTTGTGGAAATCCTTCCATTATAATTCCTCAATCTCCTACTCAGGCATTGTATTTTTGATCAACATCCACCATTGATCAGATTCACCCTCCATATGATAAGCTGCCAGGATAACCTTCTCTTGTTTAGAACATTTAAGGATGGAGAAGATATTTTTAATAGATTTTATCCATTGTTCAGCGATCGAGGGATCATATGTTCCATTAAAATTAGGAGACCTTTATCTCATGAAGATCTCTATAGAAACTTGTTATTCCTTCTGGGGGGGGGGTTGAACATTCATCTTGACCCATGTTTCTATGCAAATCTTGAGTTCACTGAGAGAGAAGGGTGACAATGTTCCCAATTCCCGCTCCCATCGGATTGGGAATCTCATTAGCACAATCATCACATTGATCTTCACATCGGTTGTCAGCCCGAGTCATCATATTATCGAACATAGTATGGAATAAAAGGAAAGTTAGGGGTAACACATAAAGGGTAATCCAAGGATAAAATTGATGACATATAAATAACTTTTATTTCCATAACTTATGAATCTATAGGCTTCAGATCTACTTTCTAAATAATATTCTTAGAGGAATTTTTTTATTCCTTTAATAATGGTTCATACTAATCTTGTGAATTTACCAACGTGTATCCCCTAGGTGTGTTACAACCAAGAGTGAATTAAGGCCCGTTTTCATGTATTAGGATACCCCTGGTCATGCCTGAATCTCCTTGTCGGGGTTTTCACCCCGAGGTACATCTGTACTAGAGCCGCCTCTACATTCTTGTATTTAGATAGGGATGTATTTTATTGATAAGACACATACTTAATTTCCACCAAAACATAGGTATGTTTTTATTATACTTAGTCTTTCCTCTATGGCTTTACGAGGGTTTTCTAATCGTAATCCCAAAAATAACTAATCCTATCCTCTGATACCAACTATGACAACCCTGCTCTTTATTTCTTACTTAAACATGATTTATTACATAAACATAACTTGATACAACATAGAATATCAAGAGGTCTAGTGAAATTAGAGATTAGGATCCTTACATAATAACTTAAAACATGAAATAAAACATCATTATTGAAAACATCATTTACATGACCACTACATTATCTTGTACTTAGCTTTGCATGGGATAACCTGAGGACACGCATAAGAAAAGGGTGAGATATAAATCCCAATAAGGGAATAAACATGGAATAAAATGAGGGATAAAGTATATGTTATAAAATAGGCATATCAATAATTCACATGAGAAACATGAACATAAAGGCATAATATATCATGATAATCATAACATGGAAATGTGGTAACAACACTTAACATGGAATTAGCATGAGTCGAGGCTCGTTGCACATGGAGCATGAGTAAGCCCTCATTTCACATGATGCACGATTAAACCCTCTTTTAACATGAATTACAAAGGGTCAAAAATTATAAAAAATGATGTATCATGATACTATACATTACCCAATGCATTATAATGCTATCGGGGTGCACCCTTCATAAACATTTCATTTCATGCATAAGTGCGCCACACGGATCACATAACATGGAATCAATCAACGTCATTATTTATTACACAATTAAGTAATGTGGAATAAATAAATGATAGTAACATTAAATATTTATATGTTCATAAATGTGAATACCCATGATTGATAAATTGTTATGGTATTCACTACACAATGTTCTTGGCTTCAAAAAATGTAGTGTAATTTCGGCAGCATAACTGTGTGACAAAAGGATTCATGAAAATGGATGATGAGAGAGATATGGGTGTCTCATCATATGTACATGAACTGGAAAGTAAGAGGTTCATATATATACATGCCCCAACAAACGTAATTTAATTTAGATGCATAATAAAAAATAATTACTTGGATGTAAAATAGGAGAGAGAAATCCCTCACAGAATTTCGGCATGGTAACAGGTATACATGGGAGGAATTAATGAGAGAGAATTGTGCCTCCCATAATACAAAAATAAATGGGAATATATATTTGAGGTTCAAAATCAAACCACAATATTTTTAATTGAATACAAAAGGGCATAACAACTTAAAGAAAATCGTACAAAAAGAGGAAGAAGAAATCCATTACTTGGAAGTGTGATCCCAAAGGCTTGGGAGAGGCTTGAGAGAGGATTCTTGGGAGCTTGGGGCACCTTGGGAGGATTATAGAGAGATGAGGGGAGGGGTTTGAAAAACTCAAAAGGCTTGGGTGAAGAGGAAGTGGGAGCATGGGTGGGTTTATATAGGAAAGGAGGGGAATTCTTTATTATTTTGGTTTTTGACATCACACATTATACTAATCAAAAACAAAAACCAGCCCATGGTTTTTCCATGGTTTTTTCCAATGGGGAGTGGAAAAAAATAATTAATGAGGCCATTGGATGAACTTCTTAAAATAATAGGGTGGCTTATGTTGAGGTGAGTCTTACTCTCAAGGAAAACAATTTAAAAAGTAAAAATGTTTTATAAGCCTTGAAGGGTCAACTAAGGCTTTTTAAATTAAATCAAACAAAACCAAAGTCACATTTTTATAATGGTAAAACATATATTGTCTAAACATAAAGTTTATATTATTTTATTACATTACTATTGGGTCATTATGATGTCATAAAACATGGTATTTAATTTTTACCTAAAAATTTGAGTGTCTTAGAAAAATATGAAATATTAATTGTTTGATAATTTCAACATACTAATTACCAAAATAAAGTTCATTTTATTTAAAAAAATTATATATATGTGATTTATTAATTTTAAAATAAAAATTGTCATTTATCAAAAACTCATGGGTTTTGACAAAAACATCTTTCCATTCTTAATAAATATTATATTTTCATTCATAAAAATTGAAGAATAATTTATATTTAACAAAAAGTAATTTATTAATAATTTATTAAAATAATATTTAATAAAAAATCCATTAGTTCATCAAAATAATTTTCTTAATTATTTATTAACTAAAAATACTATTTGTTCTTTAAAAACAATTTAGAATGTAACAATAGTAAAATGAATGCACATTATTTATACAAAAATAATGTACATAATTGTCATGCTAGAGTATTGTTACATAACCCCTTCTAACACCCACATAAGACTGAAGGGTAAGGTGTGCGATGGAGACAGACTCTTGGGGTGGCTCGGATAACAATGCTTGGGTGGTAATCTCTTTTTACGTCAACATCTATCATAGTTGGTTCCACTCATGCTTAATCTGTTCAAGATCGGTTTGGGTATGGTAATACTGATGATTCCATCTAATTTCCAAGCTCCGACAAATGGGCTTCGTATGGGGAAAGTCTACTGGTTGAGGACATCGCTTCCTTTGTCTGAGTAAATTTTATATGTTAAAGCCTTGTATATATACTAATTAGGTGATCATTAGTCAACGACTATATTAGAAATGGTCACAATTAATAAAAGTATTTTAAAATCTAAAAACATAAAACCAATGAAGTTTACATTTAATATAACCATAGTGATACATTTAATTGGATCCAGAGGAATTTCCATTAATGGATGTATGGGTCATTACATCACCTAGATAAAAATTTATATATTTATAAGATACGATGCGTATATTTCTAAATCACATGATAATATAAATGTTTTACATTTTTTGTGATGTTTTTACCATTATCTATTTGTTTTAACCTGCCATTAACCATTTTGACAATTACAACAATAACAAAATTTTCAATACTTTAAGAGTCA
Source organism: Viscum album (assembly GCA_963277665.1). Classification (NCBI taxonomy): domain Eukaryota; kingdom Viridiplantae; phylum Streptophyta; class Magnoliopsida; order Santalales; family Viscaceae; genus Viscum; species Viscum album. The sequence continues at coordinate 1,837,460,182 of OY728137.1, read as the reverse complement.
TAAATGATACCATAAATGGCAAAAGTGACCAATAAAAAGACCTTGGCTAAAATTATTAACCATATACCATTAACATATCCATATATTATTTTTTATAAATTTCAAATCATTTAATATGATATTATGTTACAAAAGATACCCTTAATGTTTTTAAGACTATTCCCAACGTATAACATTAAATAAAATATTTTTAAATAGAATTTAAATATTAAAATTTAAAACACAAAAATTAATTTATATTTTTTAAAATAATTTATTAGAAGAAAATAATTTACTCATGTTTTAATAATTTTAAAAATCATTTATTTTATTATTTTTATAATTAAATATACACTCTTTCAGTGTTGTTTAATTATTTAAGTAAAATTTTTAATGACTATATAATAAAATGAAATAACTATGACAAAAAAATAAAATAATTTAAATTTTAATAATTAATTTATAACTAAACATAAACTCATTTTATCATTATGTTTTTTATATATATTATAGTTTAGAGAGTTCCATTTTTTTATTTCCTATTCATTATATAATTTAATGGTCATAAATATTGATGAATATATCCATGTGGTAATATATTCAATAAATATATTTAAATAGATGAAATACACTCTTCTAATATGGTAAAGTAATTTGTACAATAAATTTTAAATCCATCTACCAATATTTTAACCTTATTTTACCCATTTTACCCTTACCAAGGTGAAAACTATTTACCAAGGATATTATTCAGAATGACCAAAACTAAGAGGTATATTTTTAACAAATTTTAGCTTCATAATACCAAAAACTGGATGCACCTATTAAGATTATATTCATTATAGTGGTATAAAATCGATTTATAATAAGTTCACAATATGATACAAAACACGTTTTCAGAAAAAACGTATTTTAAAATAAAATTGGATTTTTTATTATTCAATAACAAGTAAAAAAATATATTATTAATAAAATATTTAATTGAATATATTTTCATTTATTAAAATTAAAATTATTGATAAATAGTGACTAATTTAATTTATTAGGATAACAACACATTGCATGAAAAAAATATGTTTTTTAGAAAAAAAACTATTTTATTTTCATATGATTTTATGTTTATTTCTCATGAATTGGTAATGAATAAATTAATTTTAGAAATGTTTTGTAAAATATTGTATTTTTCTAAGAACATATCTCTTGATTTATTCTTGAACCTCCTTTGGTTGTGTTTTCTTTTGCTCTTTAATCCGTGGTGGTCTAGTTACATTTGGGGATAAAGAGCATTTGCTGAGAAAAATGATCAAATGGTCTTGAAAGTTTGTTTTTTTTATTCAATGGAATCTAGATATAAATCTATCAAAGGGATTACAATAGTTTTAAATGGGATTGGATTTCCTAGTTTTTGGTTTGGGTTTGTCCATCAGATGCTTATCTAAGAGATATCTTTTGGATATTTTCCCATCATGAATGATTTATATGATGTGAATATTTTACAAGGTAGATTACATGAATTGGGATTGATCATGAAACACTTAAACACAGTGAAATTGGTTCGCCTTATGAAAAGTTTTTCTAAGGTTAATTTAAAAAGAGGAGTCCATTTTTATATGATATCATAAAAATTTATAAATTCACATCGTGAAAGGGATTCACATCTTGAATATCATTAGATGTTAGGTTCTAACTGACATTATGAAAATAAATTAGTTTCATTCCTAGTGAATCCTTAGGTCTCAAACCCTATGGTTACTCCATGTAATTTTTGGAGAGATTCTTTCCCTTTTAGATATCAAAATCTATTTTTAATTTCTAGTGAGTTCCTTATATTTGTGTTTAACATTCTTCCACTATTCTACAATATAGTTGTGTGATCTCTTTATCACCATCAAATCTGGTAATGAACAAGATTTTTGTGTGATATTAGTTTTTCCTTTTGAACTCCTCTATCTTCTTCATCTTCGGTTTTATCTATTAGAAATGTTGAATTGATCACTAAATAATGGTAGGTTTTCTTGATTGATTCCATATAAAATATTTCATTTTTTATGTATGCTAAGTATTTTGTGATTTGGTAGAGACAATGTTTATGTTAACTTAATGAATAAAGGGTGATGATAATCATGTGTCTATACTACTTTGTGGATCCCTTTTAAAGTTATAGAGTAGATTCCTGGATTGTGACTACCTATATGGTGATCCTATCCTTGAAAAAAATTATTAGATAATGGGATAAAATATATTTTAGCATTAAATAATACATCAGGTTATTATTTGTGATAGATTCAATAGGGAAAATGGATTACATGTTTATATAAATGACTGGTGACAATTTCATGTGATATGGGAGTGTATACTTCCATAATAATGTCTTAACTTATAACACACGGAATGAAAGTGTAATTGAAAGACAAATCATAACTGGCTTGATTGATCATTGTGGCTTATGATGTTATGTTGTTTTATTCATTCAATTATAAATTATGTTGTGAATCATTAAAAAAATAATATAGATGGAATTGACCAACATAATATTGAAATTATTTTATATAGGACTTGGCCCTGTTATGATGTAATGCTTATAGGTATTAGCCAGGTTAAACATTAATGATTATATAGAGGTTTTGGACCAGTTTCGCGAGGAAAGGATTTTAGTATGGGCATGGCCTGATGATGTTGTAATGATTAAAGGGATTGTACTGATTATGATGTAATGTTTTTTAAAAGGGTTTTCCAAATTATAATATAAATTTTATAGTGATAATCCTGGTTGTGATGAAGTTATTATATTAAGTGTTTTTTCTTTCTATGTTAATATGGTAGGGATATGTGGTTACAACTGTCATAGTTATGCTTCATGTATAAGGGCAATAAAATATGTTTGAAAATTAGTTTGATTTTTTTATTATATTAATTTATTACTTAATACTTCTATTATTAATTTATTGTATGCAGTCACTATTAGACTAATTTTTTTAGACACAATGATGTCAACCTAATTTTTTTTTAATCACACCCAATTTAGCATGATATTTGGTACTAGATAAGATTACATTGATATAGGTTCGGTGAATGTATTGGTACCGCAATGTGGATTGTTTCCTTCTGGAAGGTATATATTTTGGAGACATGGTTAAACATTGGTTCAAGACCAAAATATATTGAGGCTATTTTTTTAACCTTTTTATTTTATCTATATGAATTGAAAAATGTCATTTATTTACATTTCATCCTCTCATTACACAATTCATTATTATTCAATTTACATGGTTCATCATTTATCATTTGGTTGTACGAGGCACTATTTTCACTATTTCCATTACTCTATTATTTTTTATTTCAGTTGTATTACAACTATGTACAAAGGGATACACTCTCCCCAATATTCTTTATACAACCCCACTAATAGTATGAAATACATTATCCTATATAAAGGAACACATGAGGTCCAACAGTCAAATTTATCTTTCCACATGAGAGAGATCTAGATCTGGGGACATTATAAATTGGTATAAGATGTTCAGGTTTTATTTGTTCAATTTTATTATAATTTGGGATGTGTAGAATGTAGACTAGGATGTTTCAAGACTTGTTAATATGATTTTTCATGGGAGTAACTGACCCTTGTATGGTGGAAAATATGATGGCCTAGGGTTAAGATTTTAATTCATGATTTTCTCTTATCAATTTTGATATTATTTCACCTTAGGTTATTGACATGTTTTGTGATGTTATTATTTATGGAGATTTACCCTAATGGCCTAATATGGATTGAGATGAGTATACATGAATCATGTTATGAACATAAGGATATATATTAACATGAATTGTTCATGATAAAAAAATATCCATTTTATGTGATAAAATTTCCTATATGATCTATGAAATGAGACAATTTTTATATTTAGTAAATGAAATTAACAAACTGTTATGTCGGGAAAAAATAACTTATTAACCAATTTTTAAATATTACAATATCGAGTGTTTATATATTATTTTAAACTTTGTGGTTGACCTTATTTTCATCTAGGGTTCTATGGATTGTGTCATTTTTATAGAGAAAATGTCTCATCATCTTCAATAAATTGAGGGTTTAGAGAGTGGAAATAAGCACCCTCCTAACATAGCTAAACCAGATATTCTAATAAATCATAATGATAAAATTAATGTTAATAATGATGAAATACTCCCAAGGGTCATTCAATCCATGTACATGAATACATTTTACATGATAACTTCATTTTTTGGGATCACAGGGGAGTTTCAGCTGAAATATCCACATATGTTCACAAGGGAGGGAGGCTCCCCGACAACTGACTTATGGATAATGTTAGTCCATATGAGATTCAAAATACATGATACACCTACATATATGAGAATTAAGATTACTAAAAACACAATTCATGGTCCAACCAATAATTTTTCGGACACTTTAGAGGAAGGGGGATGCAAGATAAATTATCCCGGAATAAATTAAAGATGATTTTATTGAACCACATATACCTAGAGATTTTGAAGGATGAGAAGGATCATGAGTTAATTCCCCTAAGGGGGAAGGGAATTTTGATGACCAAATATAATTTAATTTTCACTAAAATTCAATTATTATCACCATATTTTAGATTATATGATATTGTTAGGGAGATGGGTTTGAATTATGTGCCTCACTATGAGACTGGGTCACATGTGAATGTTTTTCCCATGAGAAGCATTTAAGATGAGATGAATCAATATATCACCAATGAATTAAACTATAGAGAGTCCTAGAGTACTAGAAAAGATATTTCAATTGGTTTTAATGGGAGTTCATATTTTGTTGGAAATATTTACTCTATGATAGTTATCACAAGAGAAACAACAGAAAAAATGGGTAGTGGGAATCCATTCAAAGACTGTGTTCCATTAGGGTGAAATCAGTGTGGTGTGTTTGGAAATAGTATACCTCATTGTATGTACCTAGATTTTTAATTCTTGGATTATATTATTCGTGGACACAAATACAAATTTTAGGGGAATATAGTAGCAGAGTAGTGGAATGGTATAAAAAAATATACCTGAGTCTGGGAAGGACTCGACTACCCCTCAACAGATTGGTAGCTAGAGTCCCATTTGATGTACAGAACACGAAAGTTGGCATGGTACCCCAATTTAGTGATGTATGTAGCATGTATACTGAATAGTGTTTGAAATTTAAACTGGAGCCCAAGGTAGAGGGGTAAGTCAGCTACATGTTATGTAGTTTTCTCGAACTAGCTTGGATGCACTACCTTATACTATCATAGGTATGATTCATATATCATCTTTATTATCATTTTTTAGGATATAAGATAATAAAATACATTTATATCTACTCTTTTTAAAAATGGTTTGGTTTTGGTTGTGTAAATATTATATGGTGTCTTGAAAATCAACACATCATTTGTCGTGAGGTCATAGAATATCAAACATTGTAAGGCATGTTCTCTAGAAATTTGTGGCTACTGTTTCTTTTGATAAATGATTATGCTAAAAAAGACTCGTTTCAATTTTATTTTGTTTATATATTGGTTAGTTATATAATATGTTCATATAAATTGTTATATAAGGATAGATACCATTCTATATCTAGAAGTAGGTAGCTATTTTTATAACGGTGACTGGGATCTTCATGATGGTTATTAAGGACTAATTTAGTTCATATTGGAGTGTATGATAGCATAGATAAATGTAATTTCTCAATATGATGGAGTAATTTATAATGATAAACATTATGAAGTGGTAGAATGTTTTCAATATTTACATCCTAAATAATTTTAGGCCTTCCCACCTAAGTAGGAAGTCAATTTCATTATTGAGTTTGTGTCGATAGAAAATACAATTTCTATTCCACACTATAAGATTCCACCAGAAGAGAAACAAGAGTCTATGGTTGTGTTGGATTATCTAGAAGATAAGGGTTTAAAATAACTTTTTATGTCACCATGGGGGTCTTCCTTGATTTTCACCAGGAAGGATAATGGGACTTTTCAATTGTGTTTAGACTATCAAAGATTGAATTAGATGACTGCAGGAATCATTATAACCTTCCAAAAATAGGTGATCTTTTCAATCAACTAATAGGTTACAAAATTTTATATAAGATTGTATTGAGACTAGGGTATCATCAACTGAGAGAGAGACCATAATACATACCTTAGTAAACATTTTGGATTAGGTATAGAATGTACGAGTTTATAGTGATGTCGTTCGGTTTGACAAACACACTAGAAATATTCATGGACATTATGGGAATGATATTTCAACCATTAGTGGATCAGTTTGTGGTAGTTCGTATTGATGCAATATTGTTGTTCTTCTTCTAAGAATACATTCATAACCAATATCTTGATATCATCATGAGTAGATTGAGAGAGAAATAGATTTATTACAAGCTGTCTAAATGTAGTTTTTGGACTAATAAACTATACTATTTTCCCAATATCATCTCATGGGTTGGAATTTAAGTGGAACTAGAGAAGGTTGTTTCAATGGTGTCTTAGGATTATCATAATATTTTTTAGATTCATAGTTTTCTAGGTTACAAAGGTCATTGTTGCTGCTCCATCTAAGACTTCTCCCATATGAATGCATCAATGTCAAGGATGACTCATAAAGGTGTGAAGTTTTTTTGTCGAATTTTCTAAAGAGATCTATAATGATCCTTACTTTTCATATTATATGTAATTCATACACCACATACTATGATGTATTTAGAGTTTCACTTGTTGTAGTCATGCTTCCATATTATTGAGTGGTCTCTTATAGCTACAGATAAATGAGACCATATGAGAGAAATTATCCTACCCATGATTTAGAGTTAGATGAGGTGGTATATGCCCAGTGATTCTTGAGAGACGGTATTTTTAAGAGAATCATCTAGAGTATATAGACTACGATATCCTCAAGTACATATATTTCAGTGGGTCATAATCCTTCGGTAGTAAAATTGGGTTGAGTATCTATATTGTTTTGACATCAATCATTCATATAAACTGGGAAATAGAAATATCCTCTCCAATTATTTTGGACCATATAATGTTTCAGAATATATTTTATCTAGAGGTATTAGATCTGAGGGAAAAGATATATGGTGGGGATGCACCATCAAGATATTTTTTTAGTATAAAAACACTTATTTTTTGTGGCTATCTATGACTTCCAACATGCATGTATGATGAGTTTATGAGGTAGTTTCATTCTTCATGAGTGGAAATACATCCAAATATGACAAAGAAATATCCTGATATATATATAGAGGGTATTGTGGGCCTGGAATGAAAAAGGGGCTATCAAGATTCACTATGATAAGTTCCACTTATTGGATGGTGAGAGATGAGATGTATGGGTAGGTTCAATTGATCTAGAGGTGGTTGGTGACTGTGTAGAGTAGGTAGAAATCATACACTAACTAGTGGAGAAAAAATTTGGAGTTTGAGTTGGGTAATATTGTTTTCATTATAGTGTCACCTAGGTTGGGGTAATTCTATATTATGATATTGGATAATATAGCACCCAGGCTTGTAATGATAATATTGATTATGGAAAGGGTTGGCCTATTGTGATACTGATTGGATCTTCAATAGTGGTATAATTCCATAAATGTCATCTTTCACATGTTACAACTTTAGTGACTCGTGATGGCCCTTATCTTGTGGTAGAATTTATTGACATCAATCATTGTGAATATAAGGCCCTTGAGAAACAACAATTAAAAATATTGGACAATAGTGAGAAGTATGTATAGGGAAGGACTATGCCTCTAGTTTGAGTGTAGTCATTGTATAAGAATGATCAAGAGGAGATATGGGAGAGAGTCTGAAATATGAGAACAATAGTAAGACTTGTTTTCCTATACATCTAAATGATGCTTGGATCCAATTGGGTATGAGCTATTATATGTTGGGGAGGTTATAATAACATGTATTTTCGTTATATATATAAATATATATCTTTAGTTTTAGTAGAACCATAATATTTTGGGTTTTTATTAATTATTTAAACATTTTTGCTTGAGTTTATTTTGAATATGAAAGTGATTTTCCTAAAAAAACTTAAATTTTAGAGATATATAATTTTATGAATTAATGGTAACTGGGAAAAAAATGTGTAAAAGGGATTAAGATATTTCCTCATGAATTTTGAAATCTTTATAGAGGGTTTGGGTTCATTATACAAATGATGGGATCAATATATCTACTAGAAAATTTCTTGGTTTGAATAGTTTATATGATATGAATCTATTTTATGGTAGATTCCATGAACTTGTTCAATGTGTAAAAAATTTAAACATTTTTAAAAAGGATTAAATCATGAAAATTTTGATTTGGGTTATTTTATCCTAAGGTAACACAATTGTTGGTATCAATTATAAATCGATTTTTTCATATAATTTAATGGGTTAATGTCAATAGTATATTATGATCATCAGTTTGAACCGACATTGTATGTATGAATTAGTTTAATTCATGGTGAAACCTTCTTTCTCAAACTCTTTAATGAATCAATGTGACTTTGGAGTGAATAATTCCCTTTGAGACATCTCGTTCTACCATTTAATCTCTAACAAGTTCTTTCTCTCTAGATTTCACTTTTCTTACAGTTTTTTATTATAGTAGTGTGTCCTCTTGAAACCCATTGAGTTTGTTTTTGAATCATAATATCTTTATGATATATATTGTTATTTGTGACATCATTTTCCATCATTATTTGTTATTTTTCATTATTGAGATTGTTTCCTTGAGCATTAGATAATGGTAGGTGGTCTCGTAGAAATACCTATAGTCTGTTTTTGTTTATTTGAGTTTCGTGGATTATTATGAGATTACAGAAAAAAATTCTTGGTAATGAATGGAATAATTGGAAATGATAACCATGTGTTATAACTTCTTCATGGATCCCTTTGGATCTAATGGTGTTGAGACTAGGCTTGTGGAAACCTACAGGATGAGCCATCCCATGAACTATAATGAACTTACTAATGTCTTAAAATAATTTTTAACATGAAATGTTACATATAGTGATTATTTGTGACAAGTTCACACTGAAAAATATATTACTTATTAATTTAAATGGATTTTGAAAATTTTATATGAAATGGGTGTGCAGACATTCAAGATAACATCTTAATATAGAATGAGATGAAGAAAAGGGAAATTGAAAGACAAGTGGTAAAAGGTTGGATTTTCCATTTTTTGTTATGATGTTAATTTTTTTATTTCAAGAAATAATATTTATTTTTTGATTCATGTTGTAATGGTTATATAGATTTCATGGCCTAGTTTCAGGGTAAAATAATTATATATACAGATTGGCCTAGTTGTAATGTTGTTTTTATAGTGAATGTCCCAATTATGTTGTAATTTATAAATAAAGGGCCTATCCATGTTTCATGATGAAATTATTATATATTTGGATTACCTTTATAAGTATTAAATTCTTATAGTTAATGGGTTGGTTATGTTAAAAATTTTATATAGAGGTATTGACCTAGTTATGTTGTAATGAATATAGGGCATGACATAGTTATACTGAAATTCTTATATAGTGGAAATTTTCCCTGTTATGTGTTTATTCCATGGATTTTTTAGTGTGGTTAGAATGGTTATGATATATTTTTATAGATATATTGAGGTTGATTTCTTTATTATTCTGGCTAATTAATTAATTATCTGTTTATTCCATTATTTACTGAATTTACTATCAGAATGGATTTGTTTAGACAGAGTGGTGTCGATCTAGAGAGCTTTACTCAAAAAATGTTCAGACCCCTATTTGGTACCCCGAGTAGATTACAAGGATAAATTTTTGTAATAGCGTAAAGAAAATGGTAGTAGTTTTTTTCTTTCTGGATGAGTATGATCCTAGATATGGGACTGACCAAGGATTCGAGACTGGGATCTTTGGACTTTATTATTTTCTTATTTTCAATTTAACACTTTGAGTTCAAGAAATTCATTTACTTAAATTTCATTCTATAATTACATGGTTCATAATTATATGGTTTGGTGGGTTTATCCTTTATATTCCTGTTATTTTATTTTTTATACTATTTTCTTTATTGGGATAATTTTTACAATTTTTATATTGAAACTCTGAACTTTGGGATATAGTTTCCCGAATTTTTTCACTCCACCCCAGCTGCTGGTCAGCATCCACTAAAATATTGTGAGGAGTGATTCTTGTCTAGTAACCACCTTGATTTGTTCACATGAGAGAGATACTGAACATAGGATGTTACATGTGTAATATATATAATTTCAGAATTTAGTTATTCCAATGAATACCCCATAATATAGTGGTTAAAAAGTAATTATCATATAATAATATTTCAGTAGTATATTTTCATTTATTTAAACTCACTGTTTCGTATATACAAGATATCAAATAAATAAAATTTATTCATAGGTAACTATATCAAAATAATTGGGGTGTTATGTCCTTTCTCAACATAAAACTTCTCTCTATTTACTCTCATTAATCTTTATTCTATTATTCTATATTAATAACCATTACATAACTATCCAACCCAATCTAGTAGTATCGCCCTCACTATAGAATTAATTTATTAAAATTTCATTTAATAGAACATATATACCACACCATCACATGTTAATGATAATATTAAATATAATTTCCAAATATTACGTAAAAATCATATAATATCTAATAATAGAATATCAAAAATGTTTCATAATACTTGTCTCCCATTTACGTTCCATTAAATTTTATACAATTATAATAATTCTATATACTTACTCAAGGAATGTAAAACATGAAAATTATATATCAATAATATAAAATAAAATAAGAAAAATTCTAATTTACATATATCAAATTATTTTTTGACAAATAATGTTCCTAGAGGATAAATCATCAATCACAATTCTAAAAATCCATATAAATATTATATATCCCATTAATCAATATTTAACCAATCATTGAAAAAATACACACCAACTATACACATATAATAGAGAATTAATAATATATGTAAGAAAATATAACCAATAGAAAGAGTTTCACATATCATAAGGATTTAATATTATGAGAATATAAATTCAAAGATATAATAAAGTTAGTATATAATCATAATGGAAGTTATTTATTCTATCTTTTTATTAATAATATATGATAGGCATAATTTCCAATATCAATTACCCATCCAATACACTAAAATTACCTTAGAATAACCTCTCAATTTAATAAGTATTCCTACTATATTCTTGGATTTGTTAAAATATTTTGGGGAGGAACTAAAAAAATACCAAAGTAGGAAATATGAAATAAGAGACATTATCAAAAATAAAAATAAGAATATGAGATTAATACATATGGTTGTATATTGAAGGATATACAATTCATAATATCATAAACTCAGAAATAAAATATAGATCACATTACACAAGACACATCTCCCTATATACAAATAATGTTAAATACATAAGAAAATGGAAAGAAGATAAAAATAATATAAAACCTATATTTACTTTCCTCAACATGGAAATTTCACTAAATGTACCCTCAATATTAGAATAAATCACTAAAAATGGGGGTGTGGGGTTGGAGGGAATCAATTATCGTAATTCACTTTTATGTATCTATTATAAATAACCATATCAAACTCTTAAAGTGATTACTTATATTTCCATCATAGACACCAATTCACAATCATAGTAGTCTAATTTTATTACCTAGTTCAGTTTAATAAATGAGAAGTCTAATCCTTAGAATAATTTAGATTCCCCTAAGATCATAAAATATAATAGTATTATCATGAAGAATTCATCTCAGTTGGATAAATCCTTAAACTTATAGTACATAGAAGTCTTCAATTGTGAATGTGAACCAATAAAAAAAATTATGCATAATTATTAATAACATGATAATATTCCACAAGATAATAATTCCATCAATTTCTTTGGTGTTCAATATAATATTTATCTTTAACAAACATCATTATAAGTATTATCTACTTTTGCTTCTTCATCTTCTTAATTTTATTCTACATTATCATATAAATAATCAACGTGATTATTTTATATTATACGATGCATATGAAAATATTTATTCTTACTATTTTTATGCAAAAAACACACACATTTAACACTTTTTAAACAATAAGGATCTTGTTTATTTATCTCATTCATTAATAGTAACATGCTTTTTGAATTTAATTTTAAAATTCAAATTCAAATAAATAACTACATTTAACATCCCTTAATTTTTTTCTTATTTTCCTCAATTATTTACCAATCTTATATTAAAAATCTATTCGTGGTTATTACTGTTCAATTTTAAACTTTTAGGTGTAATGGACTATTTTATTTATAATTATTCTCTCTTTATTTGTGAAATATCATTTACATAGTGAAAAAAATCATTTACCAATATCTTGAACCAAAAACCCCTTTTGTATATCTCATAAATAATAGAAAAAATTCAAAAGAATCTGATATTAATTTCCATCTGGTGAACTCATTCAACATTTCCTATATTTAATTTTTAGAAACATCATATTTTAAAAGAGAATGTATCATATATAAATCTTGTTGTATGGACCATATCATAAGATTAAAAATGTTTTCATGATATTATATGAAGTTACATGCCTTTACCAATTTTTTGGATATTATATATTATTTTATAAGAGTTAAAATGAATCTTATGAAGTCAATGTGCTTCCCCAAACTCACAAATATTCCAATTGATGGACATTATGAACTGATAATTTACTCCTAAATACTTTAAAATTACGATTTATACTTCTCCAAATTAATCTTATAAAGACACTATAAATATTATACATTTTTCATTTGTAATAAATAATGACCCTTATGAAATGAAGGTTACCCTAAAAGAATCAATTTACCCTTATAAAGTCTGTAATGAAATTTTTGAAATAATGAGTACCCCATTAAAATTTATACCCCACTCAAAAGAAATATGGAATGGTTGTCATAAAGTTGGAAGTTAAACTTATAATGTTATAAAATCATCTTTAACAACTTGAGAAAACAAACACAATGTTACACATGAATCTGACTGATTCATTCCACTGTCTTATTTTTAATATTATCTACACTAGGGGGATATTATCAATCCATGGATTAATTTTATAAATTATTAAACCCTTTTCAAAATATTCATTCTATATCCAGAATAACTCTTATGATGTTTGGGGGTCCTAGATTTTAAAAAAAAATATCCACTAGAAAATCAATTCAAAACAGCACTGTAAGAACCTGGTTCTTCTCTTTGAGGTACGAGATTCTTCTTTTCTCTTTTCCTTTAGATTTTTTATAAAAATAAAGAAAATGGTAAAAATCCTAAATTTTGAAAGTACACGACGTGTACTTTTTCCACACGTCGTGTACTTCTGGTCGTATTGGGATGAGTGCATAGGGCGTGTAGCCATGTCAGCAACAAAGGGTGTAGGAACCGACTACATGTCGTGTTGTGGTACTCTACACACTATGTAGTCAGTCGATAGGCTAAAATAGTAAGGCGGTGGAGCAGCCGCCAGCTGGGCGGCAGTACACACCGTGTACACAAGAGTATATGCCGTGTACTATTGTCGGCTGGTGAACAGTGTCGCGCTGGCAGGAAGCTGCCAGAGGAACAGTAAAATGAAAAGAGTACACGCCGTGTACTTGGATGTACATGCTGTGTACTTTGTTTTTTTGACTTAAAACAGGTAGTAGCCTCCTCATTTGGCAGAGGAGGCATTTGAGCAGTTTTGGAGCCATGGGAGGAGGCCGAACCTTTGGAGATCTACCGAGTGTTCGTCTAGAATCTGATTCCCCTTTGGACGATCACGTTGGAACCGCACAGGTAAGCCCTATATTCTCTTAGCATGTTGCTTACCAATTCCTCTCCTAACGTAAGTTATTTATGTTTGAGTGGGTTTCGTTCTTTGTCATATCTACACCGTTCTTGGGTGTTTTTGGAGTCGGCGTCCGGGTATAACGCTTGTTGGCGTATAAGTTAGGTGGCATGGTGTTTATTTTTCCAACAGTCGTGTGTTTTGTGCGTTTTTGTGCCACAAACCCATGCTGGGGTGTCATTAGGATGAGTCCGTTTCAATAGTAAAACACCTATAATTAACTAGGTATTTTAATTATGATATTAAAATTCTAGTTGTGATCATTGCATGGATCCAGAACCACCCTGGGGGTGTGTTCCACTGTTTAGCTGTTTGGCCGGGGTACGCGAGGGTATTCCATTAATGTAGTAATTGTAGAATTGACTTGAGAGGAATTGATTATTTACTGCATTTTTGTCATGTTGGGCATGGCCCAGTTATTTGTTTAGGCTGAGGGCATTGTTGTGTTTAGTTTGAGGGCATTGTTGTGATTAGACTGAGGGCACTATGCTATTTATCATGAGGGCAGTAGTTATTTCACCTTGAGGGCAACTTATTCCATGCCTTAGGGAAGCTGATTTTGTGCCTGAGGGCGAAACTACCTACACATGAGGGAAAGCTCTGTTATGCATGAGGTCAGATTCTTATGATGGATACTCTTTACCTGAGGGTAGGAGTTTACGTGTCTGAGGACATTAGATGGTTATTTAGAATATTCACTATGGTGGTATTTTAAATTTAATGGATTTAATGGATAAAAAATGACAATATAACTCATAATTAGTTACTTTTGAGTACTACTTACTTTATTTCATTTTACTACTGCACACTATGGATGCATGCTTACACGCAGTTGGGAATGAGCCTTTGGTGGGTGCCTACTGAGATATATTTCTCACACCCAATTTGGGTCACGCTTTTCAGCCCAAATAGAATACGTTTCTGCACGTATGGATAGGGGAAAGTGTCCCTATACGTGTACTTGACTTTTGCTGAGGAGTAGGAGGGCATGGGACGGAGCCTAGGATCGCGATGCCACTGCAAACTGTTTTGTTTTGTTGTACTCTGCTTTTGGTTGTATTGTATTGATGTATAACATGTTATGGCTATTTTTGTAGAACTTGAGACATGTAGCATTATCATTTACATACTGTTGGTTATATTCACTGCTGTTGGTTATTTTAGTTGTGTATGGTTTACTACTTCTGCTGGTGATGTATGGTTTATTTTGTATTCCACTACACTACACTTTGACCAATGAGGGCATAGATTCTCCACTCTCAGACCTGGGCCCTCACTGCTAGTGGGCAGCCTCTGGCGTTTGGGGATATGCAATTGAGTTCATGTGGTGAACCATGTTCGGGGCACCCGTTGAGTGGCACCCGGAACCGGGACGTTACAAAGTGGTATCAGAGGGGTTTCAATTATTTGACTTACGATTCGGTGCCTTAGTCAGGGATAGGACAGACCGGTAGTTGGTAATATGCTATGCCCGGGCATAGCTAACCCGTGTATAGGGGAAATCCAGTCAACCTCGTAATTTTTAAATTATTTTGGTTTTGAAAATTTTACAGTTGAAATGTTTTCACCTTTGGGTGACACACTTTTATTATGCTGTTTATCTTTTATCAGTGGGTTCTATTTAGTTGCGACCCAATGAGATGAGGGTATGCCATCTCATGCATCATTTAGGCACATGCTAGAATACATTCCATGCATAGTTTCCATGCCATGTAGAAGCATTAGAAAATTGCATGTTATTGTGATAGTTGTTGTTCTAGAAAAGCATGCTGTTGTGATAACTGCACTGAGAAAATACCTACTGTTTGATAGGACAATTTTTGTGTGATCTGTTCATATAATGGACGCTAAACTTTGTTTTTGGGGAGTATGGGCCCCCATTTACCGAAATTTGGTGGATCATTGACTATTATGAGTTATAATACAAATATGATTTCAAACTTTGATTCTTGGGGAGTATGGTCCCTCACGGGTCGGAATTTGACACTTAGGTGTAGTTTTTCGGTATTTTCTGGGTTTCGGGGATGTTTCTGAGGAATACTTCCCGGAAACCCAGTATACACGCCGTTTAGTATTTTTACACACGCCATGTATGTCCTTCTGTTTGGGAAGAAAAAGAACTTTTTAAGTACATGCTATGAACTCTGAGTACACACCATGTAGTCTCTTCCCATGTCATAAACCATGTGGGCGGAGACACGGGGTAGGGAAGGGCTTGGGTAAAACATGACAAGTAGCAGATATACACACCGTGTAGTTTTGACCCGGAGTCCGACCGTGTCACTAACAACACGGGTCGGTGAACTCCTGTACAGAACACGCCATGTCAATAATGAACATGCTTTGTAGTGTGACATGGGGACACGTCCGTGTAACTAACAACACGGGTCGATGTCTCCATTCATTGAACACACCATGTACCTTTGGGGACACACCGTGTTGTCTTGTCCAAGGAAAGACCGTGTGGACTCAGCCAGGTGGCTGGGGAAACAGGTTGATGTACAGGCCGTGTGCGGGTGCAACACGCCGTGTACTGTCAATCCGAGTAGTCGGCTGTGTCACAAGAGACACGGGCAGTTGGAAAATAACACCACACACACCGTGTAGATTAATTACACACCGTGTAGCTTTGTTTAATGGGAGTCGTGTGGCTTAGCCATGTTGAAGGACCCGGGCAGAGCAAGAGAAGTCAAGTACACGCCGTGTAGTCAGTATACATGCCGTGTAGTCTTGTTTTGCAAAATTTGAGATACCTTCTTCCTCTTGTTCCCTTTTTGGTTTCTCCATTTAAGCCTTAATAATCTTGAACCTAAGGAGTGATTTTGACCTTTTAGTGTCATGCCGCCTAGAAGACCACGCATTGTTCGCCATGAGAGCGACAACAATTTTACTCCGGAGATGGTGGGCCATGGGCTACCAATTGATCCTCTGGTAGGGCCAGATGTGGCACCAACTGCTATACCAGACACAGGTGCAGAGGCATAGTTCCGTGAAGTCTTATTGCGGTTCATGCAGACCTTTCAGGGAGCACTGCAGGTTGCCACATCTATGGTTGAGCTGACACATATCTTCCAGAAGCAGCATCCGCCTATGTCCTCAGGGGATGGTGGACCACAGGCTGTGGATTCTTGGTTGGGGTCGATGAAGACTATTTTAGAGCATCTGGAGACACCTCCAGGGTGGAGGGTCAAGCTCGGGACATATATGCTGTGTGATTCCTCCAAGAGGTGGTGGGATGTTACCACCCAGTCAGAGCATCACATGGACATGTAGTGGGAATATATTCAGGGAGCCTTTTATGACTTTTTTTCGGGAGAAGCAGAGGGAAGATAGAGCTCGAGAGTTCATGAATCTGCAGCAGGGCTCTATGTTAGTGCTGGACTATTCTGCTCATTTCACAAAGCTTCAGTGATTTGTACCTGTGCTGGTGGGTGATGAGATACTGAGAGCCATCCGTTTTGAGGATGGCCTTCAGAATGACATCTGATCACTGGTGAATGTATTCCGGTTTTGTACTATACATGCCATCGTGAATCAGCTGCTAATTATGGAGAGGAACCTGCGAGAATCTAGTGGTGTGGGCCATGGTGGTTCAGCACCAGTTACTGGTACTATTTCTGCTAGCAAGAGGAAGGGACAGATAAACTTCTCTCAGGGCAACAGTACCAGTCAGAATAATGCTTCAGGTGGCCAGGTTGTGTGCTACTAGTGTGGTAGAGAGGGTCACAAGAGGCCACAGTGTCCACGTGACCTAGTGTATTTCCAAGATTGCGGGAAGATGGGTCATCAGAAGCGCTTTTCAGGGCGTTTTTACAAGTGGCTAGTGAGAGGGGTTCTGTGCAGACTCCGCGTGCGGGGCCCGGACCAGTGGATTCTTACCAGTCAGGGAACTGGAATACGTCAGGGCGTACAGGTAGAGATGGTGGTCGTGGCTGTGGTAGCCAGACACTAGGATCTCAGAGGCAGTAAGGCGGTACAGCTCAGGGTAACGACGCTGGGTCGTAGGGTCGCAACATAGGGAAGACATATGCAGTGCGACAGACCCAGTAGGAATAGGATCCCGGACCTTCTACAGTCAGAGGTACTATTTTAGTTTATTCTATCATATCTTTATTACTTTTTGATACGGGTGCTACACATATTTTTATATATGTACCCGTTGTGGAGAGCCTTGAGCTCTGTGTTTCTTCTTCTTCTGATATCATGATGCTAGACACTCCGTTGGGGACTAGAACGACTAGTTTGCGTCGCTGAAAGGAGTTCCCCCTTGAGGTTGGTGGGTGTCGCTTTCTTTGGGACCTCCATGTCCTAGAGATGACGAGCTATGACATCATTCGTAGGATTGAATGGTTGGTTCCCTATCGAGCCTTTCTAGACTGCTATCGTCGCAGGTTGTGTTTCAAGTCACCATAGGGAAAAGAATTTTTATACAAGGGAGAATGGGATGTTCAGGAGAGTCGAGCTAGACAAAAGAATCATGGGCGAGGTGGAATCACAGCCCATATTATGAGCTTATATCTGGATGACCAGGGGACTTGTCAGACGGATTTCCCTCCAGTGGTTGATCATTTCAGGGATGTCTTCCGGGAAGACTTTTGAGGTCTTCCTCCAGAGCGAGAGGTGGATTTCTATATCAAGCTAGTGCCAAGAGCAGAACCAGTGTCCATTCATCCTTACAAGATGGCTACACCTGAGTTGCAGGAGCTCAAGAGGCAGTTAGAGGAGTTAAAGGAAAAGGGATTTATCCAACCCAGTACTTCTCCGTGGGTATCCACAGTCCTTTTTGCGAAAATGGTGGACGATACCCTCAGAAATTTAGTGGATTATCAGAAGCTGAACCAGTTGACGATTAAGAACCGATATCCCTTACCGAGGATTCATGATCTCTTTGATCAGCTTCATGGAGCACGAGTGTTCTCGAATATTGACCTGAGATCAGGATATAATCAGCTACGTGTGAGACAACCTGATATACCTCTCACAGCCATCAGGAGTAGGTATGGTCTATATGAGTATACAGTTATGCCGTTCGGACTCACGAACGCGCCAATAGTTTTCATGGCACTGATGAATCGTGTGTTCCATCTGTATCTTGATTATTTTGTGGTAGTATTAATTTACGACATCTTGGTGTACTCTCACACTCTACACGAACATGCCACCCATCTTGAGATCATATTGTGTACACTGAGAGAGCATCAACAATATGATAAGCTCTCAAAGTGCCACTTTTGGATGGACCAGATTCAGTTCCTGGGTCATATCTTCTCAGAGGTAGGATTTTCAGTAGACCCAGAGAAGGTGAGAGTAGTAGTTTGTTGGGAGCAGCCTAAGAACGTGTTTGAGATACAGTGTATCTTATGGATGGATGGTTACTACAGGCGTTTTATACATGAATTATCCTACTTAGCAGTTCCGTTGGCAGGCTTGACTAAGAATGGTGTAAATTTCGTGTGGTTGGAAGCTTGCGAAATAGCTTTTCAAGACCTGAAAGGAAGGTTGACATCATCACTAATCCTGATACTCCTAGAGCAAGGTAAGAGCTATACAGTTTACTGTGATGCATCAAGTATTGGACTGGGAGCTATGTTGATGTAGGGCGATCAAGTTGTTGCATACGGGTCTCAACATTTGAGGCCACATGAGAGGAATTACCCTATGCATGATCTCGAGTTGGAAGCATTTGTTCATGCATTGCATTATGGGAGACATTATCTATTGGGGGAGCATTTTGTGGTTTTCACCAACCAAAAAAGCCTAAAGTATATATTTACTCAGTGTGACCTGAATATGAGGCAGCGATGGTGGGTCAAGTACCTACAATACTTCGATTTTGAGCTTTCCTATTCAAATGGTAAAGGTAATTCAGTATCTGATGCACTGAGCATGAAGAATCAGATAGAGGTTGTGCAGGAGGCCAGTGGTGAGTTGCAGCTCATGTATTTGTTATCTGAGATGCATCTGGAGGTGCACGATAGTCAGGGGAAGACTTATCTTTCATCTTTAGCTGTGACTTCTACCCTCCTGGATAGAGTGAGGATGAGACAACTATCGGATTCAGAAGGCATAGTTCTATAGGAGTCTGTGGCTAGTGGGGACCCTTCGCCTAGGTGGACGATATGCGATGATGAGGTTTTGTGTTTCCATGGACGAGTGTGGGTTCCAGGGGATATACGTGGGGAGCTGATGCGGAAGTTTCATGATTCAGCTTGGGCAGTTTATCTCGGGGTTACCAAGATGTACCATGACTTGAGATGTCAGTACTGGTGGCTAGGTATGAAGAGAGATGACTCTGGTTTTGTTAAGAGGTGTTCCACCTATCAGCAGGTGAAGGCAGAGCATCAGAGACCAGCTGGGCTGTTACAACAGTTACCCATTCCAGAGTGGAAATGGGATGATGTCACGATGGATTTCGTTACTGGTTTTCCGAGGTCACCTTGTGGAAATGATGTTGTATGGGTCGTTGTGGACAGACTCATGTAGATAGCACACTTTCTACAGATTAAAGAGACCTACTGTGTTGACGAGCTCAAAAGGATGTATATCCGAGAGATCGTATGTCATCACGGGGTCCCTCATTCTATCGTTTCTGATAGGGATTCCCTCTTTATGTCTCGTTTCTGGTAGATTTTTCAGAGGTCACTGGGTACACAGGTGCTTCTGAGCACAACATACAACCCTCAGACCGATGGCCAGTCAGAGAGTATGATACAGCTGCTAGAGGAAATGCTGCGTGCATGCGTCCTATACTTTGGGGGCTCTTAGTAGAAGCATATTATTTAGTCTAGTTTTCCTATAATAATATATTCTAGTAAAATATTGAGATGGCACCATATGAGGCTTTATATGGTAGGCCGTTCCGATCACCTTTGTGCGGGTTAGGGGCAGGTGAGGCAGATTTGCTGGGACCACGTCTCGTACAAGAGACATCAGAGAAGGTCCAGTTGATTCATAAGTGAATGGATACCGCACAGTCTCGTCAGAAGTCATATGCTGATCGCCACAGACGACCTTTGGAGTTCGTGGTCGGGGATCAGGTTTTTCTACGTGTTTCGCTGAGGCTGGGGCACAAGCGGATCATCAGATAGGTTAAACTTTCATCGCGATATGTGGGGACATTTGAGATTCTGGAAAGGGTTGGGCAGGTTGCTTATTGGTTGTGGTTACCGCAATGGTATCGAGTCGTGCACGACGTCTTCCACGTATCTCAGTTGCATCGCTATCATTCAGACCCATCTCACGTCTTTCATCCCGAGGGGGTTGAGCGGGAGAAAGATGCATCCTTTGTGGAGCTTCTGATTAATATCGTTGACAGGAGAACAAAGGTTCTCCGAGGGCAGTCAGTTCCTCTATTATGGGTGTTATGGCAGCATGGCCGAGTGTAGGACGATACCTAGGAGATGGAGGCCGACATACGTGCTCAATGGCCGGAGTTGTTCATGGCTATATCTTCTCCACCATTGGAAGGTCAATTCAGGGACAAATTTCTATAAGGGGGGATGTTTGTAAGAACCCGGTACTTCCCTTTGAGTTACAGGCTTCTTCTTTTCCCTTTTCCTTAAGAGTTTTTAATAGAAATATTGAAAATGAGAAAAATCCTAAAATTTGAAAGTACACGCCGTGTACTTTTTCCATAGGTCGTGTACTTCTGGCCATGTTGGGATGAGTACACAGGGCGTGTAGCCATGTCGGCGACAAAAGGTGTAGGAACCAACTACAGGTCGTGTAGTGGTCCTTTACACGCCGTGTAGTCAGTCAACATACCAAAATAGTAAGGCGGTGGAGTAGCTGCCAGCTGGGCGGCAGTACACACTGTGTACTCAAGAGTACATGCCGTGAACTCTTGTCGGTAGGTGAACAGTTCCGCGTTGGCGGGAATCCTCCAGAGGAACAGTTAAATTAAAGGAGTACATGCCGTTTACTTGGAAGTACATGCCATGTAATTTGTTTTTTCAGCTTAAAATAAGTAGTAGCCTCCTCATTTCGCAGAGGAGGCATTGGGCCGTTTTGGAGCCAAGGGAGGAGGCTGAACATTTGAAGATTCACCGGGTGTTCGTCTGGAATCCGATTCTGCTTCGGACGATCACGTTGGAACTGCACAGGTAAGCCCTATCTTCTCCTAGTGTGTTTCTTACCAATTCTTCTCATAACGTAAGTTATTTACGTTTGAGTGGGTTTCGTTCTTTGTCGTATCTAAGCCGTTCTTGGGAATTTTTGGTGTTGGTGTCCGGGTATAACGCTTTTTGGCATATAAGGTAACTGGCTTGGTGTTTATTTTTCCAACTATCGTGTGTTTTGTGCGTTTTTGTGCCATGAACCCATGTTGGGGTGTCATGTGGCTGAGTCCATTTCTATATTAAAACCCCTAGAATTGATCAGGTATTTTAATTATGATATTAAAATTCTGGTTGGGATCGTTTCTTAGATCCGGAACCACCCCGGGGGTGTGTTTCACTGTTTAGTCGTTTGGCTAGGGTACCCGAGGGTATGCCTTTAATGTAGTAATTGTAGAATTTCCTTGAGAGGAATTTCTTGTTTACTACATTTTTGACATGTTGGGCATGGCCCAGTTATCTTTTTATCCTGAGGGTGATGTTGTGTTTAGCCTGAGGGCATTGTTGTGATTAACCTGAGGGAACTGTACTATTTAGCCTGAGGGATGTAGTTATTTCGGCCTGAGGGAAACTTCTTCCGTGCCTGAGGGTAACTGATTCTGTGGCTGAGGGCGACACTACCTACACCTGAGGGAAAACTCTGTTATGCCTGAGGGCAGATTCTTGTGTTGGATACTCTTTACCTTAGGGTAAGAGTTTACGTGTCTGATGACATTAGCTGGTTATTTAGAATATTCACTGTGGTGGTATTTTAAATTTAATACATTAAATGGATAATAAAATGGCAATATAACTAGTAATTAGTTACTTTTGAGTGATTCTTAATTTATTACATTTTACTACTGCACACTTTTGATGCATGCTTACATGCAGTTGGGCACGGGCCATTGGTGGGTGCCTACTGAGATATATTTCTCACACCCTGTTTGGGTCACGATTTTTTGCCCCAAATGATTATGTTTCTGCAGGTATGGATATGGGCAAGAGTCCTTATACAAGTACTTGACTGTTGCTGAGGAGTAGGAGGGCATGGAACTGAGCCTAGGCTCGTGATGCCGTTGCCACCTATTTTGTTTTGTTGTACTCTTTTTTCGGTTGTATTGTATTGACGTATAACATGTTCTAGCTGTTTTCTTAGAACATGATACATGTTGCATCATCATTTACATACTATTGGTTATATTCACTGCTATTGGTTATTTCAGTTGTTTGTGGTTTACTGCTTCCATTATTGATGTATGTTATATTTTTTATTCTGCTGCACTACACTTTGACAAATGAGGGCATAGTTTCCCCACTATCAGACCTGGGCCCTCGTTGCTAGTCGGCAGCCTCTGGCGTTTGGGGAAATGCACTTGAGGTCATGTGTCGAACTGGGTTCGGGGCACCCGTTGAGTGGCACCCAGAACCGGTACGTTACAACCACCAATCATCTCTTGATATATCTTATCAAAATAAAATAATCTAGAATAAGGGAATATAATTCACTTAAAATGGAACATCAAATATAACATGAAATTGAATATTATTTATGAATTATTAAAAAACCCGACACAATCAATATATCTACTCAATATTTTTCAATTATTCTTTTAAAATCCAAATACCAAATGTAAGAGGATACTTCATAGACATAATTTTATCTAAACCTTAACATGGGTTATAGAAATATATCATCAAATAAATGTCTTATAAAAAATATATTTTGATTAATAATCTCTCTCATGGGATTTTTTAGTAATCGATGCACATAAATAAATTTCCAAATCAATACACCTCTCTATGAATTATTTTTTTAAAATCGAATCATATATGAGGATTATTGGTTTTGTTAAGTTGAATATTCAATAATACTTACCAGATATCCATAATATATAGACATAAATTAACTTCATTCCGAATTCATTATCCGATCGATCATAACAAAAAATAAGATTTTCTATTCCATTGACACTACTTGATTGATACCACTTGATTTTATGTGATTATAAATACATATTCAACTAAAAAATATGACATTATAACTTATATATAATATAGTATAGCACACATACTCACATAAAAAATTAGATAATTTAACAAACACTCATACATCTATACGATAACATTATAGATCTCCCATTTTAGATACTCTCTCTAAATTCATTATCCCCCTAAATAAGAGATCTCATTCTAAGAGGTAGGACACATATAAATGGATTATCTCTAAAATAGTTTTTCATTGTTTTTTAAATATGAAAATTAATAAAAAGAGATATATATATGTTTCCTTTATCTCCATTTGAGAAAAAATCCAATTACATTGTATGATATGGGATAGATTAACTAGACATAAGAATTGAAATCTATAAGTCTAGACTATAATCATCCACCTTAGTATTTGAAATTTATCCACTTGTAAAGTTTTTTTGGAAAAAAAACACTAATTATATATTTTTTTGGTTAAGTTCTAGTTTCAATTTTCTCCATTATATCATTGGTGATGTTATATTTAATATCAATGTGATTTGATATTGATGTTGGACAAGATTTCTTAATAAATTCATATTACATAATTTATCACAACCTGTATGTAGTGGTAATTTTTCTTCCACAATGAGATATTCGAAAAGAGACATTATCTGCATTATATGGGTTATAGTTTAATTTTTATCCATATATTAGACTTCATAGGTACTCATGGTCATAGAAACTATCTTCTTTGTGTTCCAATATACACATATTTAACCAAAAAATAAAACACCAATAGTTGTATTCCTTATATTTTAAATTTTTAAAAAACAATATGAATCTATATATAGAAATTTATTATTATTTACACTAGATCATTATTTTAAATGATAATATTTTGTCACTTTTATATATTTAATAATTCACATTCAAACCATGAAGTGGGAATCCTTTAGTAAACATTGACACCTAAAACATAATTTTACAACATATAAAATATTTTTAAATAAAAATATAAGTATAATAAACATATAATGATATTCATGAATCATTTTGGATAAAATTATATTCCTTTTTAATCCTTACAGATTTTCCTCCCACTAGAATAGATTTGAGAAATTGGATAAACTTATATGGATTTTTTAAAAAAAATTTCCAAGAATAATTTTCCAAAGAATAAAATATGTGATGTTGAATTTAATAAATTTTTTAACCCAAAAAAATATATCTTTTATATAAGAATAAAAATTTTTGATTTAAATTTGAATTTATGTTGAAAAATATTAACAAACTCTTGGTAAATTTTGGGTAAAAAAATTACATCTAAATAAAGAATAGATATATGTGATACCATATTATCATCTTATTATATTGATTTATATCCACCCTTAATTTTATGAAAATAAACTTATTTTAGAAGGAATATAATCTAGAGAACCATTCAATTAGTTAATTTTTAAACTATATAGAACATTCTTTTACAGAAAAAAAGAACTTTTATCCTAACCAATTATTAAAAAACTTGGTTTTTCAATATAAAATTCCACTTTGAACTACATATGGAGGAAGGAATACTAGAAATCAGATAGAATATTTATTCCTTTATTATGTAACATAATGAAATATTTTAATAGTTTATAGTATATTAAATAGTAGAAATATCTCACTAAAATAAATTCTTTCATCAAGCGATTTCCCTTTGCACATTAAAATTTACAACTTTCATTCAATTTATACTTTTTCATTTACATTTATTTGAAACAACCATTTTATTATCAAAGATTTATTATTTTTTGGTTTCAGTACATACTCCGTAGTTTAAATCTTCTTTTCCATGGTTTAATTGCAAATTTATAGAATCAACCCACACTTAATTATCTAGTGCGACATTACCATTTATTTCATTGACATGTAAAAATATTTAATCGTGTGTTTTACTCTATTTTTTAATTATTTAACATATTATCCATATTGATTGATGATATATTGGGTCACCACATTCATTCAAATCCTTCGATAAGATGATAATGTTTTATCCTCGTCACGAGAGTTAGATAAATCATTATCTTCATCAGTTAGTTGTTCTCAACTCATATTATATCAAGAATTTTTTTTCTTATTTTTAATAGAATAAATTTAATTATTATAAATTTTGATATCATATTTTAATAAGAAATATATTTCATTGAGTACTGAAATAAATTTGTATTAGAATCACAAATAATATTTTATTTTTTTTATTAAGTAAATAATATATTCTCTTCTTTGGAGGATACCCATGAATGATTCCATCAACATTTTTCTTCTGAAATGTTACACTAAATATTTATTAAAAACATGGATATGAAATAATGTAAAATATTTAAATTTTTTGAATTATTATAACACATTTATTATAGTGACATTTTAGCAGTTGTTCTATAGAAATAGTTGTTTTAATTATGAATTATACTACAAATAGAATTTATCTAGAAATACTGAGAATTATCCTTCTCAATCAAAATGCTATGAGCCATCTCCATCATGATCTTTTTTCATCGATTAAACAACACCAATTTTTTTTGTTTATATGTTAAACTATGTACATTAAAAAATTATTATTTAAATATTATTCAAATATTTTAAAAGTATACTCTGCTCTATTTTACCTATAGAACATTTTCAAGGAGGGACAACACTCCATTGTATCACATGTTCTAAAATGATTGATCATTTTTAGATTCTTTGATTTTTGATTTAAAAACACAATACAAGTAATATGATAAATTCCATCAATAATAAAAATTATATATTTCAATCCAATTGTGGATGTCTTTCTTACGAGCCCAAAAACATCTGAAAAGATAAAAATAAATGAATGATATATTTTAATCACAATATTATTTTGTAGAGAAATACAAATCATACCCTTTGAAAATTAATGCACATATAGTTTTTATTTTCATCAACATAGGCACATTATAAAAAGTCTCTCATTAGGTACGCAGACAAAATTTATTTTTTCCATGATGGCCACACCTTTATTACCAAATTATTTTTATTATTATAATATTAAGTTACATGAATTTTTTATATCAACAACCTTAAAAAATAGTCATTTATTTATTTTCCTATTTTCAATAAACATTCAACATTCACAGTATTTATTAAGAATCTATAATTTTAGATTTTCACTCGATTACCTTTATAACATAATAGAGATATATTTAATAGATTATGTTTCATTATCTAAACATATAAAGTGTTCATGGGTTTTAACTTATCCTAACTAATATTTACTGAACCAATTATTTAAATTTTATGTGATCCATCATTTCCAAAGGCCATAATTACTTTTTTTTACATTATTATGTCCATTTTTTATTTAAATGTTTCTTAATATATAATTATACAATAACTATCTAGAACTCGATAACATTACTTTTTTTATACTTTAAGTGAAACTTAAATAGAATACATTTTTTCCATGACCTTTTCCATATCCTGTGGATATTTTGGAAATTTTAATTCATACTCAATTGGTATTATATAATGGTGGAAACAAATTCAACAAGGTGACCTAGCTAGTCATATCTTCAAAAAAATTACAATGGTTTAAAATTATTCTCAACATTTAATCATAATTTCTGAGTTATTTTCTGAAATTTTCTTAATTATGTAGGTGGTTTCACCTTCAATTTGTAACTCCCCAACCATATTGATTCATAAGAATATATGTAGTTGTAATAATAATTTATTTTAATATTTCATAGGCGTTTATACTTTCTACAACATCTATAATAACATATTGTTTCTCTAAACACATATTTTGGTTAATATGTTGCGACTATATTTCTTTCTTCTTTTGGCCATTAATTTTGTCACATTTTTACGAACCACAATTTTGTATTATAAAAAGATATTTTTATTTAATCTAGTATTATTTATAAAATTTGAAAAATAATTAATTTTAGTAACTTTTTCCTTTAATCAAATTTTTCATTAATATAAATATTCTTGTTGATCATTTTTTTTCCATCAAAATGGTTTTGTTCACTTTTGAATTTATATAAAAATATACACCAACACATGTAATGCCATTTTAAGACAATGATTGTGATTTTTACGAGTCTAATTGAGCTTGATTGGTATAATAATATTTAATTACATTAACAACCGTCTTCTTTAAACATTAATTTAATTTATGAACTTAAATTTGAAATTTTGATTGAATATAACTCATTTTCATTTCAATATTAATCATATTTGATTCAATATACTCAAGATCCATCTCATTCTTTTTAACTCCCCCTTACATATCAAATTTTAAATTATTTTCTTCATTATTCAAATAATTAAAATATTTTGATTTGTTAAACAACATTAATACTTTTTCATCATTAAATAATTATTTACTTCATGATGAAAGATTGTATTCATTTAAATTTATGATATCCTTATCAAAGTTTTTAGTTCTAGAAATACATTCCATATTTATTTTTACTTTATAAATCCTATTTTTATTTCTTATTCACTCCTAGAATCTCTAATTCTAACACTAGTGAATTCTTCTTTATTTAGTTTAGCAATTAATATTTTTCATTAACATAATTGGATGTCTCAACCCATTTATCATTGTTAATACTAACATAATCCCACATCATACATAAGTAATCTATCCATTTTAATTTGGATAATTTATTATATTCTTCTTTTTATGAAACAATAGTTTTCACATTTTACAATTTTTTTAGAATATTCTTGTCCTATCATAATTCATCATAAATACATTATTATTCATTCATTTTTTAAAACATTATTTAAAACATTACTTGGATCGACACTTAAAAGCTATTTTTGAGGATTTCACTTAAGAATAAATATTCCATATCTTATACATATAATAATAAGTGACATGATTTCTTAGATTTAACTTCAAAATAGTGTTTTTACTCTAAATAATTTTTTTAAAATTCAAAAAACTCATTTTCATAGGTTTCTCTTAGCTTGAGGATATAAAGGAAGTTTTTTTTTTCATATAATTATGAATTAAAATATTTCCCTTTCAAATTTAATCTTTTATTGGATTATTTACATTACATCTAAATAAAGTGTAAATTGACCGAAATATTCAAAATCCATGGAATTATCACTAATCTTATTTGGTTGAATGAAATTTTTTTCTTTAAAACCAATAATGCTACCAAATTTTAACAAGGCCTTTGATAATTCTCACAATATCATTGGATATTGTTAATAAGTCATATATAGTTTCACCATCCACAATTTTATTGTTTTTATACATCAACATAAAAATATATTGTAGATAATGCTTCATCTTTGAATTTCCTTCATTAATGTTATCCCAAACCAAATAATATAACCCCTGATATGTGCACCTGATCAAGCTTCTCAAAATGAAAAAATGGTGTTCCTAATTCTCACTAGCTAGTAAATATTAATTTTTAATAAAAATATATAAAAATAGAACAACCTTTCCCAAATAAATAACAATAATTATGAAATGAAATTTCACTATAACACTGACATGGAGATTCCATATATTTTCCTCTTATGAAATACTAATAATGTTTTTTTAAATAAAACTAAAAAATATGGCATAAAAAATATTCATATCACATTATAATATAATGAAATTGAAGTATAAAAGGAATAAAAAAGGTTTCAAATAGATAACACATCTTTGATATAGAATAAAACAAAAATACCCAAAATGATCTCTGTTTTACTCCATGGTGAACATCTAACCATCCCATCACATTCTCCTTATGGGAGACCTGAATGAGGGAGTCTATCTAAAGGAGCTATATAATACTAGAAAATAATTATACGATGCCCACATCGTCTATAGATGGAATATTGTGTATCTTGGATGAAAGCATAAATAAAAAAGTTAGTTACGAGAAAATAAAATAATCCATGACATCTATTTAACAAAAAACTATGAATGTTTCTTTAAAATACACTATTAAAAAAAATAGGTTTTATCTAAAAAAATCATATAAGTATTTTGCGAATCTATTTATTTTAAAAACATGGAATATTCTTTATGAACCCATTAAATAATTTTAAGATAAAATCCATTAAAATAAATAAATTTCTTAAAAAATCATATAATAAACCACTTTTATAACATTGAATATATACACTAAACAACAACAAAAAATATTTAAAATAAATAAAACATAAGAAGAAAGAAAATAAAAAATTTAAATTTCATAATTGTTTAAGATTTAAAGAAGTATAAAAATAAGATATATCATTAACTGACTGAATGGCCCAAAGGCCGAAATTTTTTATTGATTTTATATAATACCCCTTTTAAAGATAAGGAGGGGAGAAAACAAGACTCCATGAATATTAGGACATTCAAAAATAAATGAAAATCAAGGGGTTACAACCCAGAACAAAACTACATAAATTTTCCACCACCCAGCATCAACATCATTAAGACATGCCTCCACCAAAGCATGGCTAATCAGCAAATAGACCCGTGCAAGAATGCACGGGAATGATACCGATGGATATGCCATACCCTCTCAATATTCCAAACCCAAAAAGCCATGTGCGGTGAAGACGATCATCTCTATCCTGCTCTGAAACAAAATCCTGAAGAATTTGAGGGTTCCCCCTCAAACCAACCAATACCTCTAGTTCACCTCAAACAAATCAATCATTCAAATCAGATCAAACACAAACCAAACATCATCAAATTGGAACCTCAAAGAAACTTCGAACAACACCAAAAAACACCAAAACGAGAGTCTTCTCCCCTCCAAGAAACTGGACCAACCCCGAGAAAAGTGGTGCACACCATGACCGATGTCGAGCTGGGACGAAGTGAAGCAAGGAACCAGATCCGTCGGTGTTGAGCACATTAGTGCCAAGCACACTACCACCATGACTGAAAACAGAACAAGCATGGCTAACGAAGCCGACGACAAGAAAAATGAGCTAATCCCTATCTGATGCTCTGATGATATCCCGACATTGGGGGTGAGAGAAAGAAAAAACTGGCTCATCAGATCAAGCACCACGCACCTAGATCCACAAAGAATACCTGGACCGAGAAGCAATGGAACTGTCACCGAGATGAGATCTTGAATCCGAGTCACTCAGAGTCAATGCACGACAACGCCGAGTTGAGATCCCAGATATAGGAGAGATAAGGCCACTTTTGAGTGAACTAGAGCCGATGATGAATATACCACAGCCGAGGCAAGATCCCGAAGCTGAATCGAAGATGCCACTTCTTAGTGAAACCTTGATATATGTGGGCCAAACCATTTTCTAGCCTATCGATGCATCCCTAGATAAAATCCTCTCTTATTAATCGTATTAGAATCACTAATAAGTCTAATCATACTTAGTACATGTCTATTATCAGAGGGAACTAGCCTAAAAAACAATCACTCATGTTTCACTAAGATTTCAAAGTCCCCCATGATGAGATAAAAAAGTGGTAAGGAAAAATTTATCATTAAAACCAATGTGTCAATAAACAATATCATAATATCATATCTTAATAACATCTGATTATCCCACCTCTTAAAACCGCCTAATTTAAATCATATATTATTAATACACATCCACATCATAATCAAATAAAGATCTATTTTTACATATAATCATAGTATAATCATATATTAAGGTTGACGAATATTTTTTAAAAAACTAGAGAATGTTTTAAATGAGCCTTAAAATTAAAATTTGAATGAATCATGATAAATATCATTTGAAATGTTTATTTTGAAATAAATTAATTAAATTTATTTATGAATCATATGAAATACAAATTTAATGTAAAATATCTCTTAAATTGTAAAAATATATTTGAAACATCATAAAATAAACATTTTTAAACCTATTCCATAGATCAAACATCAAAATTATATAAATATACCACGTAATCTCATTATAAACCATTAACTAATAAATATCAAATCAAAAAATATCTAAGATAAATAAATCAATTCTCATGATAACATTTGAAAAGACATACTATCTTTTAAAATCCCATATCCCTTAAGGAAAATCCTTATATATATATATATATTTTTTCAAATATATTGTATACTTAATTCTAGTTCAAAACCAATAATAAAAAAAATACTATATTGGAACCCTTTTTGAAACTAAAATATAGGTTCATGGAAATTTCATAATAAATCTTTATGTTTATCAAACTAGATAAATTTAATAAAAAATAATTTAGTGACCTTCAATCATTGCATGAGAATATTATAAAAGGAAGGGCATAAAAATACAAACCACAAATTAGTGTAGATAATACCAGGCTCACCAATATATAAAGAACACGGCTTCTTGATCAAAAAATACACACAAGATGTGATGAATCACAATAATTTAGAAAAATTGTACCTTTGGGGTATGTCCATCATTTTGAAAATGGAAAAATATAGATGTATAATTAATAATAGACTAAGAAGAAGAAGAAGAAAAAGAGAAAGTGTCATTAACCATTAAGTATCACCTGAAACTGAAGTTGAAGGTGAATAAACTATAGGAAATAGGGGTGCTTCTAGAGATCTACCAGAGCCTTATCATGTGAATGGGGAAGGATGAAACCAACTTTGGGTCCTATATGAAAAAGGGTAAAATATATAAATCATAACTTTTAAATTATAGGTCGGGTTTGATGGTTTGTAAACATGATTTGAAAAACATTGTACTAACTATGCTAAGCTAATTAGACATTCTTGTGTGATGTCACATAGTTTAGAAACATGTTTTAACAATACATGTAGAAATCAAGTATGGAATTTTGAAAAATACTATTGTATTTTAACATGATGACCACATGGATTTTTGTAGCCTTGTACAAACTTTGTTACAAGCACTAAAACCTCAATTCCTCAATAAATGAATAAAATTAAAACAAATATTTGAGATGAAAAATAGAACAAATAAATAAAATTATTAATAAGAAAATATTTTCTGATTGTGATACATGTTGTAACACCCTAAGATATTTAATTATATATGTTTCCATTAATAACATAACGTGTTCAATATAATTCATTATAGACCACATAAAAAAACATTGTATCATAATGTAACCATTAAAAACTAATTATATAAATGATCGGGAAAATTTTCTGTAATATAATTTTGTAATATATGTATAAAAAATAATTTCTTTATTAAAAATAATGAATTGATGAAAATTCAATGGATGTAGATAATTAACCAACAAGATTAATTAATTACTTAAAATGTTACCATTTTAAAAATAATATATTTAAATTTTTGAAGAATATATATATTTTGGATAAAATTTATTGTTTTATGAATATTATATTAAAAAAATATGATTACTAATTAATGTAAAATAAACATAAAAATAGTTAATATTTTTAAAATGTTATTTTTCTATGAAAATAATTTCTATTAAATTTCTATTATATATTTAATAGTTAAATTATATTCTTTGAAAATATTGAGTTTCAAAAAACATACTTCATTCTTACATTAATCATGTTAATATTAAATTAATATGATTTTTTTTGATTTTTCAAAAATAGTTAATTTTTAGGTAAAAAATGAAAAGATATATTTTGTTAAAAACCATCAATTTTATAGGATTATTTAACCATAAGATTGAAATGAAAGTTCTTGTGACCTTTTATATTTAAAAAATATATATTTGTAATTTAATATAAAATATTTTAAAAAATTATATTTAATTTATTAACCCTACATGTAATGTTTGGAAACTGAAGTAATATTTTATTATAGAATCTATTTTTATTCAGTATTATTAAAAATTAACTTTCAAAACATATTGAAATTAAATCTATCATTTTTTTCATATTTTATATTGAAATGATAAAATAGAATTATAATGTTAATTTTTTTGAGTATTAATGTTTGATGAATGAGAGTATTTTTAATGACCATGACAATGATAAAACTATTATTCTCAAAGAAATATTTTGTTATTATTTTGTGATTTTTATATAAGAAAATAAATTAATATCCTCTAAAAACATTACTTATAAAAAACTTAAACCTATATTTAAATAAATTATCACTCCTTAAATTAGTAATCAATAATAAATAATATTATGAACAATTAATTGGGAGAATAAGTTTTTTTCTAAAAAATATTATATATATATATATATATATATTATTTAATTAAAGAATTAATAATATATTAATTTAAAACTTTTTACGAAATGAATATTAAAATTTGGTTTCTCACAACTGAATTTTGTATGTGGTGTTATTTTATATTTGAGTAAAAAGATATGTAAATTTGTTATAAACCTGTTACCATAGTAAAAAGAAAAAATTTTAAAAATGAAAATGTATTAAATAAGGATTTAAAATATGTTTAATTATTTGGTTAATACATGTTTTAGGGTTGAAGGAAAAAATATCACCTCATTATCCATTATTAAAAACATTTGGGATCACTGATCCTTGAATATTGTAATCAAATGATTTAATATAATTTTATTTAAAAAATATCCCTTTGGTTGACATATAAAAGATGACACATACACTACTTCAAACCACACTAATTATATTGAATCAATTCCTAAAACTATAATATTTTTACAACTAAAGAAATATATCACTTGTTAATAATACTATAGTCATATTTACGAGTTCTAATACATTCATTTCGATAGAGACTTCTGTGGGATGGTATTAGGTCCCAAAGTTATTATTACTCAGTCCTTACATTTTTCTTTACATTCCTTATCTTTAAAGAATGATCCCCAAAATAGATAAATAATGTTATTAATATCATTATTATAGTGAATTTTTTATATTAATGTAAGAACAATTATCTATTCTATTCCATACACATAGATAAAAATAGAACATTAATACTAATTTATTTAGACAACCACCTCTAGAGAGTATCATTTTTTATTTTCTTCATGATTTAATTTACTTATCCAAATCACATCAAATATGATTCAAGAATATGAAATATTAAAAATTAATTTTATTACTCTATTATAATGATATTACAAAATTTATTAACTATCACACCCAATCCACAAATTTTTTTTAATTTTATTCTTTTATTGATTTTGGATCATTTTGTCAAGGTTAATGTAGTGTTACATGTAATTTCCTTTAGTTTTGGAGGTTTGAGGTGTGTTTCGGCCTAGTTCATGGATAAGGACATGGTCAAAGAGAAGCTGTGCAACCATCTTTTGGTTTTAGAGACTAAGGTGTATGACATTTGTATGGTTACAGGAAACAATGTTTGAACTATCTAATATTTAAAAGATCTATTTATCATAGTTGGATCATGGTTTCAAATATAGGTAGGCTGGCATATGTTGGGGTCTTCTTCATCATGTGATACAGAATACAATTGGTTCATGGTTTCATAAACTATATGTCTAAACCATGTCACTTTCCATGTTTTCTTAACAATTGAATTTACATATTTTCACTGCTACCGTTTATCCCAATTTTTGGTTCTTCTTCTCCTTGGATAATACTTGGCACATGAAGGGCCTCCAAAACCCAATTCCCATGGTTCCTCCTCTCCCTAGATTCTCCCTCAGGGAATAGAAGGTGAATTTAATTGAAATTTTTGGAACTTTTCTAGTCCTCTTATTCCAACATGGTTCCCTGGTTTTCCATTGGTTGGGTATCTATAGAAAAATATTTGAATACATGGTAAGGTGTGTTTAGTGTTTTTTTGATATAAGTGTGTGTGGATAATATCATGGGTGTATTCACCCTTATATAAATACTTCAATACATCCAAACATGGTTGACATAGGCATTTTCAATATTTTCCTTTCTAGAACATACCATTGATACTAAATCATTACTTAACACATTTTTAAAAGGTGTTATCCATTCTTGGGATGTCTTTGTATTAATTTTTGGGTGTCTCCATGTCAGAAATTTTAATGAAATTTTAAGGAAATAGGGGTTTCTAATATCCTCCTTAGCTATATATATATATATTCCTATTAACTATTTGATAAAATCTCAATAGGTCATTAAAATAGGAATTGAGTGTCATGGGTTTTGTTTGAAATTGAAAATGTTATATTAATTTAGATTTAATCATGTATTGTGTTATTTCATGTATTTTTAATGAATGTAGGGTATCTTTAAATTTTTTTGGGTATGTTTATGGTTTCTTATAGATATTCCATTTTATGTGGGAATATCCATAGGTTAGTGGGGTGCACCTTTGGATGCGAAAAAACATAACAATGACATGATATTTGCAATTCCCACCTTTAACACGAGATTTAAAATTACCTTTTCATATTCCCTTTTATCTTCCATTCAATACATCATAAAAAGGTTTCTCAATTGGTTCCTTGGTCACAAATGTTCACAAATGTGGATTTCAAAATAAAATTTAAAATCTTTTCCCATTTGGAATATTTGAATTATGGTTTTTTGATTAAATAATAATTAAGGACCATTTGAAACCATTAAAACATGTGGTTTGTCATAGGTTATAGAAATGGTTTTGGAAATGAGTTACGTTTTGGAATTATAATGGTCTGATTGTTACTTCCTGAAATATTGGGAAATTGGTTTTAATGTGACATTACATGTTGGCCTGATAAGAACTTTGGAATGGTTAGATGTGAAATGGTAAATAATATGGTTTTTTATTTTAAGAGGTGTTCATTGAATATGTGTGGTTGGATTTTTTGTATAGGAAAACAAAGTGGAATCTGTGGGTATTTAGTTTATGAAAAACATATAAGGATCCACTCATTCTCTATGAACTATTTTCATGGGATCTATAGGAAACATCCAGAGGGTCATGTGATGGATGGCTGTTGATCCCAATTAGATGGGTTGGTATTTCAAAGATTTAATAAGAGGAATGGATGGATGTTCCACTGGTGAGTATAGTTTAGGGTATCCATTTGGTTATTAATTTTTGATATTCAACATATGCAGGTTGGCGATTCCGAACTAGGTACATCATAAGATTTATTATAAATATGTTAAAAAAATTATGATTACTATATGTATAAAATTGTTTTATTTCAAATTCATTTCAGGTTTTAGCCTATCTAGATTATTATTTCATATTTAGTTTCCATTATTTTAATTATTTCCCATTTTGATCACCTGGTGTGTGTCTGTATTTTGGTTTTAGTACGCAAGGTGGTGTTTTTGGAAAATTAAATTTCTTTTCAAAAAGGTAATCGATGTTTTATTCATTGAATGTTGGTTTTCATGAATTATGTTTTTGTTTTTTAAATGATAAATCTCATTTTATGAATAAAGTTCAAAACGATGTTTTTGGACTATTTCAGGAAAGAAAATATATGGAAAATGTGGTGATTACCTATTGAGTTGTTTTTCATCACTCACTACTTGTGCCTCTCGGTATTGGTATACTAGAACAATTATTCTGTTTCATGATTATTTCATAGATTTTACTATGGCGATGGTTAGTATTATAGTTGGTAGTAATGAAGAGGTAACATGGAGATATGGTCAAGTTCCAGTTCAATGTGGTTTGATTTTGGTTTTTTATGTTTTTTTGTTTCTTCTAATTGAAGTTATATTTGGATGATTTTATAAATATTTTGTTGTTCAGTTATTTCTTACTGATGATATGTATATTGTTTGGGTTATTTGGTAATGTATGTTTATTAGGTTTAATTTTTCCCACTGTGATATATTTGATAACTAATTATAGTCACTAACTCAGATCCGGAATTCCACTTGGGGGATTCCATGGCCCAGGTTGAGTTTCGGGTTAGACGAAACCTCTAATTAGGTTGTGAAAAAATTGTATCAGAGTATCCAATTGTTTTTAGAGAATTTGGTATATAAGTTTTAATGTTTTTAGGACTCGAGAGTTAGGTTCCAGAAGAGTGTTGTGAACTCTAACATGTCATGATCGTAAATTTACCAATTTTAGTATAGCATTTTAGACTTTTTAATTAATTTTATTGTATGTTAATAAAGGATTAGAACATTAGAGAACCTATGACGTTTGGTGGTATTATATAGAGTAGTGAACCATCGAGATCCTGAGCGTATGATTCAAAACTCCTCCTTGTAGTTAGTGATGTCTAGGGGCATTACTAACTAACTATGTACTCGAGTTCTGAATTTCCACTAGTTCTCTTTTTGGGAGTTTGGTGTGAGTTATTTATGGTTTGGATTTCATAATCATGAGTATATTTTCATGTGGCAATTGATTTATTAGAAAAGGATGTTTCTAAATGAAGATAATTTTTGTACCTTTGTCTCAATTTGGAAGTGGGATTCAGTGTTCTCATTGGACTTTGAAAATTGTTTTCATTTTTTTGAGAGGTGGATTAGGAATTGAAAATAGTATAGAATGTGTAATGGAAATGGTGGTTGTGAAAAGATTTTTTATTTATTTTGGGGTCTTAGGATTTTAGTCAGGTGATTGGATTGAGGTTTTATTTTTGGTTTAGATGGGTTTGATATTGATTCAAGATATCATTTTCTTCTATTGTTCAATGTATGTCAACTAGAAGGTTCCCAAGGATTCTAGTGAATTTTTCT